>JACEVL010000817.1:0-335000 GCA_020284085.1 Aporrectodea caliginosa
TTCAATTACAGCGTGTGGAAGGAATGACTTGAGCCAGTGCCTCATCAACGTTGGCAACAACGTTTTCAACACTAACTCTACTGCCAGCGCCTAGTCATCATCCGACTACACGCTTACTCATCACAACTACGACCACGAGGCTGTTGGGGACCGGGCCTACGGTTACCCTGGAAACACCTACGAACACTTACTTACTTACCAACTGACCTACGGGCAACTCCGCCACGCATTCAACATCAACATCAACAATCGTGCCAGTCCCAAGCCTGGAGAAAGGAGGAGGGTAACCGCAAACCAACTGCAAAAGACACAGAGGGGCTTAACATCGACGCCTGCCTACTTAATATTCATACATCACGCCACCAACGGGAGCCAGCAGCCGCGACGCATACAAGCACACGGGCACAGGGCAATGCAGTAGGCGGCAGAGAAGCCGAGATACGTCGAAAACACAGCCTCCCCCGCACATGAAGCAACTATGGAAGCGCAGTCGACACGTATACTCTGAACTACCTCTAGCCGTCTGCCAAGCTCTATAAAACTATCCTACTAAGGAACGCAAAAAACATTTCAATTACAGCGTGTGGAAGGAATGACTTGAGCCAGTGCCTCATCAACGTTGGCAACAACGTTATGTTGTCGTCGATTTCTTTGACGTTGATATTTCTCTTCTTCGGTCAGAGTAGCAGTGGACATCCGTCGAAAAGCGGCGTTAATTTCGACCGTTCCTGCGTCTAGAATGGATTTCTGATGACGTAACAGTGCGTGACGTCATTTAGTCACGTGGAACGTCACGTGGTAGGTCGTGTGACCTGTGACGTCACCTCTATTACGCTTGGTCCCCCCAGGACGTAAGTCACGTCGTCGGGGACCAGGAGTACAGAATGTGATATTTGAGGCTCGGAAACGGGTGTCTGTTAAATAGATATGAATGGTGGCGGCGACTTTCTGCGTCGTTCATGATTTCTGTCGCTTTTCGCCTGTGTCTGAAACAGATTTCCGGTGACGTAACTATGCGTCACGTCATTTTGTCACGTGACGTATCACGTGACCGTGTGACGTCACCTGTATTACCTATGGGACGTAAGTCAACGTCCTGCGGGTCCGAGCAGGCGAATTGCGACCCGTGTGCATGCGAGCGGTAACTTTTGCGTGTCCCGAATCAATGTCAAGGTTACAGGTCTTTTGCTTGTCCCCATTCAATGTCAGTGTTAACTTTCCTTTGCGTGGCCCGAATCAATATCAAGGTTGAAGTTCTTTTGCGTGTCCCGAATCAAAGTCAAGGTTAGAGGTCTTTTGCTTGTCCCCATTCAATGTCAAGGTTGAATTTCTTTTGCGTGGCTCAAAACAATGTCAAGGTTGAAGTTCATTTGCGTGGCCCGAGTCAATGTCAAGGTTAAATTTCTTTTGCGTGACCCGTATCAATGTCAAGGTTGAATTTCTTTTGCGTGGCCCGAATCAATGTCAAGGTTGAATTTCTTTTGTGTGGCCCTAATCACTGTCAAGGTTAAAGTTATTTTGCGTGGCCCGAGTCAATGTGGTGTTTAAGTTTCGCCTCGTGACCCGAATCAATTCTATTCCTAAGTTTCGGCTACATGGCCCGAATCAATGTCAAGGTTACATTTCTTTTGCGTGCCCCATTCAATGTCAAGGTTAACTTTCTTTTGCGTGGCCCGACTCAATGTCAAGGTTAAATTTCTTTTGCTTGCCCGCATTCAATGTCAAGGTTAACTTTCTTTTGCGTGTACCGAATCAATGTCAACGTTAACTTTCGGTTGTTTGTCCCCATTCAATGACGAGGTTAACTTTCTTTTGCGTGGCCCGAATCAATGTCTAGGTTACATTTCTTTTGCCTGTCTCCATTCAATGTCACGGTTAACTTTCTTTTGCGTGACCCGAATCAATGTCAAGGTTGAAGTTCTTTTGCGTGGCCCGAGTCAATGTCAAGGTGAAATTTCTTTTGCTTGTCCCCATTCAATGTTTAGGTTAGCTTTCTTTTACGTTGCCCGAATCAGTGTGAAGGTTAAAGTTCTTTTGCGTGGCACGAGTCAATGTCAAGGTTAAATTTCAGAATGTGATATTTGAGGCTCGGAAACGGGTGTCTGTTAAATAGATATGAATGGTGGCGGCGACTTTCTGCGTCGTTCATGATTTCTGTCGCTTTTCGCCTGTGTCTGAAACAGATTTCCGGTGACGTAACTATGCGTCACGTCATTTTGTCACGTGACGTATCACGTGACCGTGTGACGTCACCTGTATTACCTATGGGACGTATGTCAACGTCCTGCGGGTCCGAGCAGGCGAATTGCGACCCGTGTGCATGCGAGCGGTAACTTTTGCGTGTCCCGAATCAATGTCAAGGTTACAGGTCTTTTGCTTGTCCCCATTCAATGTCAGTGTTAACTTTCCTTTGCGTGGCCCGAATCAATATCAAGGTTGAAGTTCTTTTGCGTGTCCCGAATCAAAGTCAAGGTTAGAGGTCTTTTGCTTGTCAAGGTTCAATGTCAAGGTTGAATTTCTTTTGCGTGGCTCAAAACAATGTCAAGGTTGAAGTTCATTTGCGTGGCCCGAGTCAATGTCAAGGTTAAATTTCTTTTGCGTGACCCGTATCAATGTCAAGGTTGAATTTCTTTTGCGTGGCCCGAATCAATGTCAAGGTTGAATTTCTTTTGTGTGGCCCTAATCACTGTCAAGGTTAAAGTTATTTTGCGTGGCCCGAGTCAATGTGGTGTTTAAGTTTCGCCTCGTGACCCGAATCAATTCTATTCCTAAGTTTCGGCTACATGGCCCGAATCAATGTCAAGGTTACATTTCTTTTGCGTGCCCCATTCAATGTCAAGGTTAACTTTCTTTTGCGTGGCCCGACTCAATGTCAAGGTTAAATTTCTTTTGCTTGCCCGCATTCAATGTCAAGGTTAACTTTCTTTTGCGTGGCCCGAATCAATGTCAACGTTAACTTTCGGTTGTTTGTCCCCATTCAATGACGAGGTTAACTTTCTTTTGCGTGGCCCGAATCAATGTCTAGGTTACATTTCTTTTGCCTGTCTCCATTCAATGTCACAGTTAACTTTCTTTTGCGTGACCCGAATCAATGTCAAGGTTGAAGTTCTTTTGCGTGGCCCGAGTCAATGTCAAGGTGAAATTTCTTTTGCTTGTCCCCATTCAATGTTTAGGTTAGCTTTCTTTTACGTTGCCCGAATCAGTGTGAAGGTTAAAGTTCTTTTGCGTGGCACGAGTCAATGTCAAGGTTACATTTCTTTTCCTTGTCCCCATTCAATGTTTAGGTTAACTTTCTTTTACGTTGCCCGAATCAGTGTCAAGGTTAAGGATCTTTTGCGTGGCCCGAGTCAATGTCTAGGAATCAAATTCATTCCTAATTTTCGGCTACATGGCCCGAATCAATGTCAATGTTACATTTCTTTTGCCTGTCTCCATTCATTGTCAAGGTTAACTTTCTTTTGCGTGTCCCAATCAATGTCAAGGTTAAAGATCTTTTGCGTGGCCCGAGTCAATGTCTAGGAATCAAATTCATTCCTAATTTTCGGCTACATGGCCCGAATCAATGTCAATGTTACATTTCTTTTGCCTGTCTCCATTCAATGTCAAGGTTAACTTTCTTTTGCGTGTCCCAATCAATGTCAAGCTTAGAGGTCTTTTGCGTGTCCCAATTCAATGTCAAGGTTAAATTTCGTTTGCGTGGCCCGAATCAATGTCAAGGTTGAAGTTTTTTTGCGTGGCCCGAGTCAATGTCAAGGTTAGATTTCTTTTGCTTGTCCCCATTCAATGTCAAGGTTGAATTTCTTTTGCGTGGCCCGAATCAATGTCAAGGTTGAATTTTTGTTCGTGGCCCTAATCAATGTTAAGGTTAAAGTTCTTTTGCGTGACCCGAGTCAATGGTTAAGTTTCGCATCGTGACCCGAATCAAATCCATTCCTTAGTTTCGGCTACATGGCCCGATTCAATATCAAGGTTACATTTCTTTTGCGTGTCCCCATTCAATGTCAAGGTTAACTTTCTTTTGCGTGGCCCGAATCGATGTCAAGGTTGAAGTTCTTTTGCGTGGCCCGAGTCAATGTCTAGGAATCAAATTCATTCCTAAGTTTCGGCTGCATGGCCCGAATCAATGTCTAGGTTGCATTTCTTTTGCCTGTCTCCATTCAATGTCAAGGTTAACTTTCTTTTTCGTGGCCCGAATCAGTGTCATGTTCTTTTGCGTGGCCCGAGTCAATGTGGTGGTTAAATTTCGCCTCGTGACCGGAATCAAATTCATTCATAAGTTTCGGCTACATGGCCAGAATCAATTTCAAGGTTGACTTTCTTTTGCGTGGCCCGATTCAATGTCAAGGTTGAAGTTCTTTTGCGTGGCCCGAGTCAATGTCTTGGAATCAAATTCATTCCTAAGTTTCGGCTGCATGGCCCGAATCAATGTCTAGGTTGCATTTCTTTTGCCTCTCTCCATTCAATGTCAAGGTTAACTTTCTTTTGCGTGACCCGAATCAATGTCAAGGTTGAAGTTCTTTTGCGTGGCCCGAGTCAATGTCAACGTTAAATTTCTTTTGCATTTAATGTCAAGGTTAACTTTCTTTTTCGTGGCCCGAATCAGTGTCAAGTTCTTTTGCGTGGCCCGAGTCAATGTCAATGTGATAGTTAAGTTTCGTGCCTAGTGGATAAAACGGCCCTGCTTCACCTCACCGCGGTGAGGGGGTGGTGAACGGCTAATTAGGGGAATGCCCGGTGGGGCTATGCCATCAGTGGTGAAAGCCCAGTGGCCAAAGCCCTGGGCAGAAGGACCACCCTGGGCGTCTCGCGAGGTGGACAGGCTCAGCGGGAACCCCGAAAATAGCTGGCAAACGCAGGAGGCAGGTGCTGGAAGGACACCTGGTCTGTGGTACTTGCACCAGAATCTATCAAATGGGCATGGAATCTAAATACTCTGTATAGGCAATAGGCCTAATCGAGGTCATCTCTTGTTAGAGTCTAAAATTGACGTGTCCGTTGCAACTAAACGCTTTCGCCATATTCTGTCGCCGATGAGAATATGTCTCTCAGCATGTGAAGTTGAAGATGGATATTCCTGGAAAATTCTGTCTTACCTCTTTTCACTTAGGCCTATTCAATCAATCAATCAATCAATCAATCAATCAATCAATCAATCAATCAATCAATCAATCAATCAATCAATCAATCAATCAATCAATCAATCAATCAATCAATCAATCAATCAATCAATCAATCAATCAATCAATCAATCAATACTCTTTTATTGAAGCCAAATGAAATCACATAACATTTCAACATAAAATATCAGGATTGGCCACAAGTGGAGTCCCAAAAGGGATCAAGATCCCGCTAACTAGGGACACCTAGAACAACATTTCAGAAATCTGAATGAGCTAAATCCTTGACAAACAGTGCATTCCTTATAGACTATAATACTTATTACTTACAGACAGGCAGGGAACTTCAACGAGTGTTTGAATAATGTATACAGAAAGATATTTCAAACGAGTCAGAGAATCTGTTACTAATAATAATAACAATAACGACAACAACGTTTTGTATAGCGCACTAGTTCATTACTATCGTCATATTCGTTTATTGGCACACAAAAAACAGCTGACACACAGCAACTGATTACAGCTAATTAAAAATAATAATAAAGATTGAATCAAAATATAAAACCAATGTCAACAAGAAGGTTCAAAAGATGGAATTTAGTGTTAAATGGTACATTTTGACAAAGATTCTCAGATTATTGGCACCAACATCCGGCAAAGGACACGAGGAACAGAATTTCTATTGTCTTTAAAGTGAAGCACATAATCACGAGGTCGGTAGCTCAGACGAGGCCGAAGGATAGGGCGGCGTACACGAGTTCAAGAAGTTAATGGCAGTCACATGATCGTTTCGAAAGATAGGGCCTGTCTTGAGCTGGGATTTATATGTCTCCAGATATGGGACGTCCTTCACAAGGTGGGGGAGAAGGAACGGGCGCCAAAGCTCGTAGCCGTTCCAGTCTATTCTGGTCATTGGCGTAACCATGGCGGTCGTCCACAAAATTACAGAGTTTCAAATGCCTCTGGGTCTGCCCCCTGCCAGGGTAGGGCGATTCTTGTTTAGGGTTTTGTAATGGTGCAATTTTTTTAATTGTATTGTATTTATGAATACAGTTTTACAGTTCACTTGGTTAACTCTAACGACGTCTTACATCGGTCGTTTGGCACATCATACGATTAAAAGAAATCGACTCAATCTGCACGTTTATGCATCGCTCGACCGATGACAATGGCAACGACGCCTGCTCGTGTCAACACGAAGAAAGCAACGGGCAGGGCGTCTCTGCATCTCAGCCCCACCGGAAGTTCGTCGCCCGATCTATGTTTCACAACAGACGACTCAATAGAATGTCATTTACATCATCGACTATAAGCAGGTCCACGGTTTCTTCTGGCAGTTCATGTTGCATACATACTGCTATACAGCAGTTCACAGCTTGTCAGCACAGAAGAAACGGGGTCCGTCTCACTCGAGGAAAGTGCCACGTTTCTGTTTCCGTCTTTTCCCTGTCTTCCCACGCGAGCTGGAAACACAGGAAAAACGGTAAATTACAACCGAGTTGCCTACATAAATTCGGTAAGTATGTACAAACATACACGTATAAAACCTACATACAGAAATAGATGCATGTCTGCTACATATATTCAGTACATACATACATACATACACACACACAAACGTAGCATGTGTGGGTGCACACGCACACACATATCTATCTACAAGCATGCTTGCGTACATATGTGTACATATGTGTTGCTTGTCTGAAAGTCATGCAAAAAAAGAAACAAATAATTAATCAGATATAGATGCAAACTTAACTTAAAGTTAAGTATGTTAAAGGGAATAATACTGAAATGATACTGAAAGGCGGCAGTCAGCACTACGCCGCAGTCGTCGGCGAACACGTCAAAGAGCAGGGCACGCGCCTGTCACGGAACAGCCGTCGGGGACGTCGTACCGGTTCGCATCCGGAACGGCGCGTAAACCGCAGGCGTGCAGAGGAGTCCACGCCAGTCTTTTCGTAATTTTGTTATCTCAGATTTTCAAGAAATCTTTAGCAACTTCAAGTGTTTTCAGCGTTTATTGAGAACATTGATATATATAAAATAGAAATATCAGCATAAAATATGGACCTATGGTCCACCAATATTTCTATCTCAAGACTGTTCGGAACTCGTTCGGTTCTTTAACCTTTTCTCTTGAAAAAAGTGCGCATATATCTATAGTTCTATACACTTGCTAGAGCATCCATAGAACAGCTTTCAAGTGTTAATTAAATATAGACATGCAGTGCCCCTGGTCACAGCATGTTGCAAGATGACGACCGATCCAAGGAGATGGCCTAGGCCTAATCACCGAAAATGCACAGCACTGTATTTCATAACCGCAGTCGAAAACAGAAAAAAATCTCCCAAGCATCGCGAAGCGAAGATTCCTGTCGCCCGCACGAAACGTGGAAAAGGTCGACAGAGCTTCTGCAAGTAGGCTACCGGAGTCCTTTCCTTTCGTTCTGCCGGCTGGCCACGCTGGATTACCTTAAACGGGCGGTGATCCTTCGGCTTTAGGTCCGCAAATTATTTTGCATTGGCGCATCTGATGTCGTCAATCAAAACGGAAGTTGGATTGATTAAAATAATTCTTTTACCTAAATGGAAGCTGGATTGACGAGAATAATTGTGTACACGGAAGCAGGACTGACGAAAATAGCTGTCTACCTAAACGGAAGCCGTATCGATGAAAACAGTTTTCCTCGTTAGATGGTATTAGCCTACGCGGTATTATCGACGAAAACAGTCGTCTGCCCGAATGGAAGCTGGTTTCACTGGAATAATTGCTGAAGTGGAAGCTGCATTGGGTAAAATAATTGCATAAATGGAAGCTTGATTGACGAAAACAGTTCACCGTGAAACTGCAAGTTGCATTGATCAGAATAATTCTTTGCTTCAACGGTAGTTGGATTGATGAAAAGAATTAATTAAATAAAAGCGAGATTTATGACAATAATTCCTGCTAAATAGAAGTGGGATTGATGAAAAGACAAACTGCAGTTTCAACGGATACCAATGCAAAATCATTTAAACTATTTTCGTTAATCCAGCTTTCATTTATGCAATTATTTTACCCGATCCAGCTTCCATTTCAGCAAACAATTATTTCATCAGTCGAGCTTCCGTTTTAAATTGACACTATCAGATATGCCAATGCAAAATAATTTCGGGACCTAAACCGAAGGATTACCCAACAGGTTCGAGAGAGAGAGAGAGAGAGATCATATTATTACGAAGTCGACGTGCTGATCTGCACACTGTACAGACATGCATTCGCCGACCATTTCTTTCGCAAAATGAAAAGAGTGCATACTTCGCATACCTTCAAACAGGCCGAAAACACGAAATTATGAAATGATTCTAAAGTTTAAATCAACAAAATTCCATATAGGGTGGGTGATGGGAAAGTGGGACAGGCCACTATAGTGGGACAGCTAAGCTAGTGAGGCTTACATGCGTATTATGTCCAATACATCCAAAATCTAAATATACATAGTCTATGGCAATATACGCGACGTCTTTAATATGTGCGTACACACGTTTTATTGCAAGTGTTTAATGGCCTTTGGTTGTGCGTGTAACATTCGATTTTCGAAAGTTAGTGAATTTGCGGTATTCATAATTTTGATAACATTAACTTGCTAAGGCCCTTGTCGACACTAAAGATAAATAATTATATTGAATGCAATTTATGTTGAAATATACTGACGAAATGAACTACCAGCAACGGTTTTTATCACCAAATGTCAACATGCATTTACGAAGCCTGCTGGTGTATAGGTGTCCCACTTTAGCGACAGCTGTGTTGTCAAAGTGGGACAGCGATCTGCTGCTAAAGTGGGACAGCCTATTCCAGCTGAACTAAGCTTAGCCTACGTGTTGATAGGCCTGTTGAATAATATAAGCCTATATAAATCCTCGATTACGATAACGTTGATTGTTTTAGATGGGAAGAGTGCTTGATAAAAGGCATGACTCTAGAAATAACCCAAGTAAGAAGAATCAGTGGCCCTACTTCTAATGGAAGCTAAGTAAAGAGACAGAAGAAAGAAAATGAAGTGACAGCTAAGCCGAAAAACAAGAAAGCAAAAAAGAAAGCTGGGACCGACTATAGGCCTACAAATGAGCCCTTCACTTGCTACGAGTGTAGTGTTGTCGAGAACAGTAAAGCCGACAAGAAACTCGCACAGTCTTGGATACAATGCAGTGCTGTTTTCTGTGGTGCCACGAGCCATGTGGGGAGATAAATGGAATTTTAGATGATGATGATTTTTTTGTGCTCTCTGTGCGCAACAACTTACCTTCTAGCCTCAAGATATCATTGACTATCTTTTTGTATGTTAACTAGGCCTATAGGCCTTTAAGTTTCGATGCTCATAGAGCCTATCAGTGTTGGACCACTTTAGTAGCAATAGTGGACCACTTAACCGTTTTCCGAAGAAAATATAAATTGTCGTGCCTTCCTAAGCAACATCAAGTTATGGACCACTTTAATAACTATTTTGTCCCACTTTAGCAGCTCCTGGAATCAGACACAGTCTAAACTGTCTGTATATGCATTTAGTTTGGTCTGTTTTAATATATCGACTCCACGGCTGCACGTCATTCCCTTAAGTGTCCCACTTACCCATCACTCACCCTAGGCCTATTAGTATTGTATTGTATTTGAACACTTGTTATAGCGCCTCTACCAGATTGCCCATTCAGAGGCGCTCCCGACTACTGCGCGGACGCTGAATCGGAGTTTCACGCCGAAGCGCATGAGCAATTGCCGAGGGTCCCTACGCGGCGGCTTTGAGGTGGATTCGAACCCGCAACCCTCCGGCTGCATGCCCAGGAACATACCCCTATACCACCGCGTCCCGGTATATCGTGTTGTGTTGTGTTGTATTGTACTCCACGTTTATATTGCGACCGAGCCACCCGCAGTAAAGATCCGAGAAATTAATCTCTGATAAACCGACCGACCGGGAAGCGAACCAGTGATTTAGCGACATAAGTCACATCACTCACATGGAGAAACTAGATCGCTTATGTTGGTTTACACAAACGACGAACGGCATACCATTTATTTCGTTTTTCATTGATTTCAAACTGTGTGAATGCAAATTTTTAAGATATTTGGAAATTTTGTACTCAAACTGTAAACTTAAGACTGCTTTTTTCAGCACTCTTAAAGCTTAATACCAGAAACACCGCTTTAAAAAAAACTTCCTGTCCTTTTGGCACTTCCGATCAACTAGTTATCCGTTCGGCACAAGACAATTTTATAGCGCAATACTGTACGAAGTTCCGAACAGAATACAGTTTGTGCGAGAACTTTGGAGACGAGACTTTCGCTTCGAGACAGTTTCCAAAAAGTCAAGAAATGATCTCGAGACCGAGACAGTGGGGTCCGACACCGAGACATCAAAAAACCTTTCTCGAGACGTCTTGAGACCGAGACAGTGTCTCGAGACTCGAGACAATCCAACTCTGCTTTGTATCCTGTTCCGAAGAGGATTTGTTTAAAATTGAGCTTGCAGTTCAGTCGACGAATGCAATCTGCGAGGCTTCGTGTGCTGGCACGTTGCATAATTGGGGTCACGATGACAACTACCAGCGAGGATCCTTACGGAGTGCGACGTGATGACCGAGTTCTCTGTAGGACTCCAGCTTCTCCTCCAACAACACCTACAGTGTACAGAAAGCCAGTCAGTAATGACACCTCTAGGTTTTGTTTTCAGTTCCAACATGTTTCTCACTGGCCTGCCTGTAAATAGTATTTAATTTAATAGTATGTAATTAGTATTTGTAAGACATCAAAATCTGTTCATTCGTGACATAATTAGGCATCAGGTTCCCATGTCTACAAGGATATCTCTGGCAAACACATTGGTTTCCAGTTACCTACATGTAAATAAGTAAGTAAGTAAGTAAGTATATTCTTTATTCAATCAATCAATCAATTTATATAGCGCCTCTTCAAGGGTTCTACTCAGAGGCGCTCATTATTAACCAATTGCTAGTCGCACTTTGGTGTACAGACATCTCATAAACACAGTTAAAAAGTATAAAGTATCCTGACAATAAACGTTTCTCACATCAAGTAAGTTAGTGAAAATATCCTCAATAAACCAAAGTCTGCCAATCGCAGATAACTGTACAGTCTGTCTTGTTACTGGCATTGATGCTAGACTAGAGGAACCTCGTCATAATCATCATCAGCACTGAAATTCCTGGTTTCCTATCTTCTTCTCTAGACACGAGACTGCTGTTAAAACATGTCATTGTCGGAGGCTACAAGGGCATATAGATTTTTTTGTAATGGGAGTCGGTTATCGTCAGATGAAAACAATTCCACTACCTCATTCAGTATTAAATCCCTGACACAGCTATTGCCACGATTTTCAATGAAAACATTTCATCACACATTGTTTTCCTTTAATTTAATTAGTGAAACAGAATCTGTGAACATATAATATAGTGTGAACAGAAAACAGGACACATCTGTGAACAATTTTATGCTGAAAGTGATTTCCTAACTGAACTGCTTTCCAAGTCATGAAAGGCACAACCTATATGGAATTTTGCGAGTTTCTTAGGCAAACGCATGATGATGTAAATGAGAATTTTCACTTCACGACATAACGCTAAACCGGACTTTCCCAGCTGAGCTTTAAAACTAATTCTCACTTAATAAGGTTCAGAAACTGCATCGCTGCAACCGACGATCCGTTACCTTGAACAGGCGTCCGAGAGCATCCCCGTCTTTCAAGGACTTTCCGCTCTTCTTCTTCTTCGAGAGATGCCGGCGAGCGCTTCAACCCCTGAACAGATATCAAAGCAATGCAAGATGGACTGTTAACATGACATAACATTATATTTTACATAACGTGTCGTAGACAATTCTATCACAGTCAGAACAGAGCACTAGAGAACAACAACAACAATCTTCACGAATGAAATTACATCGTCTGCTCGTTTAAAGAAACCTGAGCAAACCAATGAAATTTAGAATTACTTTCATCTTGCAGTTATTATGCTTTAGAGAAATTTTTTTATTCCTAACAAAATCTTAGCTATGACATTACCTACAATCTGTAAAAAATTACAAACCGTCAAAGCAAATTTTCGAAAACGTTTACAGCAAATCAAAACAGACGTCTGTTAACGTCTAAGTAGATCGTCACGTCGGATACGACTTCTTGTCATACCTGCAGATCAGAATTCGGACGACCGTTCCTGGCAACCGTTGAACCTCGCGCTGCACGCGTGGTTTCGACAGACGATGCGAGGTCTGCGACACTGTTCTCGACCTGCTCTGTCTTTCCGTGCAACTCCATTTTCTCGTCGTCCTGTAACGGAAAAATCCACAGTGCTCATAGACTCCATTGACCGCGGAATTGAAAAGTTGCCATCTTTGAAAAGATGTATTCTACAACAAAGTTGTTACAGCTTCTCAGCACCATTACAACTCTGTTCACTTCAAACCGATCTAAGGCGTAATAAAACAACCGAATGTCATTCCGGAACAACTAAATTGCTAAACATATTCCAGAAGAATCACATATTCTAAGAGGACGCTGACCTCTTGCCTTATATCTCATCAACCAATGTATCTGTCTATCGTTTCACAAGTCGTCCACCGCATCGGACGACAGCAGAGCCCGCTCCGTGCCGGCTCCTCTTCCGCAGCGACCGTCCTTGCCTGTCGCACGCACGGTTCGAACAGCGACTCCGGAATTACAGCCGTCCGAAGAACTGTACTGTACACCACGCCATTTTAAAGGCTGGATCGGGTCACCATTTCGTGACCCTCATCGACCGTGGCTCTGATCGTCACAAAAGTCTCCCAGTGTAAGCTGTGGCAACAGCTGAAACTAGATATGGGCGATCGATCGGGTCACCGCCCCCCCCCCTTGCACGGACGGACCGGTCTTACACCGTCTGCCGAGGAGGCTAAAAGCGTTTGATTTTTAAGAAACAGTTTCGATTCTATATCCATTCATTCATTTCAGATATTTATATAGCGCCCTTCAAGATTTCTACTCAGAGGCGCTCCCGACTACAGCGCGGACACTGAATCGGAGTTTCACGCCAAAGCGCATGAGCAATTGCGAGTGAAGGACTTGCCCAGGGTCCCTACGCTATAATTCTCAGTATTTACTTTCGCTTACAATTAGCATTGTATCATACCTTATAGCAGCTTGCCAGCGAAGAGGCCAGATGAATTGTTGCAATTATAATTAAACTGTCCCCGACAAGGGGTCTGTAATAGGTGTAATAGAGATTGTTGCTTAGACGACTTGACTACCAATTATAACAACGATGGAATTACGAAAATTAAAAGAACTCAATCAACCTGGAGAAAACTTACTTTAAAGAAAATTTAAGGATCTCAGAGGCCAAAAAACAGTACAAACAAGAGTGGAGAGCCAGCCAGCCACATCTTCGGCCGTCGACCCGACTCTGTTCCCGCGTTCTTTCCGGTCTCGTAGTTGGCGTCGTCATTCCGCGAGCCTCTGTCTCTCCGTTTCGTGCAGCCTGGCAAGTACAGAAGCAAGTTATTCTCTGCAGTTAATTCAAACGTAGTAATATTTTACAAATATTCTGTAAAATGCTGGTAGCATCGTGCAGCACTCATTGCGCTGGCCACCTGTTACGCGAAAGGCCGCATCGTGCGATACGTCGATACAAAGCAGAGCATGCTTTAATCGAAAGAATGTGACCTACGCAACAACAGACGTCAAAAAATTACAGACGATCGTCTTCTCTTCTCTTCTCAGACATGATAAAATACAGCCCGTAAAAACAAAGTTTTTACTATATCCATCTAGTATCCTATAACGTGTACTCTGAAAATAGTCCGCGTTCATTTTACGTCATAGCGTGCGTTTAATCAGGCAGCGCGCCCGTTTTTGTTGCGGCCAATGGCAACGCTGCGTATCGGAAAAGTTGAGTCACTGATTCGAAAAGTTGAGTCTCCGATTCTATAAGCTAGCCTTTTTGGGGAGCTGAAATTTTTATAGAATGAAGTGTCTGCGAGGGCGAGTCTATCTGCCAAGTTTCAGGACGATTGAATGATTGTAAGTGATCGAATTAGTCGTCGCAAGATTTGACTTTTTAGCCTGTGGCTCAAACAAACATTCAAGATTTCCGTAAGTTAAACTATATGGATAAAAAGCAAGGGCAACGTAAGAAGAACAGTTGTTTCAACCGATTCAGCATTAGACCATTGTTGATATATCTCGCATCAGGTAAAACATTCATCCCCGTAACTTCTTCGAGGAATAGAGCCAAAATGATAAGAGGAAACATCGTAGTACACCGTAGGCAAGCGGCTCTTGACCGTTTCGTTCCCAATGACTGGAGTCGTTAGTTTCAATTACTTCTTTCAGAATTATTTCAATTTCTCGTAACCAGTGTTAATTTATGATCAACATTCACATAATACTGAATCTTTACAAATAGGCCAGCATAATCTTGTCCACCTAGATGGCGCTGCAATAACAGTCTCAACATCGGCCTCTAGCGACGAATTTTCTTCTTTCGTTCAGCACCCACTCTTCTTATGCAACAAAAGATATCCGAAACTTAGAAAATTGTTACGTCGCTTTTTCTGTATCCTTAAGCCGTCAGAAGTGTTGTTGTCGTGTTACTTAATGAAATAATTACAGAGAAAAAGCGAGCTTTCAACGTGACTCCGAATGGAGTCAATGGGCATCGATGGTTGAAAACATGTATAGCATTACATTTGTTGCTATTTCTGTGTGACTATTTTGACTAAACAGCAAATGCTACAACCGTTTCTCCAATTACTGAAAAATAACTTTTTATGCCATTTCTTCTAAGCTTACTACTGCACAACCATTTCCAAAAGACCGAGCAGATACAGGTCTCTGCAGCGACAGCCTTCTTCACGCTCCGAGAAGAAATTCAGTCGTACTTTTCGATGGAGAAAACTTTCTCCTCCAAAGCCATGCGACATCCTTTGGAAACACAGGTTCGGCGAACCTCCAGACAAGCAATCTCTGCCGAAATACTTTCAAAATTTCTTCCCACGAGCACTGACCGACCACGTCGTGGAGCAAGGCAACATATACGCCGTTCAGTGTGCATCCAGCTTCCGAACAGACTCAGCTGAGATGGAAGAGCATTTGGGTGTGCTCAAGAGGACGGTTATAGCTCACATGCCAACATGGAAAATGTACTGGTCAAGGCAGCTTAGATTTCCTCCTGTTTCCGACGTGCCGAGTCGCAACCGATACGACGACTTGAATAGATGCATCCACTTCGGGGACAACAGCAGAGCAGCAACGAACCGAGACGATGACCCAGGCTACGACCGATACGGCAAGGTGCGACCGCTTCCGAATGTGGCGAGAGATGCGCGTCTAGAGCCAGAGACCGAAGAAAAGACGAGCATCGATGAGCAGACGATTCCATACAATGGCAAGAACTCGGACAATAATTATATTCCCAAGAAAAGAAAGAAATGGGGCTTCAGAGTTCATGCTTGGTGTAAGTGGCCTCACACACGACTCTCTTCTCTACGAAGTGAAGAGTCCGAGTGTAGACGAAAGCTGTGGATGCCGACCAGGCGACTTCGTCGTCAAGCTCTGCGACACACTTCCCAAAGGTCAGAACTTCAAAGTCTTCTTTACTTTCCTCGAGCTCGAACTTCAACCGAAATCGTGGGCCATCTGGACAGTTGGAACTGCGAGATGAAATCGACTGAGAGGTTCTTCTGTCCCCTAAAGTCTGAGAAGAAGTGGAAGAAAGAGGGTCGAGGATCAGCGGACACGGCCGTTGACGCTGATTCTGCTCTAGCTGTGGTACGACGGCTTGACGACTCTTCTGTTCGGCTTTCGTCAACCGTGGAGCCGACGACCTAAATCAAGAGATGGAACAGGAAACAGCACGAGTACGTCAACATCCCACGTCGAGATGATGTCGAAGAATATGACGAGCACACGGGTGGCGTCGATCTCTTCGACGTGCTGACGAGGTTGACCACAAGAGTCCGAAGTGGTACAGGCGCATATTCTTGTGTAGAGCCTAGCTGTGGTCGATGATGGTTGGCTGTTATATCGTCGTCTACACAGGAAGAACAGAAGAACCAACCAAAACGAGAACAGCCAGATCTCGTCGAGTTCACAGCGATCGTCGGTAAGGCACCTGCACAGGAAAAGAAGCTGCCACGGACAATCGCTCGAGAGCGTGGACGTCCGTCCCTGACCGCAACGGCAGAAGAGCTACTGGCCTCCACTCCAACTTCCGACGATGGACCAGGAAGACCAACCTGTCCTAAGAAAAGATCTGCAATTGCTGCTGCCAGCGACGTGGTGCGGTTTGACAGAGACGGACACTTTCCAGCCCATTCGGAACCAGAGCAAAGATGCAGCGTCTGTCAGAGCCACGTGCCAATGGAGTGCAACTGCCACCTCGAGATCTCTATCGCAAAGGACAAAAACTGTTTTCTTATTTATCACACGTTAATTACGACTCTACACTTATCTACAGACGTGTGTGTGTGTCAACTGAATCAAAAGTCTCTTCTCGAAGTTCAGACGTCGAGTCCCACAGAAGACAGACACGTCATAAAAAATACGTCAGAAATTTCATTTTTCGTTAAAGATTCATTCTCTAGGTTTCAGACTATGTTACCGATTAGAAATAATTCAGCAAAATATATTTTCATTAATCAAATTTCAATTGGGAAACTGTTTCAGACAATAAAAACCTTCAAAATTTACTCCTTCATAAGGAATAAATTTCAGACTATGTTACTGATTAAAAATAATTCAGCAAAATATATTTTCCTCAATGAGAATGAAATTGGGAATGAATGGGTTAAAACTGTTTCAGACAATAAAAACCTTCAGAATTTACTCCTATCCGTCAATCATTACCTTGCCTTTCTCGCACGCTTCTCCGACGCAGATGAAGGCTGCCTACTCACTCACTCACTCACTCACTCACTCACTCACTCACTCACTCACTCACTCACTCACTCACTCAGTCAATGAAATCGATACCACAATTCACATCATTCGTTGCCATAGTGTACCTTAAAGAAACCTGCCTATGCTCGTAATCGGTAACATGCTATGCAACTAACATAGCCTAGATCTTTGCACGAGAACACATCGTAAATAACGCTCTACCACGCCTCATCGTAGAACAGGCTATGAGGAGAGATAAGGAAGAGCTCATTACCAGACCGTTCTTCGACTGTCGGCGTCACCGTACACTCGAGACGTCGTCGTCCTAGACGCCGTCAGATGACCTCCCTCCGTTCGAGGGCCTTTCTCAGTTGTTCTTCCTTTTCTTCGTCTGTCTGGCATCCTCTGCTCTTCTCTCTGCTTGTCAGACTCCCTCTGTTTCCATAGTTCCCGCTCTGGTGTAAACATAGCAACACATCAGAAGCCGATAAAATAAATTATTGACAGATTCTGTTAGTTTAACAAAATCACGAAGTTCACGAAACAAGACCAGGCAAAGAAGCCGTGTATTCGTTGGTATCCGCACATTTCCCCCTCCCGAACAGTAAGCAGGTAACTCTACCGTCGTCCAAGATAACTGTCATCAATCCAACTTCTACTTAAGCAAAGAATTTCCTTCATCAATCCAATTTCTACTTAAACAAAGAATTTCTTTCGTAAATCCAGCTTCTTTTAAGCATAGAATTCGTCTCATCAATCCAGCTTCTACTTCTCGAAAAGAATTTCTTTCATCAATCCAACTTCTATTAAAGTAAACAATTATTTTCATCAGTCCAACTTCGGGGCAAACGTCGAGGGGATGTGCCAGACCCATATTCGTGTACTGTCGTGCATGTTCTGTATTGTAATCACGTGCTGGCAAGTGCATATCAACGCAGCATTTCGTCAAGAAAACTCGCCAGAAGTCATATCCACCTGTTAAGGCAAGTTCTATGCAAGACCACAATAACATAGAATGGTCTCTAACCACTGGCGAAATAAAGGCAGAGCATGGATGAGAAGCTGCTGTCGTTGTAGGTTACATGGCAGCTTCTTCCAGATTGGTGCGTCGATCATAAGCCAAGGTAACACTTTACGTTGTGGAAGGAAGTGAGCACAGAGTAAACAAAGCGTCCGTCCTCAGAGGCTCGAAAGGAATGCAGATGTCGATTTCACATTAAAAATTTTCTCAGAAACAGGTAGCCCACGACTACGCCATGTCATCAGAACTACGACACAGAATTTCTGGTGTTTTAGACATCATTATTACGCAACGTTGCAGCAGTAGGCCCAGTGTAGGGCCAAGTAGGTGTAAATAAGACCGACAAATGCATTTACAAAGGGGTCGTGCGGGCCGCCGATCGACAGCCCGCGGGCCACACGTGGGACGTGGGTCGGCCATCCCTGCATCAGACAGTAAAGCATCAAATTTATTATACATTTCTAAATTAGCAATTGAATTCAAGGCATGACCCCAAGTTTAAGGGATCTCAGCATAGACTATATAAGTCTGCTGGTGGGTTTATCTGCTGTTCTACCTTTCTGCGATCTTTGTGAGGCTTGAAAGGAAACTGGAAATTTTAGAAACACGCCTGAAACGGAACCCCCGACGACACCGTCGTCAGAGGCCGTCGTGGCGACACGCCGGCCGACGTGCCACCGAGCAACGAAATCGACAAAGCCTCCTGGCAAAAGAAAAATTCTGAAATTGCTTAAAGTTTCTAATATCACAGAGACGATCTCTCACCTCGGCCACCCGTTGCCATTCTTGAGGACCGACGAAATGCCTCAACGGATGAACCGACGGTCATGCGACCCTCCGCCCGCAGACGGTCGACCGTCGTGCCTGACTCGACGGCATCAGCTCACGGAGAAGGAGTGGCGGAAGCGACCGTTCGGACTTGGCCGGGTAAGTCGGCAAGGCAGGGCCTGCGTCGTAACGCAGAACTCTTCGGGTCACCGTCTTTAAACGCATCGGCCAAGTTCCTACCAAACACACAGACGACAAATAACAATAGCTGCACCACGACATGTTCAAGCAGTTACGTCGTCATCAGTTCACTGCAAGAAAACTGCACGTAAAGAAAGATGCTTTAACGACGACAGCAGAAACCACCGTAAACCAAACGGGTTTTAACCGCTGAAAACCAGCAGCAAGCAGGCAGATCGAATGTCTAACCTATTTACGTTAACTGCAAGAGGAGTTACTAGAATTTCTTCATCAGATTAAACGTCAGTCTGTTCTGCTTAGGTTGAGCGGGACCTGCTTCGAAGTACGGAGCAGACATATCGTAGAGGCACCAGACACTGTGCCACTGGTTTCCATTTCATTATATTACAAAAAGGCCAAAACTTGCTAGGCAGCCTACATCTGACAGACCGTCTAACAGTATGGAAGCAGAGGTAGAAAGGCGTGCACGACTTGCACAGAGACGGATCGTTTCCGATCAGACATACCGTCGTGCTCTGGCAAGATAATGCACACGATTCCTCAACATAGTGGTGCTATATAAACGACTTCACTAAGTCAGATAAATAAATACACCGTCATTCAAGTACTCAACAGGTCCTGTTCCACAAACAATTCTTACCAGATCTGAGCCACGGTTAACTGGGGTCAGCCTGATAGCACTGACGAAACGGCCTTGGCTTCCAGTCCTAAAAGGCAACAGAATGTGACGAGGAATAAGGGTGCTAATTTGAAACACTTCAATCGATCAAATACATATCCAGATGTGTCAGTGTTTACTTCAATTTTCTTTAGCTGTCAGCAAAATACACTTGTTTACAGAAAATTTTATTTAGATCACCAAAAAACACTGTAAGTTAGGAAACAATTATTCACAGGGCAATATTTAATATATTATGTGACATACATTTCGATTTAAATCAGGTTACTGTGAAACTAAAACTTAAAATGTTCCAGAAGGTTGCTACGCTGACGAAAACAAAAAGCAGCAGCAACAACAACAACAACAGCAAACCTCTGAGATTCAGCTGGCTGCAACATCGACGACAAGCTTATAGTATCGGGGACTGAAGGACATATAGTGCGTAAGTTTACTGACATCGTGAGTGTCGGTCACGGTGAGGTTAGACGTCGTGAGGGTCGGTTTATAGGGTCAGGGTTAGGGTTACTGTCGTCGTTAGAACACCTGATACCGTCCGACGTCCGCGCACCATGCTGAAAGATACTGCATAATCCTTCAGCCCACGATACTATCAGTTTGCCACATCGACAACTTCGCACAGAGCCTTGTGCTCAGCTTCATCTTGTCAGATCAGAACAACCCTTCACACCACTATCCACGTCTTCTACGTGCAGTTCCTTCACTTAATTTCCAACAGCTGCCTCCACATTTTAGCCATTCTCCCAATGCACAAAGTTCAATCGGTCCCCTGTGACACCCAAGAGTCATTTCTGTCGAGCTCGAAAGAACGAATCGTCCCAACAACAGACCCTACGCTCGGTGGCAACTTCAATGGCGGCGGCCACATGGCTTCGAAATCTAGGTCACGGGAAACTCTGACAACAACAATTCCATCAGACTTCGAGTAATTTCAACCAGAAAAGTTTAGCGCAAACCATACATTACCGACTTGTAACTTTAAAAGAAACCTTATAGAACTGTTTTACCAGAATAAGGCAACAGATTGGAAAAGAAGAATCTTCTTTCGTCCGATCATACGAGACACATGTCTAAGTCTTCTTCTTCTTGCATCTTCATCGCCAATAACTATTATTCTCTGCAAAGAGCCTCGCCATCAATACAATCTATTAGCGCCACCTGTCGAACTATTGATATAGCGCTATGCTTCGACATCACCCATGGTCGGCGACAATTCAACTTCGCCAAATAGCTACTGGAAAGGAAATTATTATGATATTGTAATGAAAGAATAGAAACGTAATTTCTACACACAATAAATAAGACTTAATACGGCGCTTCTAAGAAAATAACGTAGCTACGTACAGGCTCCGACCCTCACGACGCATAGGCCGTCAACTGACCCGTTACGCTGCCAAGTGCTACGAAGAGTCTGTCCTCAGAATAATTCACCAAATTCAAGCAGGTTTAGAACCGTGCGCATATGCGCGGTTTTAATTGGCGTGCTCTGTCGAAGCTTTGCTCATGCGTTAAGGTTTTCCGCCGCAGAAGTAACATTTCACATAGTGGTGCCCCTATATGGCACACGGAAAATCATGGGTGTCATGTTTGTACCACGTAGCATTGTAAGATACGCTCATGCTAAAAGGTTTAATGATCACAAAGAAGTGATCACAAAGAAGTGATCATTATAATAATTTAACACAACGCGTCTATTAAGGAAAGTGGCTTCGCTAGATGTCGATTAAAGTGCATAACAGTCGCTAGAGGTCTAAGTGTACACGTAATACGCTTCTATTGCGGAATGTAATAATATGTCGATTAATTATCAGACGCCATTTTACAAGACAGAGGATAATATTATTAATGAAATCGAGTTAAAATAATGTTTAAATTTTCGAATATTACCGAAAACAGGCAATTTCAAGTCACCACAATAATAAATAGAGTAATTTAAAACAGACAGTTAAATTGACAGCAGGCAATCGTCACATCAAACATTCTTCATATGGTCTGGGTAGGTAATACTCGATTTTAACTATCTCAGGTAAACCCGTAGTTTAGGCTGGGACAGTGGGACTATAAATTATTAGGGTTAGGGTTAGGGTTAGGGTTAGGGTTAGGGTTAGGGTTAGGGTTAGGGTTAGGGTTAGGGTTAGGGTTAGGGTTAGGGTCACTATTTTATTTTTAATTTTTATTTTTAATTTTTATTTTTATTTTTACTATTTTATTTAAGCAAAGATATATTCTCATGGATCCAGCTTCTAATCTAATTTAATTTAATCCGGTTTTAATTGGCGTGCTCTGTCGAAGCTTTGCTCATGCGTTAAGGTTTTCCGCCGCAGAAGTAACATTTCACATAGTGGTGCCCCTATATGGCACACGGAAAATCATGGGTGTCATGTTTGTACCACGTAGCATTGTAAGATACGCTCATGCTAAAAGGTTTAATGATCACAAAGAAGTGATCACAAAGAAGTGATCATTATAATAATTTAACACAACGCGTCTATTAAGGAAAGTGGCTTCGCTAGATGTCGATTAAAGTGCATAACAGTCGCTAGAGGTCTAAGTGTACACGTAATACGCTTCTATTGCGGAATGTAATAATATGTCGATTAATTATCAGACGCCATTTTACAAGACAGAGGATAATATTATTAATGAAATCGAGTTAAAATAATGTTTAAATTTTCGAATATTACCGAAAACAGGCAATTTCAAGTCACCACAATAATAAATAGAGTAATTTAAAACAGACAGTTAAATTGACAGCAGGCAATCGTCACATCAAACATTCTTCATATGGTCTGGGTAGGTAATACTCGATTTTAACTATCTCAGGTAAACCCGTAGTTTAGGCTGGGACAGTGGGACTATAAATTATTAGGGTTAGGGTTAGGGTTAGGGTTAGGGTTAGGGTTAGGGTTAGGGTTAGGGTTAGGGTTAGGGTTAGGGTTAGGGTCACTATTTTATTTTTAATTTTTATTTTTTATTTTTATTTTTATTTTTACTATTTTATTTAAGCAAAGATATATTCTCATGGATCCAGCTTCTAATCTAATTTAATTTAATCCGGTTTTAATTGGCGTGCTCTGTCGAAGCTTTGCTCATGCGTTAAGGTTTTCCGCCGCAGAAGTAACATTTCACATAGTGGTGCCCCTATATGGCACACGGAAAATCATGGGTGTCATGTTTGTACCACGTAGCATTGTAAGATACGCTCATGCTAAAAGGTTTAATGATCACAAAGAAGTGATCACAAAGAAGTGATCATTATAATAATTTAACACAACGCGTCTATTAAGGAAAGTGGCTTCGCTAGATGTCGATTAAAGTGCATAACAGTCGCTAGAGGTCTAAGTGTACACGTAATACGCTTCTATTGCGGAATGTAATAATATGTCGATTAATTATCAGACGCCATTTTACAAGACAGAGGATAATATTATTAATGAAATCGAGTTAAAATAATGTTTAAATTTTCGAATATTACCGAAAACAGGCAATTTCAAGTCACCACAATAATAAATAGAGTAATTTAAAACAGACAGTTAAATTGACAGCAGGCAATCGTCACATCAAACATTCTTCATATGGTCTGGGTAGGTAATACTCGATTTTAACTATCTCAGGTAAACCCGTAGTTTAGGCTGGGACAGTGGGACTATAAATTATTAGGGTTAGGGTTAGGGTTAGGGTTAGGGTTAGGGTTAGGGTTAGGGTTAGGGTTAGGGTTAGGGTTAGGGTTAGGGTTAGGGTCACTATTTTATTTTTAATTTTTATTTTTAATTTTTATTTTTATTTTTACTATTTTATTTAAGCAAAGATATATTCTCATGGATCCAGCTTCTAATCTAATTTAATTTAATCCGGTTTTAATTGGCGTGCTCTGTCGAAGCTTTGCTCATGCGTTAAGGTTTTCCGCCGCAGAAGTAACATTTCACATAGTGGTGCCCCTATATGGCACACGGAAAATCATGGGTGTCATGTTTGTACCACGTAGCATTGTAAGATACGCTCATGCTAAAAGGTTTAATGATCACAAAGAAGTGATCACAAAGAAGTGATCATTATAATAATTTAACACAACGCGTCTATTAAGGAAAGTGGCTTCGCTAGATGTCGATTAAAGTGCATAACAGTCGCTAGAGGTCTAAGTGTACACGTAATACGCTTCTATTGCGGAATGTAATAATATGTCGATTAATTATCAGACGCCATTTTACAAGACAGAGGATAATATTATTAATGAAATCGAGTTAAAATAATGTTTAAATTTTCGAATATTACCGAAAACAGGCAATTTCAAGTCACCACAATAATAAATAGAGTAATTTAAAACAGACAGTTAAATTGACAGCAGGCAATCGTCACATCAAACATTCTTCATATGGTCTGGGTAGGTAATACTCGATTTTAACTATCTCAGGTAAACCCGTAGTTTAGGCTGGGACAGTGGGACTATAAATTATTAGGGTTAGGGTTAGGGTTAGGGTTAGTTAGGGTTAGGGTTAGGGTTAGGGTTAGGGTTAGGGTTAGGGTTAGGGTTAGGGTCACTATTTTATTTTTAATTTTTATTTTTAATTTTTATTTTTATTTTTACTATTTTATTTAAGCAAAGATATATTCTCATGGATCCAGCTTCTAATCTAATTTAATTTAATCCGGTTTTAATTGGCGTGCTCTGTCGAAGCTTTGCTCATGCGTTAAGGTTTTCCGCCGCAGAAGTAACATTTCACATAGTGGTGCCCCTATATGGCACACGGAAAATCATGGGTGTCATGTTTGTACCACGTAGCATTGTAAGATACGCTCATGCTAAAAGGTTTAATGATCACAAAGAAGTGATCACAAAGAAGTGATCATTATAATAATTTAACACAACGCGTCTATTAAGGAAAGTGGCTTCGCTAGATGTCGATTAAAGTGCATAACAGTCGCTAGAGGTCTAAGTGTACACGTAATACGCTTCTATTGCGGAATGTAATAATATGTCGATTAATTATCAGACGCCATTTTACAAGACAGAGGATAATATTATTAATGAAATCGAGTTAAAATAATGTTTAAATTTTCGAATATTACCGAAAACAGGCAATTTCAAGTCACCACAATAATAAATAGAGTAATTTAAAACAGACAGTTAAATTGACAGCAGGCAATCGTCACATCAAACATTCTTCATATGGTCTGGGTAGGTAATACTCGATTTTAACTATCTCAGGTAAACCCGTAGTTTAGGCTGGGACAGTGGGACTATAAAATTATTAGGGTTAGGGTTAGGGTTAGGGTTAGGGTTAGGGTTAGGGTTAGGGTTAGGGTTAGGGTTAGGGTTAGGGTTAGGGTTAGGGTCACTATTTTATTTTTAATTTTTATTTTTAATTTTTATTTTTATTTTTACTATTTTATTTAAGCAAAGATATATTCTCATGGATCCAGCTTCTAATCTAATTTAATTTAATCCGGTTTTAATTGGCGTGCTCTGTCGAAGCTTTGCTCATGCGTTAAGGTTTTCCGCCGCAGAAGTAACATTTCACATAGTGGTGCCCCTATATGGCACACGGAAAATCATGGGTGTCATGTTTGTACCACGTAGCATTGTAAGATACGCTCATGCTAAAAGGTTTAATGATCACAAAGAAGTGATCACAAAGAAGTGATCATTATAATAATTTAACACAACGCGTCTATTAAGGAAAGTGGCTTCGCTAGATGTCGATTAAAGTGCATAACAGTCGCTAGAGGTCTAAGTGTACACGTAATACGCTTCTATTGCGGAATGTAATAATATGTCGATTAATTATCAGACGCCATTTTACAAGACAGAGGATAATATTATTAATGAAATCGAGTTAAAATAATGTTTAAATTTTCGAATATTACCGAAAACAGGCAATTTCAAGTCACCACAATAATAAATAGAGTAATTTAAAACAGACAGTTAAATTGACAGCAGGCAATCGTCACATCAAACATTCTTCATATGGTCTGGGTAGGTAATACTCGATTTTAACTATCTCAGGTAAACCCGTAGTTTAGGCTGGGACAGTGGGACTATAAATTATTAGGGTTAGGGTTAGGGTTAGGGTTAGGGTTAGGGTTAGGGTTAGGGTTAGGGTTAGGGTTAGGGTTAGGGTTAGGGTCACTATTTTATTTTTAATTTTTATTTTTAATTTTTATTTTTATTTTTACTATTTTATTTAAGCAAAGATATATTCTCATGGATCCAGCTTCTAATCTAATTTAATTTAATCCGGTTTTAATTGGCGTGCTCTGTCGAAGCTTTGCTCATGCGTTAAGGTTTTCCGCCGCAGAAGTAACATTTCACATAGTGGTGCCCCTATATGGCACACGGAAAATCATGGGTGTCATGTTTGTACCACGTAGCATTGTAAGATACGCTCATGCTAAAAGGTTTAATGATCACAAAGAAGTGATCACAAAGAAGTGATCATTATAATAATTTAACACAACGCGTCTATTAAGGAAAGTGGCTTCGCTAGATGTCGATTAAAGTGCATAACAGTCGCTAGAGGTCTAAGTGTACACGTAATACGCTTCTATTGCGGAATGTAATAATATGTCGATTAATTATCAGACGCCATTTTACAAGACAGAGGATAATATTATTAATGAAATCGAGTTAAAATAATGTTTAAATTTTCGAATATTACCGAAAACAGGCAATTTCAAGTCACCACAATAATAAATAGAGTAATTTAAAACAGACAGTTAAATTGACAGCAGGCAATCGTCACATCAAACATTCTTCATATGGTCTGGGTAGGTAATACTCGATTTTAACTATCTCAGGTAAACCCGTAGTTTAGGCTGGGACAGTGGGACTATAAATTAGGGTTAGGGTTAGGGTTAGGGTTAGGGTTAGGGTTAGGTTAGGGTTAGGGTTAGGGTTAGGGTTAGGGTTAGGGTTAGGGTTAGGGTCACTATTTTATTTTTAATTTTTATTTTTAATTTTTATTTTTATTTTTACTATTTTATTTAAGCAAAGATATATTCTCATGGATCCAGCTTCTAATCTAATTTAATTTAATCCGGTTTTAATTGGCGTGCTCTGTCGAAGCTTTGCTCATGCGTTAAGGTTTTCCGCCGCAGAAGTAACATTTCACATAGTGGTGCCCCTATATGGCACACGGAAAATCATGGGTGTCATGTTTGTACCACGTAGCATTGTAAGATACGCTCATGCTAAAAGGTTTAATGATCACAAAGAAGTGATCACAAAGAAGTGATCATTATAATAATTTAACACAACGCGTCTATTAAGGAAAGTGGCTTCGCTAGATGTCGATTAAAGTGCATAACAGTCGCTAGAGGTCTAAGTGTACACGTAATACGCTTCTATTGCGGAATGTAATAATATGTCGATTAATTATCAGACGCCATTTTACAAGACAGAGGATAATATTATTAATGAAATCGAGTTAAAATAATGTTTAAATTTTCGAATATTACCGAAAACAGGCAATTTCAAGTCACCACAATAATAAATAGAGTAATTTAAAACAGACAGTTAAATTGACAGCAGGCAATCGTCACATCAAACATTCTTCATATGGTCTGGGTAGGTAATACTCGATTTTAACTATCTCAGGTAAACCCGTAGTTTAGGCTGGGACAGTGGGACTATAAATTATTAGGGTTAGGGTTAGGGTTAGGGTTAGGGTTAGGGTTAGGGTTAGGGTTAGGGTTAGGGTTAGGGTTAGGGTTAGGGTCACTATTTTATTTTTAATTTTTATTTTTAATTTTTATTTTTATTTTTACTATTTTATTTAAGCAAAGATATATTCTCATGGATCCAGCTTCTAATCTAATTTAATTTAATCCGGTTTTAATTGGCGTGCTCTGTCGAAGCTTTGCTCATGCGTTAAGGTTTTCCGCCGCAGAAGTAACATTTCACATAGTGGTGCCCCTATATGGCACACGGAAAATCATGGGTGTCATGTTTGTACCACGTAGCATTGTAAGATACGCTCATGCTAAAAGGTTTAATGATCACAAAGAAGTGATCACAAAGAAGTGATCATTATAATAATTTAACACAACGCGTCTATTAAGGAAAGTGGCTTCGCTAGATGTCGATTAAAGTGCATAACAGTCGCTAGAGGTCTAAGTGTACACGTAATACGCTTCTATTGCGGAATGTAATAATATGTCGATTAATTATCAGACGCCATTTTACAAGACAGAGGATAATATTATTAATGAAATCGAGTTAAAATAATGTTTAAATTTTCGAATATTACCGAAAACAGGCAATTTCAAGTCACCACAATAATAAATAGAGTAATTTAAAACAGACAGTTAAATTGACAGCAGGCAATCGTCACATCAAACATTCTTCATATGGTCTGGGTAGGTAATACTCGATTTTAACTATCTCAGGTAAACCCGTAGTTTAGGCTGGGACAGTGGGACTATAAATTATTAGGGTTAGGGTTAGGGTTAGGGTTAGGGTTAGGGTTAGGGTTAGGGTTAGGGTTAGGGTTAGGGTTAGGGTTAGGGTCACTATTTTATTTTTAATTTTTATTTTTAATTTTTATTTTTATTTTTACTATTTTATTTAAGCAAAGATATATTCTCATGGATCCAGCTTCTAATCTAATTTAATTTAATCCGGTTTTAATTGGCGTGCTCTGTCGAAGCTTTGCTCATGCGTTAAGGTTTTCCGCCGCAGAAGTAACATTTCACATAGTGGTGCCCCTATATGGCACACGGAAAATCATGGGTGTCATGTTTGTACCACGTAGCATTGTAAGATACGCTCATGCTAAAAGGTTTAATGATCACAAAGAAGTGATCACAAAGAAGTGATCATTATAATAATTTAACACAACGCGTCTATTAAGGAAAGTGGCTTCGCTAGATGTCGATTAAAGTGCATAACAGTCGCTAGAGGTCTAAGTGTACACGTAATACGCTTCTATTGCGGAATGTAATAATATGTCGATTAATTATCAGACGCCATTTTACAAGACAGAGGATAATATTATTAATGAAATCGAGTTAAAATAATGTTTAAATTTTCGAATATTACCGAAAACAGGCAATTTCAAGTCACCACAATAATAAATAGAGTAATTTAAAACAGACAGTTAAATTGACAGCAGGCAATCGTCACATCAAACATTCTTCATATGGTCTGGGTAGGTAATACTCGATTTTAACTATCTCAGGTAAACCCGTAGTTTAGGCTGGGACAGTGGGACTATAAATTATTAGGGTTAGGGTTAGGGTTAGGGTTAGGGTTAGGGTTAGGGTTAGGGTTAGGGTTAGGGTTAGGGTTAGGGTTAGGGTCACTATTTTATTTTTAATTTTTATTTTTAATTTTTATTTTTATTTTTACTATTTTATTTAAGCAAAGATATATTCTCATGGATCCAGCTTCTAATCTAATTTAATTTAATCCGGTTTTAATTGGCGTGCTCTGTCGAAGCTTTGCTCATGCGTTAAGGTTTTCCGCCGCAGAAGTAACATTTCACATAGTGGTGCCCCTATATGGCACACGGAAAATCATGGGTGTCATGTTTGTACCACGTAGCATTGTAAGATACGCTCATGCTAAAAGGTTTAATGATCACAAAGAAGTGATCACAAAGAAGTGATCATTATAATAATTTAACACAACGCGTCTATTAAGGAAAGTGGCTTCGCTAGATGTCGATTAAAGTGCATAACAGTCGCTAGAGGTCTAAGTGTACACGTAATACGCTTCTATTGCGGAATGTAATAATATGTCGATTAATTATCAGACGCCATTTTACAAGACAGAGGATAATATTATTAATGAAATCGAGTTAAAATAATGTTTAAATTTTCGAATATTACCGAAAACAGGCAATTTCAAGTCACCACAATAATAAATAGAGTAATTTAAAACAGACAGTTAAATTGACAGCAGGCAATCGTCACATCAAACATTCTTCATATGGTCTGGGTAGGTAATACTCGATTTTAACTATCTCAGGTAAACCCGTAGTTTAGGCTGGGACAGTGGGACTATAAATTATTAGGGTTAGGGTTAGGGTTAGGGTTAGGGTTAGGGTTAGGGTTAGGGTTAGGGTTAGGGTTAGGGTTAGGGTTAGGGTCACTATTTTATTTTTAATTTTTATTTTTAATTTTTATTTTTATTTTTACTATTTTATTTAAGCAAAGATATATTCTCATGGATCCAGCTTCTAATCTAATTTAATTTAATCCGGTTTTAATTGGCGTGCTCTGTCGAAGCTTTGCTCATGCGTTAAGGTTTTCCGCCGCAGAAGTAACATTTCACATAGTGGTGCCCCTATATGGCACACGGAAAATCATGGGTGTCATGTTTGTACCACGTAGCATTGTAAGATACGCTCATGCTAAAAGGTTTAATGATCACAAAGAAGTGATCACAAAGAAGTGATCATTATAATAATTTAACACAACGCGTCTATTAAGGAAAGTGGCTTCGCTAGATGTCGATTAAAGTGCATAACAGTCGCTAGAGGTCTAAGTGTACACGTAATACGCTTCTATTGCGGAATGTAATAATATGTCGATTAATTATCAGACGCCATTTTACAAGACAGAGGATAATATTATTAATGAAATCGAGTTAAAATAATGTTTAAATTTTCGAATATTACCGAAAACAGGCAATTTCAAGTCACCACAATAATAAATAGAGTAATTTAAAACAGACAGTTAAATTGACAGCAGGCAATCGTCACATCAAACATTCTTCATATGGTCTGGGTAGGTAATACTCGATTTTAACTATCTCAGGTAAACCCGTAGTTTAGGCTGGGACAGTGGGACTATAAATTATTAGGGTTAGGGTTAGGGTTAGGGTTAGGGTTAGGGTTAGGGTTAGGGTTAGGGTTAGGGTTAGGGTTAGGGTTAGGGTCACTATTTTATTTTTAATTTTTATTTTTAATTTTTATTTTTATTTTTACTATTTTATTTAAGCAAAGATATATTCTCATGGATCCAGCTTCTAATCTAATTTAATTTAATCCGGTTTTAATTGGCGTGCTCTGTCGAAGCTTTGCTCATGCGTTAAGGTTTTCCGCCGCAGAAGTAACATTTCACATAGTGGTGCCCCTATATGGCACACGGAAAATCATGGGTGTCATGTTTGTACCACGTAGCATTGTAAGATACGCTCATGCTAAAAGGTTTAATGATCACAAAGAAGTGATCACAAAGAAGTGATCATTATAATAATTTAACACAACGCGTCTATTAAGGAAAGTGGCTTCGCTAGATGTCGATTAAAGTGCATAACAGTCGCTAGAGGTCTAAGTGTACACGTAATACGCTTCTATTGCGGAATGTAATAATATGTCGATTAATTATCAGACGCCATTTTACAAGACAGAGGATAATATTATTAATGAAATCGAGTTAAAATAATGTTTAAATTTTCGAATATTACCGAAAACAGGCAATTTCAAGTCACCACAATAATAAATAGAGTAATTTAAAACAGACAGTTAAATTGACAGCAGGCAATCGTCACATCAAACATTCTTCATATGGTCTGGGTAGGTAATACTCGATTTTAACTATCTCAGGTAAACCCGTAGTTTAGGCTGGGACAGTGGGACTATAAATTATTAGGGTTAGGGTTAGGGTTAGGGTTAGGGTTAGGGTTAGGGTTAGGGTTAGGGTTAGGGTTAGGGTTAGGGTTAGGGTCACTATTTTATTTTTAATTTTTATTTTTAATTTTTATTTTTATTTTTACTATTTTATTTAAGCAAAGATATATTCTCATGGATCCAGCTTCTAATCTAATTTAATTTAATCCGGTTTTAATTGGCGTGCTCTGTCGAAGCTTTGCTCATGCGTTAAGGTTTTCCGCCGCAGAAGTAACATTTCACATAGTGGTGCCCCTATATGGCACACGGAAAATCATGGGTGTCATGTTTGTACCACGTAGCATTGTAAGATACGCTCATGCTAAAAGGTTTAATGATCACAAAGAAGTGATCACAAAGAAGTGATCATTATAATAATTTAACACAACGCGTCTATTAAGGAAAGTGGCTTCGCTAGATGTCGATTAAAGTGCATAACAGTCGCTAGAGGTCTAAGTGTACACGTAATACGCTTCTATTGCGGAATGTAATAATATGTCGATTAATTATCAGACGCCATTTTACAAGACAGAGGATAATATTATTAATGAAATCGAGTTAAAATAATGTTTAAATTTTCGAATATTACCGAAAACAGGCAATTTCAAGTCACCACAATAATAAATAGAGTAATTTAAAACAGACAGTTAAATTGACAGCAGGCAATCGTCACATCAAACATTCTTCATATGGTCTGGGTAGGTAATACTCGATTTTAACTATCTCAGGTAAACCCGTAGTTTAGGCTGGGACAGTGGGACTATAAATTATTAGGGTTAGGGTTAGGGTTAGGGTTAGGGTTAGGGTTAGGGTTAGGGTTAGGGTTAGGGTTAGGGTTAGGGTTAGGGTCACTATTTTATTTTTAATTTTTATTTTTAATTTTTATTTTTATTTTTACTATTTTATTTAAGCAAAGATATATTCTCATGGATCCAGCTTCTAATCTAATTTAATTTAATCCGGTTTTAATTGGCGTGCTCTGTCGAAGCTTTGCTCATGCGTTAAGGTTTTCCGCCGCAGAAGTAACATTTCACATAGTGGTGCCCCTATATGGCACACGGAAAATCATGGGTGTCATGTTTGTACCACGTAGCATTGTAAGATACGCTCATGCTAAAAGGTTTAATGATCACAAAGAAGTGATCACAAAGAAGTGATCATTATAATAATTTAACACAACGCGTCTATTAAGGAAAGTGGCTTCGCTAGATGTCGATTAAAGTGCATAACAGTCGCTAGAGGTCTAAGTGTACACGTAATACGCTTCTATTGCGGAATGTAATAATATGTCGATTAATTATCAGACGCCATTTTACAAGACAGAGGATAATATTATTAATGAAATCGAGTTAAAATAATGTTTAAATTTTCGAATATTACCGAAAACAGGCAATTTCAAGTCACCACAATAATAAATAGAGTAATTTAAAACAGACAGTTAAATTGACAGCAGGCAATCGTCACATCAAACATTCTTCATATGGTCTGGGTAGGTAATACTCGATTTTAACTATCTCAGGTAAACCCGTAGTTTAGGCTGGGACAGTGGGACTATAAATTATTAGGGTTAGGGTTAGGGTTAGGGTTAGGGTTAGGGTTAGGGTTAGGGTTAGGGTTAGGGTTAGGGGTTAGGGTCACTATTTTATTTTTAATTTTTATTTTTAATTTTTATTTTTATTTTTACTATTTTATTTAACCCTCGTACGCCTATGAGGGGTGTCTAGTAGACCCCGGGCCGGTTTTTTTAGTATTTCACTCAGTATCCGATTGAGTTTGGTTGTGATATTTTATGACTTTGTTGCTCGCCCAGTAATGCGCTAAAGTAATAAAAATGCAATTGGTTTCTCATACTGGTTACCATGGAAACGGCATGTAAACAACATAACCCAGAAATAAGGCTAAAAACACATGCGGTTGCAATGTGCAGCAAATGATTTGGTGTTATTTTTTGATAAAGTATAAGCATTACAGTATTATTTCGTGAAGGATATACGTAAACAAACTTAGATAATGACTTCTAGACGTAGATTTTCGCTAGCTGAGGCTACTAAAATGTTTGCATATCATCAGCAGCTCACTATGGTTTCGTGGGTTCCTAAACGGCACAAGACAGTTCTCCTGTTGTCATCAATGCATCACGATGCTAGCGTCATAGATGGTAAACCAGAAATAGTCAGATACTACAACTCTACAAAAGCGGGAGTTGACACTCTCGACCAGAAGGTTAGATTCAACAGTTGCCGCAGAACTACTCTTCGTTGGCCATTGGCGATGTTTTTCAATGTTGTCGATGTTGCTGGTAACAATGCCTATACTGTATGGAATATTGAAAATCTTCAAGCTCCCGTGCCATTACATCGTCGTCGTCATTGGTGGCTGAAGCGACTAAGTATAGAATTATGTCAGCCCCTCTTGGAATATCGTCAGCAGCATGCAACGAGACTTCGTGCAGTAACTACAGATGCGATGAAAATGATGGGTTACAATGTGTCACAAGTGCAACCCATTGTCCGTGGAATGCGATCAATTGCTGGAAGAGGCTGTTGCTATGTGTGTCCAGCGAAGAGAAAGCGTAAAAGCAAGCAACTTTGCGATGGCTGTGAAAAGCACGTATGTGGCGAACACTCACGAGTAAAGATGTCTCGTCGCTGTTGCAATTGTGCCACGGAAAATGACCAGTAGGCTGACCAGCACTGTAGGTAATTACGACCAAAAGGACATCTATATAGCACTTATCACTCTGTCCGAATAATATGCTACTGCTAAGACGCGATATATATGAAACTACATTGTTACATGTTTTGTTTATCTACAATGTACCACTGAAAATGATAGGCTACATAACTGATAAATTCACATGTATGTGAATACTTCGCATACCCGAGTATTTGTAATTAGTTTTATTGTTATGTTACACATATACAAGTGTCTGCAGTGTCTCCTTGTTTTAATTTTAAGTTACAACAATTAAAAAATTGGATAGTCAATGCAAAACAGTACAATAGACCTAGGGGTCTGCTAGACCCCCTCATAGTACTAGAATGACTACAAAAAGTTCAGTCCTCGGAGGGTTAAGCAAAGATATATTCTCATGGATCCAGCTTCTAATCTAATTTAATTTAATCCGGTTTTAATTGGCGTGCTCTGTCGAAGCTTTGCTCATGCGTTAAGGTTTTCCGCCGCAGAAGTAACATTTCACATAGTGGTGCCCCTATATGGCACACGGAAAATCATGGGTGTCATGTTTGTACCACGTAGCATTGTAAGATACGCTCATGCTAAAAGGTTTAATGATCACAAAGAAGTGATCACAAAGAAGTGATCATTATAATAATTTAACACAACGCGTCTATTAAGGAAAGTGGCTTCGCTAGATGTCGATTAAAGTGCATAACAGTCGCTAGAGGTCTAAGTGTACACGTAATACGCTTCTATTGCGGAATGTAATAATATGTCGATTAATTATCAGACGCCATTTTACAAGACAGAGGATAATATTATTAATGAAATCGAGTTAAAATAATGTTTAAATTTTCGAATATTACCGAAAACAGGCAATTTCAAGTCACCACAATAATAAATAGAGTAATTTAAAACAGACAGTTAAATTGACAGCAGGCAATCGTCACATCAAACATTCTTCATATGGTCTGGGTAGGTAATACTCGATTTTAACTATCTCAGGTAAACCCGTAGTTTAGGCTGGGACAGTGGGACTATAAGGGTTAGGGTTAGGGTTAGGGTTAGGGTTAGGGTTAGGGTTAGGGTTAGGGTTAGGGTTAGGGTTAGGGTCACTATTTTATTTTTAATTTTTATTTTTAATTTTTATTTTTATTTTTACTATTTTATTTAAGCAAAGATATATTCTCATGGATCCAGCTTCTAATCTAATTTAATTTAATCCGGTTTTAATTGGCGTGCTCTGTCGAAGCTTTGCTCATGCGTTAAGGTTTTCCGCCGCAGAAGTAACATTTCACATAGTGGTGCCCCTATATGGCACACGGAAAATCATGGGTGTCATGTTTGTACCACGTAGCATTGTAAGATACGCTCATGCTAAAAGGTTTAATGATCACAAAGAAGTGATCACAAAGAAGTGATCATTATAATAATTTAACACAACGCGTCTATTAAGGAAAGTGGCTTCGCTAGATGTCGATTAAAGTGCATAACAGTCGCTAGAGGTCTAAGTGTACACGTAATACGCTTCTATTGCGGAATGTAATAATATGTCGATTAATTATCAGACGCCATTTTACAAGACAGAGGATAATATTATTAATGAAATCGAGTTAAAATAATGTTTAAATTTTCGAATATTACCGAAAACAGGCAATTTCAAGTCACCACAATAATAAATAGAGTAATTTAAAACAGACAGTTAAATTGACAGCAGGCAATCGTCACATCAAACATTCTTCATATGGTCTGGGTAGGTAATACTCGATTTTAACTATCTCAGGTAAACCCGTAGTTTAGGCTGGGACAGTGGGACTATAAATTATTAGGGTTAGGGTTAGGGTTAGGGTTAGGGTTAGGGTTAGGGTTAGGGTTAGGGTTAGGGTTAGGGTTAGGGTTAGGGTCACTATTTTATTTTTAATTTTTATTTTTAATTTTTATTTTTATTTTTACTATTTTATTTAAGCAAAGATATATTCTCATGGATCCAGCTTCTAATCTAATTTAATTTAATCCGGTTTTAATTGGCGTGCTCTGTCGAAGCTTTGCTCATGCGTTAAGGTTTTCCGCCGCAGAAGTAACATTTCACATAGTGGTGCCCCTATATGGCACACGGAAAATCATGGGTGTCATGTTTGTACCACGTAGCATTGTAAGATACGCTCATGCTAAAAGGTTTAATGATCACAAAGAAGTGATCACAAAGAAGTGATCATTATAATAATTTAACACAACGCGTCTATTAAGGAAAGTGGCTTCGCTAGATGTCGATTAAAGTGCATAACAGTCGCTAGAGGTCTAAGTGTACACGTAATACGCTTCTATTGCGGAATGTAATAATATGTCGATTAATTATCAGACGCCATTTTACAAGACAGAGGATAATATTATTAATGAAATCGAGTTAAAATAATGTTTAAATTTTCGAATATTACCGAAAACAGGCAATTTCAAGTCACCACAATAATAAATAGAGTAATTTAAAACAGACAGTTAAATTGACAGCAGGCAATCGTCACATCAAACATTCTTCATATGGTCTGGGTAGGTAATACTCGATTTTAACTATCTCAGGTAAACCCGTAGTTTAGGCTGGGACAGTGGGACTATAAATTATTAGGGTTAGGGTTAGGGTTAGGGTTAGGGTTAGGGTTAGGGTTAGGGTTAGGGTTAGGGTCACTATTTTATTTTTAATTTTTATTTTTAATTTTTATTTTTATTTTTACTATTTTATTTAACCCTCGTACGCCTATGAGGGGTGTCTAGTAGACCCCAGGCCGGTTTTTTTAGTATTTCACTCAGTATCCGATTGAGTTTGGTTGTGATATTTTATGACTTTGTTGCTCGCCCAGTAATGCGCTAAAGTAATAAAAATGCAATTGGTTTCTCATACTGGTTACCATGGAAACGGCATGTAAACAACATAACCCAGAAATAAGGCTAAAAACACATGCGGTTGCAATGTGCAGCAAATGATTTGGTGTTATTTTTTGATAAAGTATAAGCATTACAGTATTATTTCGTGAAGGATATACGTAAACAAACTTAGATAATGACTTCTAGACGTAGATTTTCGCTAGCTGAGGCTACTAAAATGTTTGCATATCATCAGCAGCTCACTATGGTTTCGTGGGTTCCTAAACGGCACAAGACAGTTCTCCTGTTGTCATCAATGCATCACGATGCTAGCGTCATAGATGGTAAACCAGAAATAGTCAGATACTACAACTCTACAAAAGCGGGAGTTGACACTCTCGACCAGAAGGTTAGATTCAACAGTTGCCGCAGAACTACTCTTCGTTGGCCATTGGCGATGTTTTTCAATGTTGTCGATGTTGCTGGTAACAATGCCTATACTGTATGGAATATTGAAAATCTTCAAGCTCCCGTGCCATTACATCGTCGTCGTCATTGGTGGCTGAAGCGACTAAGTATAGAATTATGTCAGCCCCTCTTGGAATATCGTCAGCAGCATGCAACGAGACTTCGTGCAGTAACTACAGATGCGATGAAAATGATGGGTTACAATGTGTCACAAGTGCAACCCATTGTCCGTGGAATGCGATCAATTGCTGGAAGAGGCTGTTGCTATGTGTGTCCAGCGAAGAGAAAGCGTAAAAGCAAGCAACTTTGCGATGGCTGTGAAAAGCACGTATGTGGCGAACACTCACGAGTAAAGATGTCTCGTCGCTGTTGCAATTGTGCCACGGAAAATGACCAGTAGGCTGACCAGCACTGTAGGTAATTACGACCAAAAGGACATCTATATAGCACTTATCACTCTGTCCGAATAATATGCTACTGCTAAGACGCGATATATATGAAACTACATTGTTACATGTTTTGTTTATCTACAATGTACCACTGAAAATGATAGGCTACATAACTGATAAATTCACATGTATGTGAATACTTCGCATACCCGAGTATTTGTAATTAGTTTTATTGTTATGTTACACATATACAAGTGTCTGCAGTGTCTCCTTGTTTTAATTTTAAGTTACAACAATTAAAAAATTGGATAGTCAATGCAAAACAGTACAATAGACCTAGGGGTCTGCTAGACCCCCTCATAGTACTAGAATGACTACAAAAAGTTCAGTCCTCGGAGGGTTAAGCAAAGATATATTCTCATGGATCCAGCTTCTAATCTAATTTAATTTAATCCGGTTTTAATTGGCGTGCTCTGTCGAAGCTTTGCTCATGCGTTAAGGTTTTCCGCCGCAGAAGTAACATTTCACATAGTGGTGCCCCTATATGGCACACGGAAAATCATGGGTGTCATGTTTGTACCACGTAGCATTGTAAGATACGCTCATGCTAAAAGGTTTAATGATCACAAAGAAGTGATCACAAAGAAGTGATCATTATAATAATTTAACACAACGCGTCTATTAAGGAAAGTGGCTTCGCTAGATGTCGATTAAAGTGCATAACAGTCGCTAGAGGTCTAAGTGTACACGTAATACGCTTCTATTGCGGAATGTAATAATATGTCGATTAATTATCAGACGCCATTTTACAAGACAGAGGATAATATTATTAATGAAATCGAGTTAAAATAATGTTTAAATTTTCGAATATTACCGAAAACAGGCAATTTCAAGTCACCACAATAATAAATAGAGTAATTTAAAACAGACAGTTAAATTGACAGCAGGCAATCGTCACATCAAACATTCTTCATATGGTCTGGGTAGGTAATACTCGATTTTAACTATCTCAGGTAAACCCGTAGTTTAGGCTGGGACAGTGGGACTATAAATTATTAGGGTTAGGGTTAGGGTTAGGGTTAGGGTTAGGGTTAGGGTTAGGGTTAGGGTTAGGGTCACTATTTTATTTTTAATTTTTATTTTTTATTTTTATTTTTATTTTTACTATTTTATTTAAGCAAAGATATATTCTCATGGATCCAGCTTCTAATCTAATTTAATTTAATCCGGTTTTAATTGGCGTGCTCTGTCGAAGCTTTGCTCATGCGTTAAGGTTTTCCGCCGCAGAAGTAACATTTCACATAGTGGTGCCCCTATATGGCACACGGAAAATCATGGGTGTCATGTTTGTACCACGTAGCATTGTAAGATACGCTCATGCTAAAAGGTTTAATGATCACAAAGAAGTGATCACAAAGAAGTGATCATTATAATAATTTAACACAACGCGTCTATTAAGGAAAGTGGCTTCGCTAGATGTCGATTAAAGTGCATAACAGTCGCTAGAGGTCTAAGTGTACACGTAATACGCTTCTATTGCGGAATGTAATAATATGTCGATTAATTATCAGACGCCATTTTACAAGACAGAGGATAATATTATTAATGAAATCGAGTTAAAATAATGTTTAAATTTTCGAATATTACCGAAAACAGGCAATTTCAAGTCACCACAATAATAAATAGAGTAATTTAAAACAGACAGTTAAATTGACAGCAGGCAATCGTCACATCAAACATTCTTCATATGGTCTGGGTAGGTAATACTCGATTTTAACTATCTCAGGTAAACCCGTAGTTTAGGCTGGGACAGTGGGACTATAAATTATTAGGTAAAGTCGTAGTTTACGTTGCTAAATTATTCTAATGTCTTCAATGCCGTACTTGACGTTGGTAAGTAAGCAGTCTGCCTATGTGCATGTTAACTATCATCAATCCAGCTTTCATTTCATCAAGAATTTTTTTTCATCATCCAACTTCCATTTAATTGGAAAAAATTACTTTTTATCAATCCAACTTCTATTTGACAAAAGAAATTGTTTTTCATCAATGGAACTTTTATTTAAGCAAAGATATATTCTCATGGATCCAGCTTCTAATTACGGAAACAGTTATTTTCATCAATCCAGCTTCTATTGAATTGAAAACTTAATTTCATCCATCCAGCTTCTATTTACGGGAAAAATATTTCGATCAATCCAACTTCAATTTTGAACACACGAATGTTTTCATCAATCCCACTTCCATTTAGGGAAACAATTTCTTTCATCAATCCAGCTTCCATGTTAAAGTGACAATATCAAATAATTTAGCAACGTAAACTACGACTTTACCATTATTTTATATCATCAAATTAAAATGGAAGCTGGATTGATTAAAGAACTTGATCCCCTGAATGGAAGTGGGATTGATGAAACCATTTTCCTGTTTAAATAGAAGTTGGATTGATCGAAATAATTTTTACCATAAAAAGAAGCTGGATTGATGAAACTAAGTTTTTCACGCAATAGAAGCTGGATTGGTGAAAATGATTGTTTCCGTAAGTAGAAGCTGGACCCACAAGAATAGTACTTAGCTTAAATAAAAGTTCCATCGATGAAAAATATTTTTTTGGTTAAATAGAAGTTGGGTCATTTTCATCATGAAATGGAAGGTGGATTGATTAAAAATGTTTTCCCATAAAATGGAAGCGGGATCGATGATAGTTATCGTGGACACAGGTAGACTGCTCACTTACCAACGAGAAGTACGGCATTGAAGACATTCAAATAACTTAGCAACCTAGACTACGGGATAACCCTTACACGCATCATAATATGTAACTAATGTCGATACAAAATTAAAATTTTAATTTATGTTTTCAGCATACGACCGTGTCTTTACGAGGCTACGATCAGCCTTCCTTCATTCAGAATCTCAGTCAACGGTCTTCTCGAGCTATATATCTTCGGGAGCTCTATAAGTCAGTCCGCGCAGAAACAGTTGTATTATCTATTGGCAACCTTCTGGAACTACAGACACACTAAACTGTTACGTCAAGGATTAATATCACAGAAAAGATACGGATTATTATGCATTTTTAAAGTGGATAACAATTAAATGGCAGGTCAAACGATTGTGCAGACTACAAACAGTCCTGATTAACATGTCAAAATTTCAGCCCTCAGATACAATCCTGCAAAGGTGATACAACTGATGTGCAGGCTACAAGGTGGATTAACAAGCCAGAATCATCTCAGCCTACAAATACATTTCTATTGAAGACTACATCATCGATCCTGCAATAATTGTGATAAAACAGCTGCTCTAATAATATCACCATTAATTATAATTTGAAACTCACTTATTCATGCACAAGTGCTATTAGGTTAAGGATGTTTTTCTTATCTGTCTCCTTTATATTATGTACTATTTCTTGTTTTGTATGCCACAATATGCTGGATATTTAGAGCTAATTAGAGATTTTTTGATACTTTTACCATTTTTATAAGCTAGCATGGGCTTAAATTGGAGATATCTATGAGCCTCTGGGCAGAGCTCTTGCTACCAGTTCTTACTATAGTTTATGCATGGTTCTTTTGAGTATGTTATTTTTATCGTATTTATTTTCCTATTATATCAGTGCTAGTATAATAGGCCGGTCAGTTTTCTCAGTTTTAGTTTTATATTTAAAAAGGGTGTCTCTGTCTATCTGTCTTAATTTAAGGAGTGCAATATCTAGAATAGGTTCAGGATAATTTCTTAGTTTAAACGAGTCTGCCATATATTATTGGCCTTACTTAGTAGGTCTGTTGGATCTGACACTTGTAATTCTTTTAAGTCTTAAGAATCGACTGAAAGGTAGGCTATAGCCCTTTTCGTGTGCGGTGGATGACAGCCAGCATATTTCAAATGGAGTTTTTTATCGGTAGGTTTTATATAGATGGTAGTTTGCAGGCCTCCACCAATTCTAATAACGTCTACATCGAGAAAAGGGATCTCCTTTGTAGATCGGTTTAATGTAAATTTAAAGTTTGGGTGAAAACTGTTGAGGATTTTAAAGTAATCCTTAAGATCTTCATGTGACCTGTTCTAAATTCCAAACAAATCGTCTACGAATCTGTCATGAGCCCAGACATTCTTCGGGTTTTCCTTATTAAATCTTTGGAAGAATTTCTACATGACAATGTTGGCATTTTGTACGCTACTACCACCCCCATCGTGAGGCCTTGGACCTGTTTATATATAGCTCCGTTGAATGTAAAGTAACAGTTTCTCAGAGTGAATTCTAGGATTCTTTTAAGTAATGCAGCTGGAATAGGTTTAACATCTATTTCAAAGTGTTTCCAATATTTTAATGTTTTGGCATGGTGTTCTACGATCCAATCGATTCCTAGATTTAAAGGTATATTTGCGTACAATGACTCTACATCCAGTATTACTAGGATGGTTTCGTTTTTAATGCGGTGATTTTGTTTTTTTTATCTTGTTAAGAAAGTCTGTAGTATCTTTAATAAGATTAGGAATTTGAGCTTCGCCGCCTATGGTTAGTTGCAGATAAATTTTACGCACACAATCGATTGACATTCGCTAGATGGCGATAGCTCCAAATCGGTCTGTTGCTCTCGGTTAACACCGTACGATATATGCCATGATGTGTTTATGTTGCCCAGGGTTAACAGCGACTGAAAAACATATACTACATGTAGGGCCTGTGCAATGTTGTATCAATTACATTGCAAATGTAATTCAATTATAATTCCAATTACATGCTTGTAAATGTAATTGAATTACAATTATAATTACTTGATTGTGAGAGTAATTGAATTACAATTACATTTTTATTGTAATTCAATTACCAATTAGTTTTCGTTTACTCCTTTAAAAACATGATTTTGAATTTTTTTCGATAACTTTTAATTAACTCTATTTTTAAACTGAAACATCCAATGGACCAAGGACCTGTAAATTGTAAATTATATACATTCAACTGTATTACAAGTTTATCAGGTATACGAAATACGATTTACAATATTATGATCCATTAAAACAAGTTAGTTTATTTGATTTTTTAGCAGTAGCCTAGAAGTTTTCAAAATAATAGTCTGTTAGAGAACTTGGTTGATTGCGCCGCCTGGGTGAGTGAGTGAGTGAGTCAATTCGTCCAGACGTGCTAAAGAGATGCTCAACTGGAGCTCAAGACGGAAGCTATGTTATCTGTAGGCAGCTGCAGTATAGGCTATAGCTAAGAACGAGTGCATCACTGCATGGATAGTCTGATAATGATGGTCAGCCTTCGGGGTCTATCGAAGTGTGCTGTAAGATTGTACGAGGGTGTAAGGATAGAATGATGTTGACAATTATGTGCCACGCAGTCATGATGCAGAGCAGTTTATTCTGCCGACTGGCAGCGTGTTTCGAAGCAACATGCCAAATAAATTTAACAGCGCCGAACATCCACGACTTGACGACTGTTTCTTTACACACTCGCAACTTACAGAAGAGCAGGCCCCTTGCCCTAAACAGCCTAGCCTAAACGAAACGTAGGCTATCGATTTAAACCTTCTTCAGCGGCAAACGTACAGCTTATAGCCTATAGATTTCAAACAGGTTCAGATAGCCTATACTTCCCTGACGTAATGCGACGCTTGTCGTTGCCATCAGATCTGGCTGGCTATAAAATAAAAGTCAACGTACGCGGAATATAGGCTAGGCCTACACGGTAGACTGAAAACCTACATTGACAACGATGTCGATCGTCGGTACCATGGTCTGTAGGCCTATACGTTCTTAACTCGTAGGCCTATCCGCTCTAAGAACCTCCGTAGCCGTTAATGAAAGACGTCGCGCAAGCTAAACTTTGTCAGTGTGGCAAGTCTAGTCGAAAGCAAAGACGGAATTCCGATGAAAGACGGAGCTAGTTGCCTATTATAGGGAAAAATTATTAGGGCCTACTCCAGGAAAAGACTGTTTTAATTGACATGGTATAGGGTTATACACGGGCAGGCCTATCTATAGATAGGCCACGGTTGGAACTCAATAATAATTATGTTGAAAGTCTATGTGGACCCGAAGTAACGAGTCCATCTAAGTAAGTAAGTAAGTAAAGTAAGCAGTCAGTCAGTCAGTCAGTCAGTAAGTACTTAAGTAAGTAAGTAAGTAAGTAAGTAAGTAAGTAAGTAAGTAAGTAAGTAAGCAGCGTGATTATCTTTACAGGTTTTATTTCAGCTAAGCTTATAGTTAGTTATAGTTAGTATTATCTGTTCCTCATAGTACTGTTATAGCTATAGCTACTGGGTTTCTATTTCAGTAAATAATTCAGTTAGTTACTACTTCAGTTATAGTTAGGCTACAATAAGGCTATGTGAAGTTGCGTACAGTCGCAACAGCTGTTTTAAGACGCGCGTTACAGAATTTGCTTAGTTCTTCGAAAGCCTTTGAAGAAATGTTGCATTGATCAGCGTCAGAAATACACGTTACCTTGATGCTTAAAATTAATCAATTACGATGACGAGGGGTACGGTGTACCGGTAGCCTAATTGCACGCAGCCTAACCCCAGAATATAGTACGTCTCTAACGTCGGAAACGGTGTAATGTTAGGGTATTGGCAGTGTATAATCTTTCATTTTCCATAGATGGCAGACATTGCTATAGTTTATAGCGACAATCAGCAGATGGCGAACCAGGTTAGGCATTTAAGGAGCCTAAATTATTTACAGGGAAATAGGTAGGCTCGATTTAACCAATTCGCTAGATGTCGATAAGGGTAAAGTAAGTATCCATTTCTATTGCAGATGTACATTTTCATCGGAACGGCCATATGTTACATACTGTGAAAAGAAATGTCCGAAAGACGGCCCAAACTAAACGAAAACCCATAAAAAAAACTCTAAACCACCTGGTAAGAAAGAGGAACAGACATGGAAGTAAAAAGTAATAACTTAGAAAGCAATAGAAATGAAAAACTTACTGTGACCTTATCGACATCTAGCGAATTGAATGAAAAATGTTTATAGTACGTCTCTAACGTCAGAAACGGTGTAATGTTGGGTATAGGCAGACTGTAATTTGTCATTTTCAATAGACGGCAGAAAGTCCTATAGTTTATTGCGACAATCAACAGATGGCGAACCAGGTTAGACATTTTAAGTAGCCTAAATTATTTACAGGGAAATTGGTAGGTTCAATTTAACCAATTCGCTAGATGTCGATAAGTGTAACGTAAGTATCCATTTATATTGCGGATGTACATTTTCATCGGAACGGCCATGCCACATACAGTGAAAACAAAATGTCCGACAGACTACAGAGACTGCACAGACTTGACGAAAAACCAGTTAGGAACTTAAAACTACCTTTCAGGAAAGAGGAACTGATATGGAAGTAAAAACTAATAACTTAGACAGCCACAAATTAGCCACTGAACTAATTAAAATAAATAGTTCATAGGACGTCTCGATAAATTTACCGCCCAGCTAATAGGCCTAATAGGTCTACGTGCGAGTGGAATGACGACTGAAAAACATATTATAGGCCTACATGTATAAGGCCTATGCTTGCTAAAATCTGCAGGGCCAAACATTAGGCTACTTTGCCATCAGTAGGCTACTGCCGACTGGCAGCGTGTTTCGAAGCTACATGCCAAATTTAACAGCGCCGAACATCCACGACTTGACGACTGTTTCTTTACACACTCGCAACTTACAGAAGCGCAGGCCCCTGGCCTCTGTATAGCCTATACTATAGCCTAAACGACACGGGTAAACCCGTAGTTTAGGTTGCTAAATTATTTTATATCGTCAAATTGAAATGGAAGCTGGATTGAGGAAAAAAATTGTTTCACTAACTCGAAGTGGGATTGATGAAACTATTTCTGTCTTGAAATAGAAGTTCGATTGATGGAAATAATTTTAACCGTAAATAGAAGCCTATACTATAGCCTAAACGACACGGGTAAACCCGTAGTTTAGGTTGCTAAATTATTTTATATCGTCAAATTGAAATGGAAGCTGGATTGAGGAAAAAATTTTTTTTGGATTGATGAAACTTAATTTTTTAATGCAATAGAAGCTGGAATAATGAAAATAATTGTTTCCGTAAGTCGAAGATGGACCCATGAGAAAAGTTCTTTGCTTAAATAAAAGTTCCATTGATGAAAAATATTTTTCTGGTTAAATAGAAGTTGGATCATTTTTTCATTAAATGGAAGCTGGATTGATTAAAAATAATTCTCCATGAAATGGAAACGGGATTGATGATAGTTATGATGGACATCGGTAGAGTGCTTACTTACCAACGTCAAATACGGCATTGAAGACATTAGAATAATTTAGCAACCTAAACTACGGGATAACCACGAAACGTAGGCTATCGATTTAAAACTTCTTCAGCGGCAAACGTAGCCTACAGCTTATAGCCTATAGATTTCAAACAGGTTCAGATAGCCTACTTGCATGACGTAATGCGACGCTTGTCGTTGGCACTCGTTGCCATCAGATCTGGCTGGCTATAAAATAAAAGTGGAATAGGCTAAGCCTACAAGGTAGGCCTACCCTGAAAACCTACATTGACAACGATGTCGATCGTCGGTACCATGGTCTGTAGGCCTATACGTTCTTAACTCGTAGGCCTATCCGCTCTAAGAACCTCCGTAGCGGTGAATGAAAAACGTCGTGCAAGCTAAACTTTGTCAGTGTGGCAAGTCTAGTCGAAAGCAAAGACGGAATTCCGATGAAAGACGGAGCTAGTAGCCTATTATAGGGAAAAATTATTAGAACCTACTCCAGGAAAAGACTGTTTCAGTTTATATGGTAGCCTATAGGGACCTACACGGGCAGGCCTATAGATAGGCCAACGGTTGGAACTCAATAATTATTGTTGAAAGTCAAGTAGACCCGAAGTGACGAGTCCACCTAAGTAAGTAAGTAAGTAAGTAAGTAAGTAAGTAAGTAAGTAGAAAAGTAAGTAAGTAGAAGTAAGTAAGTAAGTAAGTAAGTAAGTAAGTAAGTAAGTAAGTAAGTAAGTAAGTAAGTAAGTAAGTAGAAGTAAGTAAGTAAGTAAGTAAGTAAGTAAGTAAGTAAGTAAGTAAGTAAGTAAGTAAGTAAGCAAGCAGTGTGATTCTCCTTCAGATTTTATTTCAGTCATAGTTAGTTATAGTTAGTATTATTTGTTCGTCATAGTTATAGCTACAGTTACTGGGTTTCTATTTAAGTAAATTCAGTTAATTACTACTTAAAAGTTATAGTTACAATAAGGCTACGTGAAGTTGCGTACAGTCGTAACAGCTGTGCATATTAAGACGCGCGTTATAGAATTTGCTTAGTGCTTCGAAAGCCTTTGAAGAAATGGTGCATTCAGCTTAAGAAATACACGTTACCTTGATGCTTAAAATTCACCAATTACGATGACGAGGGGTAGCTATTTCAGAGCGATCTGCTACCCTGTTTTAACTATAGCCTTCACTGTGAAAAATAAATAATGAATTTCCCTTACGATAATTGTAAAGGCTGTAACAACACTAGCTGGATCTCTGAAATGTATTATTCCTCAGTCTCGTTGTATGAAATGTTGCATCTGCAGCGCGGCCATTTCAAACACTTTTATGGGGGGACCGATAGCGCATTGGATAACATCTGGCACAGAGAGCGAGAGGTACCGAGTTCGAGCCCCGTAGACTGTAGAGGAGACATGCTTTGTAGGCTGCTATTAGCGCCGTTTATTGCAGGCTGTCTGTTCTGTTAGTAGTTAAGATTTTATGTCTTCTGTCATTATTTTGTGGTCTTGTGAATTGTTTCAATTGCATGATTGTACACAGTAACCGGTTGCGGTTTGTCAACCGGATTGTTTCAATAAACGAAAATATTATTTTATCAAATACATGAGAGATAAAAGTATATTTATATTAAAATGACAGCCACAGTAGAACGAAAGAGAGTTGTTGTAAAATTGTAAATCAACAGGACACGTTGAAAGCCACAGTTGAGTCTGTTGTTTAATTAATTTCATTTCATGCTGATATTATGTCATAGGCTTTTTTACAGCTGTCTTCGCGAGCGAGTTCCCTTCTTCTACACTTCTTCCTATCGTGCACTCTCTGCAGCACAGACTTCTTTGTACGTATACGGTAGGTGTAGGTGGATGGCGATGCTTGATAATTATGACTGAGTAGATTAATAGTCGTGTCTTCAGCGTATACCGTCTGTGAGCCGGTAAAAACACAGATCACTTCCACTCATTAGCACCAACAACGCCGATGATATAATTATACGAACGTTTATTTCTGACTGATCAGACTCTAGACAGACAGCATTCCCACAATTGCGGTTGCTGAAGATCTTACGCTACAGACATTTCGACTAGAAGATTACTACGACTACTGAGTCTGCGAATTTGCGCTAGTCAAACTGGGTCGCAATCGCTGTAGAAACGTTTACAAAATAGCTACATTTTATAAAACACCGCCACTACTACAGGATTCAATCACAAACTCAAAATCACATGCTAACAAAGGCTAGGGCCTATTAGTTGCGTAGCGCATTTTGACGTCCTCATCTTTGTCGATTTTCGACTCTTTTGTATTAACGGAAATGACGATGAAATTTCGTTAGTGTATTTTCCTTATAAGTTTAGTTACAGTTAATGATATTTTTCAGTTATAGTCATAGTTATCGTTAACGAAATCATTTTATTTTCGTTAACGAACATTTTCGTTACCGTTATCGTTAACGAGAATCACACTGTAAGTAAGTAAGTAAGTAAGTAAGTAAGTATTTTCTTTATTGAACCTTTTGCAGAATATTCGCACTCCGGTGAACGAAAATCAGTAAGAGGCTACAAATAGAAATAAGACATTTTCCCAATGTATGTATGTATGTATGTATGTATGTATGTATGTATGAGCACTTGTTTTTTATAGCACCCCTTCAAGATTTCTACTCAGAGGCACTCCTGTCTACAGCGCGGACACCGAATCGGAGTTTCACGCCGAGGCGCATGACCAATTGCGAGCGAAGGACTTGCCCAGGGTCCTGTATACGCGGCGGCTTGAGGTGGATTCGAACCCGCAACCCTACGGCTGCAAGGAACCGAACATACCCCTACACCACCGCGCCCCACATATTTCCTAAGATCTGTCTGATGTCTGCCTCGTATGTTTGTACCGATGACAAACGCAATGACACGGCTGCAGTAGCAACGCATAAATTACCGTCATAGCTAACAGATACATTTGTCTCTGAAAATATATTCCGATTGCTCTGCTCGTTACCTCTTTCTATCTGTCTCTATCTCTATGTCTCCTTATCTGTCTGTGTCTTTCTGTCTGTGTCTGTGTCTGTGTATCCGTCTGTCTGTCTGTGTGTCTGTCTGTCTGTCTGTCTGTCTTTCTCTCGCCGCCCACATTCTCCAAACCACCCACCCTGCCATTCCCCATCGTGATATCTGAAAATAAGGTCATATCTTGCGAGACGAAGAGCAGTCCCTTAATTAAGCTCGTCGTATACAAGAGGTCTGCAAGTGTTTCCGACTCAATTTTCTTAGCCTCGGTATACGAGGGCCATTCCTGTGCCACAGCATCTCATCTTCTTCACGACTAGCGGAATCGTAGGCCTAATACTCGTGTCTGCTCGGGGCAGATAAATCTCTAAGCAAATTTCTTCATGGCACGGATTTGAACTCAGATTCCCAGTCCACAGTCCAGCAGCAAGCAGCCAACCAACCACTGCGCTAGGCACTAGCCATGGTCCGAGTTTATCAGGGGCTGGGGTGGGCTAAGCAAGCCCCCAAATGAACTCGCAGACTTGACCGTGCATCGTTAAGGTATAGCCATAAGGCATAGTTTAAACAACGGATATCCTAACCCTTTACTACTATAAATTTTGGTAGTTACTTTACTTTCTTACAACTGATAGCCGGAAATATAATCTGCAACAGCTACAATTGACGTCATGTTGTTTGCGAATCAACTCTTGTTGATTTTGCATAAAATTTTAATTTCTTAAGTAGTCAGTCATCGATCGGATTGTCGTAAAGTAAAGGCTGCCCTGTTCGATACTGCGTCGTAAAAGAAGGCCTTATCTTCAACTGATCGTTGTAATCGTACAATCAAAGAGAAGACGGTTTTCCGCGACAGCCGACGACAGATGATTGCGACTGTCTTTAAACCGTTTACGGTCGGTTCTTGAAGTAAGAGTAGGTCCGCCGCTTCAGGTTCTCTGGAACATCGTTGCGGTCGAGGGCCTTGGCTTGGTCTGGCGTCGTCATCTTGTCTCGGCCGAGAAGCATCTGCAACACAACCAGCTTCGTTTCACTTACATCAGCCTTTATCGATAAAGAAAACTACGTTTCACTAGCAGGGTCGGCTTTAGCGTCGTCGATGCTCCAAGCAGAGTATACGCTTTGGCATCCAGCTGACCCCCACCCGATTAAAAACCTTTTCTAGCTTCTAGAGATTACAACAACAGATTTTCTAATGCAAACAAGAAATAACCGCTGAAAACATTATTTTCGACGACACGAAAACGCAACTTTCTTGTCTCAAAATGGTTCCCTAATGTGTAGTCACCCAGACGCAGACACCCAGTGCGGATGCGTGCAGAGGACGTTGTGAGGTTAACGATAAATGTCGACTGCATAAGAGTACGACTACGAGGGTCCTCAGCAGGTCATTACTTGCAGGCGTCATTTAAGGAGTTTGTAGAAGCTGTTCAGATCGGATTAAAGAAGTCAGTCGTTTCTTTCACATCAAAGAGAACGCACGACTACAATTTCAGACAGAAATTTCCATAAATAGACTGAGAAATTCTATGGAGTTAGTTAGGAGAGTTGGACGCTCACCTCGATTCGATCTCTGTTCAGTTTCGGTGACGAGGAAGGTTCGGCGTCGATCGGTGACGGTCGGTCGTCGTCGATGGGCGTAATCGACCGTAGCCTCTTCCTCGGAGGAGGCTGGTGCGACGGAAGGGAGTTCTTCGGAGTCGGCAGCGACAGTCTTTCGGGGACAACGGACGTCTGCCGTTCGCTCCAGTCCGACGACCCCTCACGCGCACAAGACCCGGAATTTCCTTCCTTGCGATCGTCTGGGAGTTTCGTGTCGTCGCGCTTGTCAGACGACGACGCCGCCGTCGGATCTCGTCTCCGGGACAGAGAAAGTCTGCATTTCCGATTCAAGCATTTCCGATTCTTCTCCTGCTCGCTTTTCTCCTTTCTATCGTTCTTCGAAACGCTATCGCTTGTGTCTGTGGCCTTCTCGTGTGTCGAGACGCCTGTCAGTTGCATTCCGCGAGCAGAATCTTCGGCCGGAAGGACTAGGTTGCGAGCAGACGATTGGCCACGTTCAAGTTCTGCAAGGAGCTTAGTGAATTCAGAAGATTTCAGGAGAAGTTCGTCGAACGAATCAGTTTCCGTTTCCCACGATTCGTGTTCCCTGCTTGGTTTCGAAGCGGCACGAGGACACGGTTCGGAAATGCGAGGCACTTCACCGCCGCCGCCGCCAGCAGGAGCGACGGTTTTCGGCAGACGGAAGGATCTGTTTCGGCTTTTGGGCCCTGCCCAAACGTTTTTCCACGAAGCGGTGCCAGCTGCCGAAACTGGCAGCAGAGACGCGTTGGCCCGGATCAGGAAGGAAGAGCTAGACGTGGCAGGGTTAACAGGCAGATCCCGCCTGGAAGCTGACGACGTCTGTAGGGGGAGAGGACCCGCTGTTGACCTGGCTGCAGACGTTTGGCGAGAGACAGGAGGCAGACCGGCAGAGGCGGCCTGTCGATCGGCGTCGGACACGCTCGCAGACGACAGACGGTTGGAGACCGACGCTCTTCGCCAGGCACGACGATCGTCGACCGACACACCGGCAGCAGCAGTGGCCACGCGGTCACAGACCGATACGTCGGCAGCAGGGAACGTCTTCTCAGAGACCGGCGGCAGTGGACGAGGAGGGACGGACACGCCGGGGGCAGGAGCCACACGACGACGTCTGTCCGATCGCCAAACGGGGGAAAAAGGAAAATCCGGTTCGACGGGACGGCGTTGCGAAGAGAGATGATGGCCGTCGATCTCAACGAACCGTAAGTCCGCCGCCGTTCCGCTTCCGATGACCGGTTCGAGTCGTTCCGTTTCGCTGCAGTCCCGAATTCCGGTCGGGACCGGATCGAGGGTCGGTTGTTGCTGACGGATTTTCCGCGACGAAGGTCCGGAAACGATGGCGGCGGCTCCTGAAGAAGGCGGAGTGTCCGTCTGAGGCGGAGGGATGCTGCCGACCGGAGAATCGTCCTCCTCCACATCCTAAGATCGACAAGTCACAGGAAAACACGTTGTAGGCGACGGCCATCATCTGTGAAACGTCTCTTTACATAATAGTTATGATCGAAGACGATATTCAGGAAATCAAAATTTAACTACTCAGTACAGACTTCACTGCGGATTATTAACTACACGATGTATTTATCGATAAGGAATGATGACTAAATAACAATATCTTTAAATATGAAATTCATAAACGAAATTGCTAATAAAACACTTATAGCCAATTAATTCCGTTCTTAATTATCACGATTAATTGTTAAAACGGTTTTTTAACTATCACTTCGATTACAAAATACCACTCTAATCGGTCTCGTCATTACCAGTTTACATGATAAATGCCGATTTCATTATTAACCGACGACTTAACGATCATTCAGTCAACGAATTAAAATCGTATAACACGTTAAAATGATCAGACAAAAACGCACAGATAAAATTAAACGACCGAAAACACATATAAACATCCAAAAAATATTGTAATCGGTCGGTTACCATGTTTTCGGAAGCATCGGACGAAGGAAGCTTTTGACCCAGCATCATCATCTCCTCATCGGGTTCGGGTCGAAGATCGTTCGGTTCTTCGTCAGACGAGAAAAGGGGACTGGAGCCCGCCGCCGAACACCTCTCTTCCGTCGGCGGTCGAAAGTCTTGGACGCGCCGAGCCAGATCCGGAGGAGGCAGATCGGAAGGAGGAACCGCGACCGGAAGCGGATACGTCATTAATTCTCCTCTCGGAGGAACCGCTGGAGCGTCCTTCTTCGTCGCATCCTTCGTTCTGACGTCTTCTACACTGACGTTAACAGTTCTTGAACCTGTTCTGACGTTGCCAGATTTGTGGTCGTCCTCTTTTCTCAAATCGTGCGTCATCTCGTAATCTTCAACTGAACATTCCTTTTCACCCGCTCTAGCGCCACCTCTTTTCTCACCTGCTGCTGCTGATCTCTCACGTTCAGAGGCTTTCGACGACTGACCGTCGTCGTCTCCGTGTCCGCATTTCTCTGCTGCGTCATCGAGAGCGGCCCAGTCTGAAGAGAGCATTTCAGGCAGAGACGACCATTCCATACTTCCGCTGTCGCAGACGATATTCTCGTTCTGATCAGCCACCCCTTGACCAGTGGATATGTTCACACGTTCGGAAGCTTTCGACGACTTGCAGTCGTCTCCCTTTCTGCTTTCCACGGCTGCGTTATCGAGAGCGGCCCAGTCCGAAGAGAGCATTTCAGGCAGAGAAGACCATTCCATACTTCCGCTGTCGCAGACGATATTCTCGTTCTGATCAGCCACCCCTTGACCAGTGGATATGTTCACACGTTCGGAAGCTTTCGACGACTTGCAGTCGTCTCCCTTTCTGCTTTCCACGGCTGCGTTATCGAGAGCGGCCCAGTCTGAAGAGAGCATTTCAGGCAGAGACGACCATTCCATACTTCCGCTGTCGCAGACGATATTCTCGTTCTGATCAGCCACCCCTTGACCAGTGGATATGTTCACACGTTCGGAAGCTTTCGACGACTTGCAGTCGTCTCCCTTTCTGCTTTCCACGGCTGCGTTATCGAGAGCGGCCCAGTCTGAAGAGAGCATTTCAGGTAGAGACGACCATTCTGTACTTCCACTGTTACGTACGACATTCTCGTCTTCAGGAGCCGTACGACTAGTGCATAAGTTTCTGGAGCGAGGCATCACAGGAGAAAGCTGAAAGTCCGGTTCGACAGGACAGTGTTGCGAAGAAAGGTAACCGATCTGGGTCGACTGAACGAACCGAAAGTCCGTTCCGCTTCCGAGGAACGGGTCGAGTCGTTCCGGTTCGCTGCGGTCCAGAACGTCGGTCGTGACCGGATCGAGGGGGGTCGATTCCTGCGGATTACGGATTTTGCGCGCGGAAGGTCCGGAAACGATGGCGGCGGCTCGCGAAGAAGTTGGCAGCGGCGGAGGAGTGTCCGTCTGAGGCGGAGGGATGCTGCCGACCGGAGAATCGTCCTCCTCCTCCACATCCTAAGATAAACAAGTCACAGGAAAACACGTTGTACGTGATGGCCATCTGTGAAACGTCATCTTATATGAAAGAAGAAATTGTGGAAACTAATGAAACTAATAAGTACAGACTTACTTGATTACCTTTTATTAATAACAGAATCGATTGATCGATAAGAAGAAATTACTAGATAACAATTTAAATAACATAAAATTAGCAAATTCAATAACTAATCAAAAAACACCCCTTGCCAATTCCGTTCTTAATTATCATAATTAATTAAGGAAACTGATTTCTAAGTGTATACCACTTTCATTACAGAACACCAGTTTTATGCATCATCGATCCCATTACTAAGATCAGTCTCATTAGGCTATTACCATTTTATATAATAAAAGCCATTTTATTATTAACAACCGACTTAACGATTAGTCGACGAATTAAAATCGTACCGTACAACACGTGAAAATAACGAGTCGAAAATGCACAGATGATGGATAAAATGATACGATTGAAAACATATTATTAGAAATCCAATAAATAGAGTAATTAATCAGTAACCACGTTTTCTGAAGAATCGGACGACGGAAGTCTCTGCTCCAGCATCTCCAGCTTCGGATCGGGCCGAAGGTCGTTCGGTTCTTCGTCACACGAAAGACGGAAACTGGAGCCGGTCGAACAATTCTCTTTGCTCGGCGGCGGCGGCGGCGGTAAGTCTCGAACGCTCGAGGCTGAAACGGAACGAAGCAGAGCAGAAGGAGGAACCGCACACGGAAGACGACTCTCTTCCGAATAATCGTCACGTCTTGTAGGATCTGGGACAGACTGCTGGGTATCGAACGCGAGGGAGTCGCCGACTTCCACCCCCACGTCGACGGTGGCCGGTCGAATCATCCTTCGATAGTCACAGAACGTCGTCTGGACCGAAGCGTCGACAAGAATCTTGGGAGGAAGGTTTGCAGGTAACGGCGGTGGCGACGACTGGTGACGGACCACCTGTGACGACACGTACGACCCTGTTGGAACTTCGGAGAGACCGGTTGGAGGCAGAGCAGGTGTTTCTGCGACTGGGACGTAATCGACGGACCATTCTGTTTGGAAGAAGAAACACGTAATTTGTGGACGACCGATTCCAAAGTCATACACGTGGCAGAGTTAAATTACAAAGCGCTACTTAAAAGCCGAGTGCACGGCACGGTTTAGACACGACTAGATTAGATGCAGTGCACAAAGATACATCCCTCCGTGCAGTCTGTGGGGATGTGCTGTATATAGCTCAGTATTCGTAAAGTGCTTTTGTAATAAAAACGATAGAACCATAAAATGCAAAGAATTTCAGCACCTCTAAATTCATTCATTCATTCATTCATTCATTCATTCATTCATTCATTCATTCATTCATTCGTTCCATTTACATAGCACATATATAGAACGACAGCATCTTATGCATCAGACCATAGATTCATACACCACTATAACGACTATAGAGTTTAATAAAAGCGACTGGGAAACCAATGCACCTCGTTCGTCTACACAGTGCTAAGCCAGTAACCGGCAATTCAGGGTGGTTCATGGTCACATGGTAAAAATGAAGTTCAAGCTAGCGTCCAAGATACCCCCTCAGTTTTTTACACCTGTTAATAGTATCATTCTGGCAAAATTTGAGCTTCCTACTTTAATTGGAAGACGGTGCTCACGGACCCTCCCTCTGTACCCCTTTACCATATAGTGCGATCGGTTAGAAAATACGCATAACGTCTTGAAATCTTAAATTATGATAATATTGTTAATTTACCAACATACACAGACAGTAGTTATATCGTGTTAGCAATATTATTTGCTGCAAGCAAGGAAACATATAAACAATCAACAACTCTCAAACGATGTCCCAAGAAGTATGTGTCGCAGAACTTCATTTCTTCAGCAATGCATGTATAGAAGAATTCTTCGTAGTATCAATGGGAACAGCCGTTCTGTTTGCCTCAAAAACTTGCAGGAGAAAGGCAACAACTTTCCTCATCATGTGGAGGAGGCTGCTGAATTCTTCAAAGAGCTTGACACCGTGTTCGACTGACACGCAATGCTCCGATCCATTTCTTTCCATGTTGAATGTTGATATTCTGCGTTCTAACGCCTGGTCTACGTTCTCACGTCTGGTGGAAGGGTGAGAAATGAAACACCTACTTCAGGGACTGGAGTAGCTTGGCTTTTTGTAACAAAATTGCTCTTTGTAACAAAATTTCTTAAGCTTGCTACCTCATGAAGTCTGTTTGCCCGACCTCTCACAATCCGTTCACTGGACTCATTGGACAATCTGCACAATCTTCATCTTCTGCCATTTCCTTCCAGCCTCATCGTTGAGAGGTGATGGTGGATTCACGGAAATATTCTGTTTCAGAATTTGGCTCCAGACTTTGCAATTTGTCATATCACATTTCCCAAGCAGCCTTAAAACTCTTGAATACTGGTATTTTTAGATAACTTAAAGGCTCAAAAGTGAAATCCATAGCTAAGATCAGTTCCACGAAAGGGTAACATCAAGCCAATCGCAGGAGCTCTCGACCAATTACATTTTTCAGAAGAACACATGCTCCATTCAAGCGACCAGTGTTCACAGAAGTAGTGTCAAAGCTCATGACTTGAACTTTTTCAGTAAACTTCCATGCTTCCAGCAGATCATAAATAGACTTGGCTTCATTAAGTCCTCTTCCAGAGGCCAACTTTAGAATTCCTAGCAGGTTATCTTTGTCACCTTCAGAAACCAGCACTGATAAGCGGTTAAGTGCTTTCAAAAATCTCGGAAAGCAGTTTACCAACCCTGTTAACCACCAAGGGACAATCTGGTATAGATTCGCCTATTACGGAATCAGCATGTTCATTTTTAGCTTTTGTATGTATGTATGTATGTATGTATGTATGTATGTATGTATGTATGTATGTATGTATGTATGTATGTATGTATGTATGTATGTATGTATTTATGAATATATATAATATCTGTACATATATACATATATTGTTTGTATGTATATATCAATGTACTAAATGCTGCAGAGCGCAGATGAAATGCAATTAAAGATATGAATTCTGGAATTATGTGTTGCATAAACAGTACCGTTTGTACATATATCAACGAAAATAAATTTCAGTACAATGTCTGGTAATGAACAGGAAGTAGACAGCAAAATCTGTAATAAAAACTGTCCAATGAGTCCTAAATATAAAAGTTAGTAAGAGAACATAACTGCATAATTCCATAAGAAAGTTACCAAGATGATCACAATTTGTAACACATTTTGCTTTTACATGACGATTACAATGGTGTAAGTTTATGTCGTTGAGCACCGTCTTCCAGTTGGAGTAGGAAGCTGAAACTTTGCCAGGATAATACAAATAACAAGTGTAAAAAATGTAGGGGGTATCTTGGCCCCTAGCTTCACTTTTATGTTTTTGGACCACCCTAACCGGCATGCAATGACTCTGACGTCGTTTGCGGATCAAGCTGAAAATCGAGACCTTCATATTCATGCATAAAGTTCATGATTCAGGGTTTTGTTGCGAAACCAAATTCTTTCACCTTAACACTCTCGCATAAGTCCATTTCTGAGGCACCGATCAGCACATAATTTCAATAATTTACCACATTCATTCGCTTTTTATCATGTATGTATGCACGTAGCCCACACAACTATATGACGTTTTGCCTACTGATATCATCAATCAATCAATCAATCAATCAATCAATCAATCAATCAGTCAATCAATCAATCAGTCAATCAATCATTTATTTCTGTAACCATCAAAAGAGAAAAACGAACGATGAAACAGTAAGGTAACGGTTTGACATGTACTGGCTACAAGGAGGCCCAGAATGGATCATGGATCCCGCTAAATAGGGACACCTAAACATGTAAACAAATACAGATAGGGAAAGAAAGACAGTCAATGATACTTAGAGTAGAGTAAGCCTTGGGCTCAAAAACAAACAACAAAGAAAACCAAATAAAATAAGACGGATACATCAAAAATCACATTAACAAAAGAATATAAAATCTTAACTAAAATCATCTAATTTACCACAATCTTATAAGCTAAAATAGCATTATAGACAAAATCATCTAATTTAATCAATCAGTACTTTCAATCAACATCGATTTGGCTACGTTTTATAAGCTGAAAAATAACAATTTTAACGACGGTCTTGCAGACCGGTGACAAGAACTCCGAAGAACAGGTCCGTGTACCACCTCTTTCAGAAACAACCACTACTTTAGACGATAAGCGGCAAAGAGTTTTCCGCTTACCTTCGATGGCATCCAGTCTCTTCTGGTCTTCGGCGCTTACGGCAAAGCTGTCGTAGCGAGGAGGTCCGAAGAAGGTCATGCCCCGACCGAGACCGCGCGTCGGCTGTGACTGGGCGCCAGCTGTACTCAGTGTACTGTCGTCAGAGATCATCTGCGCCAGAAGGATTGCAACTTCTAGGGTCGATTCGGCTAGGCTGCTGCTGTCCTCTGCCCGTTCCCTGAGAAACAACAGAATTACGTCGTCGATGGGATCTTATGTTATTTGCTTGGAGTTTACGAAAGTGAAATTGATATACAGGCGCTACCTCAGCACCAAGCGGGACACAGCAGCTTATTCACTGATACTGCGTCAAGTTAGACGCGATGCCGCCGTGATTTCGAGATACGGGTCTATTGGCTGGGCCACGATAAAGAAACCATCACGGGCTCTCTTGCATTCCACGTTGCTGGCCCCAAGTAGGCCTATTGGAAGAAACTACCAAAGTTTCTCCTGTTTTGTAAATAATGCTTGATTATTATTATTATTATTATTATTTTTTTTTTTTATTTATAATTTTATTTATTATTATTTATTATTATTTTTTTACCTGAGGTATCAAGGATCCCTCAGGATTTAGAAAAAAATTGCTATAAGGAACAGGAAATTTGTCTGGAGGGTCAGGCATCGTCTTGGAACAAGATTATGGTATTATTATTATTATTATTATTATTATTATTATTATGATTATTATTATTATTATATTATTATTATCACCATCATCATCATCATCATCATCATCATCATCATCATCATCATCATCATCATCATCATCATCATCATCATCATCATAATTATTATTATTATTACGCATTTATTACGTGCAATTCCATCGATTGATGAAGCATCAATCGATGGCGCTGAGTAACAGTGAGTGAAGGACCTGATCGAGAGGTGCCTACACAGCAACTCTCTCCAGGAAGGAATAATGGAACCCGTACTCTGTACCTTATACAAGGCGAGCGCTCTGAACGATCAACTACACAATATTACTGCATAGCATCGTATCTGTAAATTCGGTGCCTAGCAGCCACTGAGGGTTACGGGGGTGAATCCACCGATCAGAGGCCGCCGCGTAATGACCCAGACACAACGTCCTTCACTCGCAATTGCTCAGCCGCTTGCGAAACTCCGTATTCAGCGTCCGCGCAGTAGTCAGGAGCGCCTCTGAATGGGCAATCTGGTAGAGGCTTTCGAACAAGTGTTCAAATACAATACAATACCCTACAATAAGTTGTCCAACATTACTGCATAGCATCGTATCTGTGAATTCGTATAGCGCCACCGGGGAGGGTGCTCCACCGATCAGAGGCACGCCCAATGCCAGAGACAACGTCGTCTCTAAGCAGCCGATTGCGAATGCAGTATACATTCCGGAACAGAAGTTCTGAAACGGAATTCTGCTTTCGAACAGAGAAGAGAAGAAACGACGTCCCTTAAGTTAGCCTGGGTGTCTGTCGGTCGTGGGGTTGATGGAATGTCAACAGCTCCGTTTTCTTAGCCTCCTCGGCACACGACGGAACAACACGACGAACTCAGTATACGACAACTACGGGCGGTTTTTGGAGACCCACAGACCAATGCTTAGCTAGTCAAACATTCACGCTAGACCAGTAGCTAACTGCTAATAATGATAACCAATTACTACTAATCACTGATAACCTAATGAGTTCGACAATGCAACTTCGAGCCGTGTTTTGGTGGTTGGGGCCGTCCAAAAATGACATCACGCACCTGGGGGGGGGTGATGGGGTAAAAAAATAAATTTTTTACGATGTGTGACATAGGGGGAGGGAGTTTGAGAAATGTCACGTCACATCAGGTCTAAGTGATTAAATTTAACAATTTCATGTAAATAATAACAAAACTAATTTTAAGTGTTACATTTTCTTTTCTTTCATTTTTGGTTATTTAAATATAGCCTATACAGTCACCATTATTAATAATGTTGTCAGTATTTACAGATTTATACATGACAATGTCACCATCAAATTCTATTCATAACAACATCAAATATGCGTTAATGACTAGCTAACGGTCGCTGTGCAGGAACCGTCTCAGGGGGGCCGTATAGTCTTCGAGTTACAAGGCGATCGCTGTTACCGACCAGCCACAACGTCTCAGGCCTTAAAGTGGAGCTATTTACGAATGAACTGAGGAATGGTTAATCTTACCAAAATGACGGTTCTTGAGCTCAACCAGGTCGCATTTGTTGACGACCAACACCATCTGACCTTCACAGCTCTACGTAGAAGCACAACGAAAAGCTGAGCATTCAGTCGTTATTATTGTTTCATTAGATTACTGTATGTATGTATGTATGTATGTATGTATGTATGTATGTATGTATGTATGAATGCATGCATGCATGCATGCATGCATGCATGCATGCATGTATGCATGCATGCATGCATGTATGTATGCTTGTATGTATGTATGTATGTATGTATGTATGTATGTATGTATGTATGAATGCATGCATGCATGCATGCATGCATCATGCAATGCATGCTCTGTATGTATGTATGTATGTATGTATGTATGTATGTATGTATGTATGTATGTATGCGTTTTGACTTTTAGAAAGACCATTTCAGGAATGCCCAAACGCTCTATCGACACGACTGTGCAAGGTATCTGGACAGGAGTGCCTTAACACAGGCGTCATTTCTGTTATCACGCATCTATCAAGCGACGCTGTCTAACGACGAAGCGTCAATCGATGGCACTGAGCAGTCGTCGGCGAAGGACTCGCTCGATGTCCCTGTATATACACGGTAACCGTCTCGGGAAAGGACGATCGTACGCGCACTGTCCGCATTACAAGGCGAGTGGAAGGCTCCGATCTCGGGTCTCGTGATCCTTGTGCTACGGTGAACGCTGCAGTCGGTTTTTCGTTCGAAACTATCACGTTCAAATTTAAACTGTAGTAGGCATGCGAAAATGATAATTATATCTCAATGGATATATCTCATGGTTTCGCGACAACTCGTCTACGACACTTCGTCTACAGACACTTTGTCTACCGAAATTTTGTCTACAAGTGTATCTTTATCCATTACGGCTAATCAACAGATGCCGCTTTCTTATAGTTTCGCTAAGACTTGCTACATAATCTCTGGAATGCAGCTTGTAATTACTGAAACGATCATTCTCATAAATCCAGCTTCTATTCAATGGAAATTTAGTTTCACCCATACATCCAGCTTGGTATCCAGCTTCTATCAGTTACGGGAAAAATTATTTCGATCAGTCACCGGTAGCCCACCAGCTTCTATTTCAACACAGGAATGTTTTCATCAATCTACTTACTTACTTACTTACTTACTTACTTACCATTTAGGGAAACAGTTTTTTCATCAATCCAGCTTCCATTTTAAAGTGACAATATCAAGTAACTTTGTAGACGAAATATCTGTTGACGAAGTGTCGTTGACGAAAAGTCTGTAGACGAATCGACGGACGGAAGAGAGAGGCCCGTGTTACGTCTCGACAGACCGAACGTACACAGACTGTTTGTGGCGCGTAGCATATAATAAGGCGGACGCTGAAGTGACTTTCCGTCTGTATCTCGACGATGCTGTTGGGAAGGAAACTTCGAAGACGCCAAAGACTCGTCGTAGCTTGAAGACACGAAAAATCCTGACACAGCTGTTACAATGCGGAAAGCAATAACGGTTGAAAAGCGTCCATCAGAAGCAGCCTATTGTTATTGCCATCACTCAGTAACCTCTATAGCATCCGTGTCTAAAGCGCGAGGCATAAATCGACGGCCTGTCGGACACAGTGCCTCTTCAAAGAAATGTCTCCTCCACTGTATTATCCATAGCTGCAAAAATGTTTTTTTCGTTTCTTATTTTTATTAAAAACGTCGCTTTTCTTTTTCTTTATTTTTCGTAACGTTTTCTTTCCGTTTCTTTATTTCTTATGTATATTTATTTCTTTATTCACTGTCTGTTAGTTCTTTAATTTTATTTCTGTGTGATATATGTCTTACGTTGTCTCCGTCCTGTCAAAGATTCAGCTAATTTACGTCACTAGTTAATGTCATGAGTTGAGAAATAATAATAATAATAACAATAATAATAATAATAATAATAATAATAATAATAATAATAATAATAATAATAATAATAATAATAATATTCTTTATTGAAACAATCCGGTTGACAAACCGCAACCGGTTACAGTGTACTGTACAGTTATGCAATTGAAACAATTCACAAGAACACAAATGACAGAAGACATAAATCTTAACTACTAACAGAACAGACAGCCTGCAATAAATGATGCGGTCTGCAGGTTGGTCCTGTCTACAAAGAATGTCCGCCTACGGATCTCGATACCTCTGCTCTCTATGCCGTGTTATCCAATGCGCCATCGGGCCTCGGCCCCCAAATGCACAGTAAAGGACAACAAATTATAAAAGGTTATCCAAAATGCGAAATGTTGTCTTTTTATCCATCTAGTTTAAAGAAATGTTTGAGCCACAGGCAAAAAGTCAAATCTGCGACGGATCTTACAATCGATCTCTGAAACTTGGCAGATAGACTCGCCCTCGCAGACACTTCATTCTATAAAAATTTCAGCTCCCCCAGTGTGTTATCCAATGCGCAACTTTTCGAATCGGGCATCTTTTCCGCCCCCAAATAAACGGCACAGTAAAGGACAACAAAATAAATTATAAAAGTTATTTTCATTTCTATGTTATCCAAAATGCGAAATGTTGTCTTTATTACACAGTAATCTCCGATTAACTGATGAACTGACTGATATCGCCCATATTCAGTTCTTACATGAGTCAAAATTTTAAGTACAATTTCTAATTAATTAAGTAGGCCCACACTCTAGACTTACAAAGTTAAGTTTCATGTCGTTTATGTCAGCATGGACTTATGTGGACTTAATTTTACACTCTAAATATGAAAGGATTTCAATATTTCTAATTTCTCAATTTCTTATTAAAGTAAACTTATGAAAAAGAAAATATTTCTTGTGGATTAATGTCGCTTGGTGTTTGCTAAAAGAGTGGTGTTACTTGCTGATTAAAATTAAACTGTGTGAACAAGATTTTAATTTTAAAATGCAGTACAAGATGCAACAAAATCAAATTATTTTCTTTTCTAACAAGTGCTTGTTCCAATTATTTTCGTTTTCTACTTTCTTAAAAAAACGACTTCGATTTTTCCGTTTTGTATTTTGGTTTTACCGTTTTTAACAAGTATCGTATTATCCCTCATGTTGGCCGCTCTATTCTCATTTCCATGCACACACAGCTGAATGCACACATCACAACAAGAACGATCTAATCCAGAGTGCCCGCGATTCGTTTCTGTCGAAGAGACTGTCAGTGAACAAGGTGCAATTTTAAAACAACAACATGCAACAACAACAAATTAACAACAACGGTTTTTTCCAACAACTTAAAAAAACAACTTGTTTTTCCAACAACAACAACAACGTAACAACAACATGTTGGCCAACAACAACAACATGCACACACAGCAACACACATCACGAGAACAACATCTAATCCAGATGCCCGCGATTCGTTTCTGTCAAGTGGTGCCATACAGACTGCAATCACAACAACAACATGAGATACGAACCTGGTCGACGTTCGGCGTCTCGTATCGTACGCGATACTTCTTGAGAAGCAGATCGCAACGGTCCCATTGCATCTGAGAATCGTCCACCCTGACAAAACCATAAACAACTAATCCGGTTTACCTGCTTTCCTGCAAACCATCCAAAGCATGGGATCTAAGCAGCGCCTGCTCTTACTCAAATGTCAAGCTGTTCTCGAACTGGCAAGTAAGATTTTAGGGATTAGAAAGAAATCGTGTGTAGTCGACCTGAGCCAATCTCTATACGAGAAATTCATACGGATAGGCCTACACACTCCGGACAAGTCGACCGTGCTCGACGGTTTATAGCACATCCGAAAATTTAAGAGCATATGACTTAAACGATTGGAAATGTACAAGATAAGGAATTACAGCCGACTGCGAGAAGCATCGTGTGCCTGACGTGAAAATAGGAACTTGTGGTCGGAAAATCGTGAATTACGGGGAATATGGCTAACAGAATTACTGCCCACAACTTCACAGAATTAGGACTTTAAGAATGAAAAAACAGAATTACAGAAGAATTACAGAATTACATCTCAATGACATAGTGCCTAACAGAATTACGATTTGTAACAAAATTACTACAGGCTACAACCCAGTCGGTAATATTTTGTTCTTGACGACTTTAGCATCAATTATGATTTTGTAAGGTAGGCTACTTAAAGTGACCCATGTAGCAAGTGTCTAGATAAACGACGTAGATAGAGAGACAGACAACATACATCAGGACCGGGTTAACAAATATGGTGGCCCTGTTCAGTAAAACTGTGGAGGCCCAGCCCCACAGAATCACAACAAAAGTAGACGTAAAACATGTTACATTCGACGAATCAAAATTCCTCTATTATTAATTCGTTCCTTCTTTCTTTGTACAATATCAGTAGGGTTTATAATTATCCAGTCTAGTGTTAAAGACCTTAACCTAAAGTATACGTCTTTTACGGTTTAACAACATCACAGTGACTCATGATAAAAGAATATTACAATTGCAGGCTTACCACCACAATACAGAAAATAGAAATAGGCCTAATAGGCTTAGGCTAACAATATATTATAGTCTTAACCGATTGGTCACAGTGTTTGCAGTTTACATTTTGTAGCAAAACTAACAGTTAGTTAGAGAGTAAAGAGCAACAACAACTCATGAATTCACGATGAGAAATTGTCATGCTCAACAATGTCGAACTAACGAGTCTGCACTCCGACATCGACGCTGTAAGTCTGTTTTTAATCGATTTCAGTTTTAAAAAAACGAACGTTCACTGCTGCAGTTTGCTCACCATCGGAACAAGATAAATTCGCAGCGCTATCTCAACGTCTGGAAAGGTGTCCTTCAGTCTCTTTTGTGATTAACCGGTAAAGGTGATGTTTCATTTGTCTGTTAATGAGCGAATGACTGCTAGTTCAGCAAAGTGAATCATTTCGTTTTCGGCTGATTTTGATATGCATCTGCCAGGTGACGGAAACTTTTCGGCTGTATATTAAATGAGACGAATCTGCCAGATGGTACTTGTCGGTTAATTCACCGCCGCACACATAAACCCACTATACGAAATTTAACATTGAAAAATTAGTTCACCTCCATAATTACTTCATGGCAACTATTAGGTTCCAGAAAACGACGGTTTCATACAAGGGCTAACAGGGTCGTTAACATTCCAATGTAACTACTGGGGGGGGGCCAAAATTGTCCAATGTCATTCAGAATGGCACTGAACACATCCAGTCCATTAACTTTCACTCTTCTCCTCCACATGAACTCACACATAATATATACGAATCAAGCATATGCCTGTGTGCCGTTATGCCGTTTATTCCTTTCCTTCGCTGACTTCCAGGACCGTTCGATGTTTTGTGCATGTGCTCCTGTATTGGGGTCGACGAAGTGAAGAGAGTAATAAACTTTAGACATAAGACCATTGGGTGGTCGTTAGCACACTTTCTCGCAGCATGTAGGATGCCATGCTGCTGCAAGAAATTAACGCTGCTTTCTTTGTCGTGAACTAAAGCAGAAAGCCTCAAGAAATTCATAACGTTCATGGCGTCGACAAAATGAAATGGTGGAGGTGAACTAACCGACAAGGTACAGAGAGGAAACGTGTGGCGGTGAATTAACCGACAAGTACCAACAAAATTATTGTTATTTAATCAAAATAATGATAAAATATTGAAAAACAAATTCTGTTGCATGTGTGGGGTTCCTCAAGTGTGGGGCCCCTGTTCGGCGGAACATGTTGAACATGCCTTAATCCGCCTCTGAGATACATACATCCCGAGAAACATACGTACACTCGCATGTGCATGCATGCTTACACACATGCATAGATACATAGATACATAAATACATACATACACACATACATACATACATACATACATACATACATACATACATACATACATACAAACATACAGATACATACATACATACATACATACATGCATACATACATACATACATACAAACATACATACATACATACATATACATATACATACACATAACACCGCAGATTTTACTTACAGAATGCCACATTGTATCGCCTCCAAAGTGAAAATGGCTTCCATGAAGACGTCACAATCCGAAATTCTTCTCCGAACAGACCCGTCCTCCAACGGACCGGCCACGTGCTGCAAACACAACAACAGAAGAACGATTTCAACTGCGCATCACACGAAATATCTGCACACGACCATTTCGGCGATATGGGCAACAAATGGCGACAGACATGGGGCAAGCTTATAGTATCGGGAGCTGAAGGATAGGGTGCTTAATGTACGGTCTGTCGAGGCGTAGTGAGGGTCGCTTAGGGTAAGCGTCAGGGTCAGTGTCGTCCTTAGAAAGCCTGGTAGCGTTCGGCGTCCGTGTAGCATGCCCGAACATACCGTATACGTATAATTCTTCAGCCCTCGATACAACAAGTTAGCCTTAGATGTTGTACATTGAGAGGACTTCAACTTACAACCTGTAGAAAATCGAATGATTATTTATGAAATACGGGAACAGGCGCAATTCGATACTCGTTGTACTAGGTATCATCAGATTCGTCAGGATGAGTTGTGAAAGCAAATGCTAATCTCAGTAACTTTCCGTTCCCAAAGAAGACGAATCGAACATTGATATATGTTGACTTGGAGATTATCAGCTTAAAAACGATTAATCGACCACATTCACACAGGTTGTCTTGATTTATAACTGTCACAGAATTTCAATCGAGCTCTAACTCGACGATCAAAGTTCCGCGTTCGAATCAGAAGCAGATAGGACACTACGCCACTTCAATCAGCTTACAATCAAACAATAGCGTTCATCAAAGATTTCGATATAAAACTACAATTATCAAAATTACAAAGACTAACCCAAAATACAGCAACAACTGATCAAGTTGACAGGCGACTAATGATTCCAACCGTAGCTTTCTTAGAACTTCCAACGGTCTTCCAGACACTACGCCGAATCTCTTCAACAACCGTGAAATCTAGCCAAAGAGCTTTCAAACGAACGACGGGTTGCCTCCTCGAGAACTAATGGTCCACGTTTTGAGGCAGCATCGACCCATCGCTTATATAGGTCCTCCGTGGCGGGAGAAGTTAGCGCCACCCGGCGGCCAATCACCATCAGCCGCGCGAAATCAATAACCAATTACAATGCAGCAAAAGAGGGTCAACCCCAGACAATCGAACACGAAAGACCCACAGCACGCGTGCACGGTCGGGCAAGGGAAACGGTGGCGCCTCTAGCGAACCACGGACACCAAATTATTTCCACCAATCCAACTTCTATTTAAATACACAAATGGTTTTCATCAATCCCACTTTCATTTAGGGAAACCATTTCTTTGGTCAATCCAGCTTCCATTTTAATTTGACGATAGAAAATAATTATTTAGCAACCTCAACTACGGGTTTACCGAGATTATTGGACTGATAAAAGTAATTCTTTACAATTAAACGGAAATTGGATTGATGAAAGAATTTCTCGATGAAATGGAAGCTGGATTGATAGATATCGTGCACACAGGCCGACTGCTTACGCACGGCATCGAAGACATTAGGCTGGTTTTATGAATATTCAAATTTAGGCTACTTGCGACTACAAGGTTTATGAATATTAATCATAGTCCTACACAAAAGCGGGAATCCAAAACACGCGCTCTGGGTTCGACAAAGCGGTATTAAGCAGCACTAACCCCGACAACTTTGACAAAATGAGGTTCAACGCAGTCGCTCGATTCGTCTACGGACGCATTCAGCAGGAACTTGTAAAGCCACGAATCGTCATTTGACTCCTTTCCACGACGATACATCTTTTACGTTTAAAACGCGTCGACTCGCTCGGCCGCCATGTAAAATAGTCTGCTTCCCGGTTCTTCTGTTTCTGTCTGCTTCTCGGTTCCTCTGTTTCTTAGCAAGTAAGAATCGTTGACTGCACGCAGATATTAACGTTATGCGGTATCCCAAAACCAGGCGCGGAATGTAAAAATGCTTTAAAAGTAGGTTTTCATTTATAAATCTGTGTATGTCTTTTCCAGAGCTTTCCAAATTCTAAAACTTGAGTAGGCCTATGGGTGTTTTCTGCGATGTATCATATTTCTGGACATATTTCACAACCGGAGGCAAATATAAAAATTGAATTACAGAGAAAAAAGTCATGCAAAATTTGAAAAATTTCTTACAGAAATATTTTCATGGGAGTGCTGAAGCATAGGCTAGCCTACTCCCTACTTAATATCGAGCAGAGCTTAAATTTAACAGATTTAGCCTAATTTTTCATTTAATTTTTTTACTATATGAAAAACATACAACTCTGATTCCTAAATATTCACAACTCAGTTACTTTATAAATACAAAGTTCAAAATGCCGTCACTGCTTATAATTGGTAATTAATTAGTTTTAAGTATGCCTTAAAATATTACACAGCAACCTAAATTATTATGACGATAAATTATATACATGTACCATCAAATAAATTAATTTTAATAGAAATATAAAGTAACGGAGTTGTATTCATAATTAGGTATCCACGTTGACCTGACGAGTTAAGATATGAAAAATAGTTAGTTTATAGTGTCCAGGCTGTAAGTTTCAATATTATTTTACTTATAGTCATAGTTACCGTTAACGAAATCATTTTATTTTCGTTAACGAACATTTTCGCAATCGTTATCGTTAATGAGAATCACACTGCATCATCACCATTATTATTATTATTATTTTTCTTCTTCTTCTTCTTCTTCTTCTTCTTCTTCTTCTTCTTCTTCTTCTTCTTCGTCTTCTTCTTCTTCTTCTTCTTCTTCTTCTTCTTCTTCTTCTTCTTCTTCTTCTTCTTCTTCTTGTTCTTCTTCTTCTTCTTCCTCTTCTTCTTCTTGTTCTTCTTCTTCTTCTTCTTCTTCTTCTTCTTGTTCTTCTTCTTCTTGTTCTTCTTCTTCTTCTTCTTCTTCTTCTTCTTCTTCTTGTTCTTGTTCTTGTTCTTGTTCTTCTTCTTCTTCTTCTTCTTCTTCTTCTTCTTCTTCTTCTTCTTCTTCTTCTTCTTCTTCTTCTTCTTCTTCTTCTTCTTCTTCTTCTTCTTCTTCTTCTTCTTCTTCTTCTTCTTCTTCTTCTCATTCTTCTTCTTCGCATTCTTCTTCTTCGCATTCTTCTTCTTCTTCGCATTCTTCTTCTTCTTCGCATTCTTCTTCTTCGCATTCTTCGCATTCTTCGCATTCTTCGCATTCTTCGCATTCTTCGCATTCTTCTTCTTCTTCGCATTCTTCTTCTTCGCATTCTTCTTCTTCTTCGCATTCTTCTTCGCATTCTTCTTCTTCTTCTTCGCATTCTTCTTCGCATTCTTCTTCTTCTTCGCATTCTTCTTCTTCTTCGCATTCTTCTTCTTCTTCTTCTTCGCATTCTTCTTCTTCTTCTTCTTCTTCGCATTCTTCTTCTTCTTCTTCTTCCTCTTCCTCTTCCTCTTCCTCTTCCTCTTCCTATTCCTATGACTATGACTATGACTATGACTATGACTATGACTATGACTATGACTATGACTATGACTATCATTATCATTATCATTATCATTATTATTATTATTACTTTTCTTATTATTATTAATTTATTATTATTATTTTTATTATTTCTACTTTTATAATTATTATTATTATTATTATTATTATTTATTATTATTATTATTATTATTATTATTATTATTATTATTATTTATTATTATTATTATTTTTATGCCCCGAGGTATACAGGATCCCTCAGGGACTTCAACATTATCTATTGTAGAAAATTGTCTGGAAAGGCCCTACTCATCTATCTTCTTGACCGGCGAAAGTGCCCCCTAAAGGCCACTGCATTTGGATAGATGAAAGCGTATTATTATTATTATTATTATTATTATTATTATTATTATTATTATTATTATTATTATTATTATTATTATTATTATTATTATTATTATTATTATTATTATTATTATTATTATTATTATTATTATTATTATTATTATTATTATTTATTATTATTATTATTATTATTATTATTATTATTATTATTATTATTATTATTATTATTATTATTATTATTATTATTATTATTATTATTTATTATTATTATTATTATTATTCATCGTGTACATACATGGCATTTTATTACCAATGTCCATGACAACTGTCTTCAATCCAGCTTTGTAATTGCATTTACGCAACTATTATTTTCATCAATGAAACTTGTAGTGTAACAAGAAACTATATTTCTCATCTATCCAAATTCTACTTTAACAAAGTATTGCTTTCATCAATCCAACTTCTGTTTCAGCAAAGAATTACTTTAATCAATCCAAATTCTATTGAAGCAAAAATGTCCTCAATCAAACTTCTATGTTAGCATAAATTCTTTTCGTCAATCGAACTTCTACACTGTGTCCACGATAAAGTAGACCCCTAGACTTTGTTAAATATCTTTGTCAATTGTACTACTATAGGTACTAAATTTGGTGCACATGAACTTCAGTCTATTCTATCTAAACCCTGCAAATTTTATTACAATTGATGCAACGGTTACGATGATATACCCTTATGAAATTGGGTGGTTCAGGAACCAAGTTACCAACACGTAAAACGCATAGAATTACGTCATTTTCTGGCTACCGCAGGGATAGGCTGTTGTTTATAAGCGTCATTTTCGGAAACAATTACACTACGAGACCTGTTTTACGTAACAGTAACAGTAACAGTAACAGTAGTTGGTTGTAAAGAAATGGTTTTCAGTGCAGAGGACAAGATTTTAATCAAGGAGTTGAGAGAGACGAAGGGGTATGGCGTAGGAGACTCATTACAGAATTTCCAATGAAAAATTGGTCCCTAGCTGGTGTCATCAAGCTGTTAAAAAGATTGCCACAACCGGATCAGTTGCAAGGAAACCACGAGACGCAAACAAAACCATGGACGCAAACAAATATCAATGCTGTCGGAGAACTGGTGCTGAGTCAGGATGATCAGCCGCGCACGCATCTGTCGATGCGTTTTACGTGTTGGTAACTTGGTTCCTGAACCACCCAATTTCATAAGGGTATATCATCGTAACCGTTGCATCAATTGTAATAAAATTTGCAGGGTTTAGATAGAATAGACTGAAGTTCATGAGCACCAAATTTAGTACCTATAGTAGTACAATTGACCAAGATATTTAACAAAGTCTAGGGTCTACTTTATCGTGGACACAGTGTATTTCGGCAAAACAAGTCATCGATCCAAATTGTATTTCAACAACATTTACTATGGGCGAATAACTTAGAAGAACCCTTAAGCCGCTATTGGTAACACCGTAGTATACGCCATCTTATATGGTTAATTTGAAATGGAAGCTGGACTTAATGAAATAATTCTTTGCATTTCTGCGTAAATGCAATTTTTAGTAAATTAATTCGTTGTTTAAATAGATGCTGTATCGAGAAAACTCAGTCTCTGCTTCAGCAGTAGTTGTATTGATGAGAAATAATTTTTCGGTGAAACTGCAGTTCGATTAATTTATAAGAATAATTCTTTCCTGAAATAGAAGTTCGATTGATGATAACTAACTTTTTGCTGAAATAGAAGTTGTATTGATAAGAAGTAATTTCATTCCGAAACACCAGGTTTTATTAAACTAATTCGCAAGTCCCTTGGTGTAGGTTATTAATTCATTAAGAGAAGTTAAGGTTGCTAAATTATTTAAATCTAGGGACACGTACTTGGTCATTTGAAATGGAAGCTCGATTGGTGAAAAGAATTGTTTCCTTAAATACAAGTTTCATTTCTGAAAATCTAATTTCTTACATTAATAACATCTTTTGAATGCCGTACTATAATAGGCCTACGTTGGTAAGAAGGCAATGTACGAACGTCCACGGTAACTGTCATCAATCGAGGTCCCATTGCAACAATTCTTTTCGTCAATCCAGCTCCCATTTAAGCAATTTTTTTTCATCCATCCGGCTTTCGTTTAGGTAAGCACTACATTATTTTCATCAATAGGCATACAGCTTCGATTTCAAACTGATAGCGCACCTAACGTTTTCCAGAGATTAAAATAATTTACCAGCCTAAATTGCCTATTGAATGCATGGTCTCAATTTACCAATCGAAACTACGGATTGGCCTCGATGTGGACGTTTCATAAATTCTAAGCAGAAATGGAATTGTTCTAATGTGCCGCCACCTACAGAATAAATAAAAAACATTTAAACTTCTACAATGCCTAGTGCGAGTTGCCGCTATACTATTGCCACCTGTTGAATGTTGAGATAGTTTCTGTACACATTGTACCGTTTATAACTGTCGCCACCTCACGAACGTATTTAGAACATTTTCAAGGTTTCAAGACAAGTCATAACGATCGAACCTTTCACTTATATGATTAATTTCTACACATAGGTGTCATACCTACCTCTTTTAGTGCTTGTTTCTCAACTATTACAGTCTGCCTTTCATAACTTTGATAACTTGATACAGGTATTAAGTTATTAACTTAATGCCTGTATTAAGTTATTAAAGGCAGAGCCGGACAAGTTGTCCTTCGCTTTTGAGTGGCGCTTTGGATAGAAATGGGGTTAAGGATTCCTTTTCCCATTATCGACATCTAGCGAATCGGTTAAATTGAGCCTACCTATTTCCTTGTAAATAATTTTACTTTCTTCACAATGCCTAATGTGATTCGTCATCTGTTGATTGTCGCAATAAACTATAGGACTGTCTGCCGTCTGTCTGGCTTTGCAGGGATCGCAAGGCCAAGGTATTATACCGGATAGCCTTCTCCAACAGCTGCTGCTTCTTACAGAAAATGAAATAAACACTTCTTTACGTTGTAATTAAAAAATCAGAAGAAGGAAACAAAGACGTGTTTCCTGCCTGAATTTCATGATACCAATAATGTATATAATTTGTAACTGATAATGTAATTGAAATTACGTAATTTGTAATTTAGAGTTTCTAGCAAAATTGTGAAGTAATTTGTATTGGGTCATTTCAATAAGATTTTGCAAAGTAATTTGTAATGAAATTACATTCAACTGTGTAATTTACCCATCCTACAGGTCAGTATGAATTACAAAAGATCATTCTCGTGTAGGTCTATTGGTATCTCTTATCCAATAGCAGAGTATACGATTTAGAACGACTTCTGGAATATCGTTTCCTCTATGCTTACCTCATTGCACACAACACACACGCACGCACGCGCGCACACACACACACACATATATTATATATTATATAATAATATATGTAAATATATATATATATATATATATAATATTGGGGTACGCAAGTTAACGATTAATTAAACGATTGATCGTTAATCAATTTCAAGACCGTTTCTTATTATATCTTATAAGGTGCCCCGGTACTATTGTCCTATAACAATTATAGACCACAAAACTGGTAGCCTAATTGCACGTAGCCTAACCCCATAATATAGTGCGTCTCTCACGTCAGAAACAGTGTAATTACACGAATATACATGTAATGTTAGCCCTCAGGCTACCAAAGGGGGTGGTTGCCACCCCCCAGGTTTTTTCATTTCGAACTTTTTCCGTATGGAATAAAAATTTGACCTTTTAGGTAGCTGTAGGGGGTTCATTTACACACGTTATGAGGTAAAATGTGAGATGATATCTCACACCGTTCAAAAGTTATACCCAATATACCCGAAGGTACCAGGGGGGTGGATACCACCCCCCCTAGATTTTCGACTATATCTTATCCGTCATTTAATATTAAGAGACACAAATTATACCATTCTATAGAGGGAATGTGGGGCTACATTTCTATGGTCACTGAGTTGACCTGGGACAACCGGAAGTGCTCAAAATAAATAATAATACGCGTAATATGCGTGAAAAATGGCTGAATGGAAGGACTCCCCCCTTAGTTTTTTGTCTGTAGCGTATTCATTTGTCTTCCTGGAAGAGAAACAAAGATACCATTCTTTAGAGGGAATGAAGGGCTTCATTTGCATACCTACATCTTTGTCTTTTGAATACCTGAAGTGATCAAAATAAATAATAATACGCGTAATCTGTGTGAAAATGGCTGAATACAGCATTACAACGTAAACCGATATATATGTATGGATATTGTTACGGGTTCCTCCTAGCTACAACAAAGCTGAAGACTCGAATCTAGTTTTCAAGGTATAATTCTCGACAAAAACAATAAATCAAAACGATACATTACCCAACCGTTGAACGACGGTGGAAGAAAGGTTCGTTTTCAATACGAAGAACGACCAACTAACAAGAAGTCTGTAACTCAGCAACGGGCTGACGAACATCAGAAACGGAAGCACCGTAAGACTTGAAAATGGCACAAGTCACGAACTAACTTGACTACCATGCAACCCAGAGAAATCTCAGACAACCCGACTAGCGCGAAGGCTGAGTATCGGAGATTCTCTAACCGCCCCTTTTCGTACCTCCTTATATAGGCTACTCCCCTCGGCTAAGGAACTACTCAAGGGTAACGAATGCCCATCCCAGGACCAGTTAGGACTCAGACATGAGACCCTAACATACCCCCGGACCACAAACAAGGCAGAAACCAGAAGGGTTTCTGACTTAACTAACATGCAAACCATGCACATTAAAAGAAATATCACAATCAAAATATAAACGAAATACACAATAAATTCACTATCTACAACGAACCATTTACTCTATACAGCTTACGACGTTCATTCACGTCGCCCCTAAACATGACTACACATCTGAGCAAATTAATATCCGAGCCATGTAATCGGATAATACTTAACCATCAAAACTAAAACGTAGTAACTTGACAGTTCATATACAGTCTATTTCCAAAACACTCTTCACCAAATCCTAAAATAATATGCCTATTAATCACCAAAGGTGAATCGACAAACTAAATCCGAAAACAAATTCAAACGACTCGTTTCATAACCAACGTTCAAAAAACATCGTTGCAGTCCAAAACCAAACTTCCAAAGACTGTCAGTGTACACCAACTGTACAAAACCAACGCACACCTCGACAGCACGAAGAACGACGAGTAGGCCAACCAAAGCCCCCTCGACATCCGTTTCTACCAACGGAAGCAACGCCGTGCAACTCATGACCCAAGTGTCACGAGCTGACAACACCAAAACGGTCACAACCATCCAAAGAAAGACGAAGGCGCTCAGTCCCTTGGATCCTCGTCTCGTCACTCGTCTGCGTCCCGAACACTCCCTGAAGACCAGACGTTCCATCCTCGCGAACACAGTCTGCAAATAAACTTGAGCACACAAATAAGTCTCAAGACAACCAATGCCAACAATCTCCATAGAAATTCCTGTCAAATCTGAAGACATATAACAAGTATCTTGACCATCATTCATCAGACACTTCTTCAAGAAATCTACATCTTCAAAAACATCTGATAAAATTTCATTCCTTTCCAGAAACATGTCATCACACTCATGTATAACATTGTCCCTCTTCAAAGAACTCTCAAAAATGTCGTCATGCATACATTCTTTTTGCAAGAACATATGACAACCAAACATGTCCATGCTCTCGTGCAACAACTGACCCATCTGCGTACAGGGCATAATCGTGACAACTTGCGTGAATACATCATTCAAGCCATTAGTCATCTGACCATAAAGTTGCAACAACACAACCGTACTCACAAGAATCACTCTTTCCCCACAGTCAACATTCATGTACATTACTGCTACATTCGAAGAAGACTCATTAGAAAAATTCGTATGTGAACTAATCTCACACAAAACAGTTGTCATCACAGACTCCATCGACAACAGAACTTTACAATCATTCACCATCTGAGACGTATCACCCAGACACACTTCTGAGACAACATTCATGTCGAATTCAGAAAAATCACCGTCCAACAACTCTTCTTGCGCCTCAACCGCAAAATTCAATTCTTTCTGAAGACAGCTATCCAGCTTTAAATCCTCAGACGCACATTCAAACACACCCAACGCTACTTCCACTCCTTCATTGAAGCATTCGCCCGTGTGCACATTCTCAACAGGAGACTCAGCATTCGTACACACTTCATACGAGTCATTATCCATGCGAGACAAATCACCGACATTCACACCCTTATCATAGGACTCCTCAAACATTGAACACAAATCATTCTCGTGCCCATCCTCTTTCTGCGTGTCACAACTGAAATTAATTAATTCAGCGTGAAACACCGAATCCGAATCACTTTGTACACTCGCATTCGAGTCATCAAACATGTACGAGAAAACACTTTCGTTTATCTCGTCCAAACACTCCTTAGGCGTATCATGCACTTGACTAAGCTTATTCCTATTCGTCTCCGAAGGAAAACTCACATTTTGTGCGCTGTCATTCGTAGACTTCTTAAACACTGAAAATTTCTCGGCCACATGCTCAAGTTTCCTCGACGAAATTTGTTCTCTGCCAAAAGAAATTTTTTGAGCTTCTTCTGCTAATTTCTTTGTCTCACTCTTTACTTCTGCCCAAATCTCAGCCAACTTTCGTCTATCAATGAACTCTCCTCGATTTTCAGCTTCCTTCATTCTTTCACCAGCAATTCTTGCTTCCTCCCATGACCCAGTTTCTACTCTCGTTTTCACTTTTTCCACAAATTTCCTCTCCTTTCTTCTCTCCTTACACGCTACTGCCTTGGCTCTTTTCTCTTCTAAATTCTTCCAAGGACCCATTTCAAAATTTCAGTCGACTAACCTCCTTGAAATTTCAAAATTTTCGACCCAATTTCCAGCGCAATAATTATGACTACGCGTTTCTTACTTATTTTCGTAAAATTTGAACGGAGACGCCCACTTTCAAAATTTCGCTGTCAACTTTGACACAACGAAGCCGTACATTTCCCTTTACGACTCAAAAACTCTCAAAACTCTAAACCGGAATGCATACCGTATAATCTCAAATCTCAACCGGAATGTATACCGTATAAATTCACAAAAATCTCAACCGGAATGACTACCGTATAATAGAGACACGCCCTCCAAATTCTAACTTCTCTTCCTGACGCAAATTTTGTCTTAAAGAAGAGCAAAAAATTCTCGCAAAAACTCAAATGTTCTATCTTCTACCAACAAATGAGAAACGAACGAACGAGAAAAAAAATCCCGGCTAGAGCTCCCATATGTTACGACTACACATAATATGAGAGCTCCGAAAACACGAACGACCGAAGAAAAAATCCCGCGAGCCCACATATGTTACGGGTTCCTCCTAGCTACAACAAAGCTGAAGACTCGAATCTAGTTTTCAAGGTATAATTCTCGACAAAAACAATAAATCAAAACGATACATTACCCAACCGTTGAACGACGGTGGAAGAAAGGTTCGTTTTCAATACGAAGAACGACCAACTAACAAGAAGTCTGTAACTCAGCAACGGGCTGACGAACATCAGAAACGGAAGCACCGTAAGACTTGAAAATGGCACAAGTCACGAACTAACTTGACTACCATGCAACCCAGAGAAATCTCAGACAACCCGACTAGCGCGAAGGCTGAGTATCGGAGATTCTCTAACCGCCCCTTTTCGTACCTCCTTATATAGGCTACTCCCCTCGGCTAAGGAACTACCCAAGGGTAACGAATGCCCATCCCAGGACCGGTTAGGACTCAGACATGAGACCCTAACAATATATATGTATGGATGTACATTTATACTATATAAACATGTGTAGGGATGATTTTTGTGTATCTTTTATACATAGATTAGTTTCAAAACACACATAATCTTATATTTGTTTATCCAAAATGTACAAAATGTACGCAATAATATACAATATTGCTAATTAATGGGTTCCTTTGTTAAAAGTGATGTAATTTCGAGCTGCATTCACATAATGTACAACTAAATATACCATTCTGTGCAGAAATGAATGCTGAATCCAATGCTATATTACAAGTTATGATTTGAAAAACCAAACACGAAATCCAGGGGGGGTGGTAACCACCCCCCCCTTGGTAGTCCGTGTTACAAAAAAAGCTTGGTAGCCCTAGGGTTAGGGTAAAGGCAGACTATAATTTGCCATTTGCAATAGACGGCATTAGTTTATAGCGACAATCAAAGATGGCGAACCAGGTTAGGCATTTTAAGGAGCTTAAATTCTTTACAGGGAAATAGGTAGGTTCGATTTAACCAATTCGCTAGATGTCGACAAGGGTAAAGTAAGTATCCAATTCTATTGCGGATGTACATTTTGATAGGAACGGCCATGTTACATACTGCGAAAAGAAATGTCCGAGAGACGGCCCAAACTAAACGAAAACCCATAAAAAAACCTTAAACCACCTGGTAAGAAAGAGGAACAGATATGGAAGTAAAAAGTAATAACTTAGAAAGCAATAGAAATGGAAGACTTACTTTAACCTTATCGACGTCTAGCGAATTGGACTAATCTCAATGAAAATTTTTATAGTACGTCTCTTACGTCAGAAACGATGTAATGTTGGGTATAGGCAGTCTATAATTTGTCATTTTCAATATTCGTAATAAACTATAGGCATTTTAAGGAGCCTAAATTCTTTACAGGGAAATAGGTAGGTTCGATTTAACCAATTCGCTAGATGTCGATACGGGTAAAGTAAGTATCCAATTCTATTGCAGATATACATTTTGATCTGAACGGCCATGTTACATACTGCGAAAAGAAATGTCCGAGAGACGGCCCAAACTAAACGAAAACCCATAAAAAAACTTTAAACCACCTGGTAAGAAAGAGGAACAGATATGGAAGTAAAAAGCAATAGAAATGGAAAACTTACTGTGCCCCTATCGACATCTAGCGAATTGGACTAATCTCAATGAAAATTTTATAGTAGGAGTCTATAATTTTTGTCATTTTCAATAGACGGCAGACAGTCCTATAGTTTATTGCGACAATCAACAGATGACGAATCACATTAGGCATTGTGAAGAAAGTAAAATTATTTACAAGGAAATAGGTAGGCTCAATTTAACCGATTCGCTAGATGTCGATAATGGGAAAAGGAAATTTCCATTTCTATTGCCGATGTACATTTTCATCACAACGGCCATGTCACATACAGCGAAAACAAAATGTCCGACAGCCCACAGAAACTGCGCAGACTTAACGAAAAACCTTTTAGGAACTTAAAACTACCTTCCAAGAAAGAGGAACTGATATGGAAGTAAAAACTAGTAACTTAGAAAGCCACAAATTAGCTACTGAACTAATTTAAATAAATAGTTTACAGTACGTCTCTAACTTCAGGAGAATCACACTGCCATCTATGGAAAATCAGTGTGATTCTCCTTACAGATTTTATTTTAGTTATAGTTACAGTTATAGTTAATGGTTTTTTATTTTAGTTATAGTTATAGTTAGTATTATTTTTAGTTATAGTTATAGTTATAGTTAATGGATATTTATTTTAGTTAATTTTAGTTACAACTTAGTTACAATAATTAAGGCTATAAGCAAAATTGTGTGTATTAACACGCTGTTTCACAATTTGCTCAAGACCTTTGAAAGCCTTCGAAGCATAGGTGCATTCAGCTTCATGAATACACGAGTTTCCAAAGTAACTGACAAATTGCATAATAAAATATCGCATTTTTCGTTCTCCTTTATGTCGAATCGTCCATATCGCACTTCGTATTTTTTTTTTTGCATTAACGAAAATAAAGATGAATTTTCGTTATTGTTATTTTCGTCATAGTTATAGTTATAGTTAATGATATTTTTTAGTTATAGTTATAGTTATCGTTAACGAAATCATTTTATTTTCGTTAACAAACATTTTCGTTATCGTTATCGTTAACGAGAATCACACTGTGGAAAATGAAAGATTATACACTGCCAATACCCTAACGTTCAACTGTTCCTGTTCCTGAAGTTAGAGACGTACTGTAAACTATTTATTTAAATTAGTTCAGTAGCTAATTTGAATCACACTGATTTTCCATAGATGGCAGCCATCTATGGAAAATCAGTGTGATTCTCCTTACAGATTTTATTTTAGTTATAGTTACAGTTATAGTTAATGGTTTTTATTATATAGATTATAGCGACAATCAACAGATGGCGAACCAGGTTAGTCATTTTAAGAAGCCTAAATTCTTTACAGGGAAATAGGTAGGTTCGATTTAACCAATTCGCTAGATGTCGATAAGGGTAAAGAAAGTATCGATTTCTATTGCGGATGTACATTTTGATCTGAACGGCCATGTTACATACTGCGAAAAGAAATGTCCGAGAGACGGCCCAAACTAAACGAAAACCCATAAAAAAACTTTAAACCACCTGGTAAGAAAGAGGAACAGATATGGAAGTAAAAAGTAATAACCTAGAAAGCAATAGAAATGGAAAACTTACTGTGCCCTTGTCGACATCTAGCGAATTGGAATAATCTCAATGAAAAATTTCGTAGTACGTCTCTAACGTCAGAAACGGTGTAATGTTGGGTATAGGCAGTCTGTAACTTGTCATCTTCAATAGACGGCGGACAGTCCTATAGTTTTTTGCGACAATCAACAGATGACGAATCACATTAGGCATTGTGAAGAAAGTAAAATTATTGACAGAGAAATAGGTATTAGGCATTAAACCGATTCGCTAGATGTCGATAATGGGAAAAGGAAGGTTCCATTTCTATTGCCGATGTACATTTTCATCTGAACGGCCATGTTACATACAGCGAAAAGAAAATGTCCGACAGACCACAGAAACTGCACAGACTTAACGAAAAACCACTTAAAACTACCTTCCAAGAAAGAGGAACTGATATGGAAGTAAAAACTAATAACTTAGAAAGCCACAAATTAGCAATTGAACTATTGAAATGAATAGTTTATAGTACGTCTCTAACTTCAGGAACAGGAACAGTTGAACGTTAGGGTATTGGCAGTGTATAATCTTTCATTTTCCATAGATGGCAGACAGTGCTATAGTTTATAGCGACAATCAACAGATGGCGAACCAGGTTAGGCATTTAAGGAGCCTAAATTATTTACAGGAAATATGTACGTTCAATTTAACCTATTCGCTAGATGTCGATAAGGGTATAGGAAGTTGTCCATGTCTACTGCTGATGTACATTTTCATCTGAACGGAAATGTTACATACAATGAAAAGTAAATGTCCGTCAGACCACAGAAACTAAACGAAAGCCCATTAAAAAAAATTAAAACCACCTACTAAGAAAGAGGAACAGATATAGAAGTTAAAACTAAGGTAAACGTGTAGTTTAGCGTCGTAAATTAGTATTAGGCCATTGTAGCATTATTATTTTTCACCAATACAACTTCTACTTTGGCCAGAATCCTTTCAATCGATCCAGCTTCCGTTAGGCAAAAATTCGTTTAACCCTCGGGCTACCAAGGGGGAGGTGGTTACCACCCCAAGGGGAGGTGGTTACCACCCCCTACGTTTTTATGCAAACATTTGTTTTTTCATATGGAATATAATTTTTACATTTTAGGTAGTTGTAGCAGGTTCATTTGCGTACATTCTGAGGTAAACATCATGGTGGTCTCTCACGCCATTCAAAAGTTATACCCGATATACCCGAGGTACTTGAGGAGTGGATACCACCACCCATAAGTTTTTCGACTATAGCGTATTAATTTCTTTTCCTGGAAGAGAAACAAATATGCCATTCTGTAGAGGGAATGCAGGGCTACATTAGCTTGCTTACTTATTTGTCTTTTGAACGCTGGAAGTGTAAGCAACAATTATTCTAATTGTAGTTTAAGTTAAAAACGAAAGGAAATGTTTGTGATGTATGGGTTCCAAATACGTTGTTCTTTTTTATAATTAATTCCAGGATCATCCACGTTGACCGAGTTAATAAGATATCAAATTCCATCGCTTCCTCCTCGGCAGAGGGCGCGCCTATTTTGATAACCGGAGCTGGAGTTCTCGACATCGATATAATATTATACTCCGTGCAGCTGTTGACTTTAGCAAGTTTCGCGCTACACGAAATTTGATGAAACTTGATGTAAATTTTGCCATTTCGAACGGAAGTCCAAATGAAATCGAGAAATATATTTTTAGCGAGGTCTGCGATGACAATTGGAATTGGAATTGGAATCATTCTGTCGACGCCAATCGAACAGATGGACTTTTACAAGGGACGCTCGAATGGACCGAACGACATTCTCATCGTCGTAGTCGTGCAGAGCGGGCTCCGGCGGACGTGACGTTCATCGCGTCTCATCGGTTCTCTTCTTCTACGCGTCGAGTGGTCAGAACGTTTGAATTCTTTCCTTAAATTCTTTTCGATGTAATGAATCAGATAATATATAAGCGCGGCATCGTATACTGAGCTGCAGACGTAGCTATTATAATTATCTGCATTGACTTCTATAAAATCAAACACACGAAGTCATCGATTTCTAACCTTTTTTCATTGTGGGAAATAATTATTATAAATGGGAAATAATTATTATAAATGGACCTTAATTCACAAAAGAGTGGATTTAAATCAGGCCACATGAACACCTGTAATCTTAACGATGAGATAAAGGGAGCCAGCATCACATATAGCCCATTGACAGCATTATCAAGGGAAGTGCTACGTGACAGTCTGCTTGAGGTTCGAATCCCAGAGGTCAGTGCAGCCTTTCCACCCGTCGAATGTGTATTAATGCAGAGTTTCTGAAGGAATAGGCCATAATTATCAGCCTTGTTGGCAGTGAGGAAACAAAGATCCCTAGAGTGCTACCGTCAGGCGACCGCGGATGAACACTGTAGTAGACAGCATACACACGCTGAATTCGTTTTCTAGGACATGTCTTATATGTACAGTATGGGTTTGTCACCGTGGCTAGCAAGGCGTATACGGTTTGTGATGGGCGCAGTGGCAGGCAAGACTTAAACAAGAACAGTCTTAAACAGTCTATGATGGTACGTTGGTTACTTTCAGCCTCATTTAAGGCATGTTATGAATAGTGTCTAAAAATTCCGAAAGCACTATTTCATAAAAACCGGATACTTGCAACAGAGAAACCTAACACAGACGGCAGTGACAATTACTAGAATTTCATGAAATCTAGGATCAGAAAAGAATTGACCAATTCTAACTGAATAGAAATCCCAAGTGTAAGAAGTATACTTTTAACACATATAATTGTATATACAGGGTGTCTAGCTTGGGCAAATGGATAGTCCGGAGTTTAGGTTACTGTTCCGCCTCTCAGTAGGCTTCTTGAAGAGGTGCTATATCAATTCCTGAAATAATGAATTACCCATACCTTAAATAGGTATAATTATGGCTGCTGTAAGCCCACCTACATAAAATTTATGAACAAATCTCCTAGACAAGACTTGGAATTATTGTCATTGCTACAAACTGATATCTATTTAGTACATCAAACATTTGGCTGTCCAGTTAAAAATGAAATCTGCTGTATAACGTGCCAAATAAAAGAATGCCTAGTCTCACTGAACATTGAAAGGCCTAATACTAAGTTGTTCAATGTTCACCTTATAATTATATTTGCAGTATTTACTTATTTACCAATTCACCATAATGATTATATGCAGGTTCTTCAGGATGGGGAACGGTTAGCCGAGACTCTTAGGTTCTTGACCGATATAACCGAGACCTGAAATAGCTATATCACCTTAATAAGCCACACGCATATATGCAAACTATGAGGAAAAATGCTACAATGAATTTTGTCTTGATCACACTTGATGCACTAGTGTTTTGTGTAGCAATCATTTGGTTGTGAGGAACATAACTTTCAATCAATAAATCAATCAATCAATCAATCAATCAATCAATCAATCAATGAAACTTGATATAGCGCCCCTTCTAGATATCTACTCAGAGGCGCGAACCGGTGTGTCAACACGCTGAAGCAACTTGAACAACTTAGTATTAGGCCTTTCAATGTTCAGTGAGACTAGGCATTCTTTTATTTGGCACGTTATACAGCAGATTTCATTTTTAACTGGACAGCGATTAAATCTTATCAAATGCCATGTTTAACTAATTAATTAATATAATACTAGTATAAGCTAGTCAATTACAGTGGCGATATATAAAAGATGTAGTGGCGGTATATAAATATAATATTAGACTAGGTAAGAGGCTTTTAAACGTAATTTAAATGTCACGTGATGTGCTATGTTGCTAAGCGACCAATGACGCTAGGTGGATAGAAACACAGGGACGGTTAAAGACCGGTAATGACAGTTGAGACGTTGCAAGTTCAAGAGAAGGAGTGGTGAAAAGAATTGCCGAGAAAGGAAGGAAACAGCAGCATCGTTTGAGTTGCGGAGATATACGTGGATCGACTTTATTAGGAGCGATCACGGTGAATCCAGGATTTAAAGTGTTTCGATCGAAGTGGAGTTCGAGCGAACTTTAATCTTGCGAGCGTCGGTGGTAGTGAAGCGTTGCCACGACATTATTCGATGAAGTAAGACGGCGAGATTTGAAGTCAATCGTTCCTGCGTAAGTTAGGAAAGACTGTCATTCTGCTGTAGTTACTGTTGAGAGAAAGTGGATGTGTAACGGAGTAAAACAGTGGGATTGCTAAGTCATTCGTTCCGGCGTAAGCTTGGAAAGACTAACATTCAACTGGAATTACTGTAGCGAGGTTGTTTGGGAGCGATCGTCATTCGGAGCCAACTGCGAGCCAATTGGACGGTCAGTTGTGAGGAATTTAAAGCGTGAGACTATCTTCCTACGTGTGGATTCGGATATTTCTACGCTACCTTGACTTTTAAAGACGGAGAAGTGATGTAATTCGAGACCAGCGATTGAACCTCGAGTATCTACGACTACGTGAGACCAATCCAAGAATTCTTCTACGATAACTTCGACATGGGATCCACGTGCACTCATAATGGGGAATCAGATAAGCCTCATAATAATCTATTTATTGTAGATTAAATACGCCACTATAGGTAGATAGGATTTGCTGTAATTGTTGTACAGAATTGACTTATGTTTTCAATATTAATTTAATCTATTTAATACCATGTGTCCAGTGTCAATATTTTCAACAACACTTATCGTACGTAAGGCCTTCTCAGCCAAGTTCGACTAAGCTAAAAAGCTATATATTAATATTAGGCTACAAGCGCCACGTGACTTTGTCGACATTGGCATCAAGTAACCAATCAAAAATGCGTTTATATCAACGAACACCAAAATACTGAATTGTTCTATGTTCCTCTAATACAATCTTTAAAGTTTAGCTAACTTAAAGTCCGTGCAGTTACCAATGTAAAACTTTATATGCATCATTATACTGACTATGCGACGATTGTCCGTGCCGATGTAGGTCGAATTCTGCAGAACATTGATGAAACGGAATTGTCTGAACTCATCTAAAACTATTCATCTATACTTCTGTACAGGGCCTACTACGTAGGGGGGGATGGAATCAGACTGCTTCCAATTTGTGCCAGAGGGGAAAGGTTTTTCCCCCCCCTAGTGAAATGGATATTGCTGTACAACTGACAGTACTGACTCAACTGTCAACTGTTGCAATGGTATCTGGACATTCCCCCGGAAATCCCCCCAACAGAAAGTAGGTAACTCTACCATTGCCCATGATAACTGTCATTAATCCAACTTCTATTGAAGCAAAGACTTTCTTTCTTTCATTAATCCAACTTTTATTTAAGCAAAGAATTTCTTTCATCAATCCCATTTCCATTTAAGAAAAGAATGGCTTTCATAAATCCAGCTTCTGTTTAAGCACAGAATTTCTTTCATCAATCCAACTTCTATTTAAGCATAGAATTTGTTTCATCAATCCAGCTTCTATTTAAGGAAAAGAATTTGTTTCATCAATCCAACTTCTATTAAAGTAAAGAATTATTTTCATCAGTCCAACTTCGGGGGAAATGTCCTAGACCCATTGCAATGTATCGGCTGTCGGCTGTTATCGCGTCTCTGGACTGTAAAGTTTATGTATAATGGTAGTAACGGTTTTATGGTCATACTGTTGGTAATGTGTGTCTACTTTTAATGTTGTACGGCGACAACATATTTTTGCCATACCGCTTTTTGTCTGCTAAAGCTAAAAAATACTTTTATCAGTTTATGTATATTTTAGATTACGAAAAATGGCACGAAACACTGTCAATATATGCAAAAAGCGTCAGCTTCTGGGGGACTCTGTCCCCCAGACCCCTAAATTCTCATTTTGCCATACTACTTTTAAAATCGTGGCAACGCGTCACTGAGCAAGGGGGGGGTTGCTTCCAGCTTACAGGGGGGGATAGTAGGCCCTGCTTTATCCTAATAGTTTTGTGATAGACTGCGAATGTATAATTCTGCTGCTGCTGCTGCTGCTGCTGCTGCAGATTGTTTTACCCCAGTACTAAGAATCATGCGTCTGTATAGCAGAGAATTTTCTATGTTTTAGTATTCATATATTGAAATAGAATTTCTTTCTCTCTGTACTGCTTTACATGTATATGCCTCTGACTTATTGGCAATGTGAACTGTGCACTGTGCTTCCTCTTTCATCCTTAACTTTCCAGATTCACAAGTGTTGCTGAAACCAGGCTTTTCGTACAGGACAGCTTGACATTCGTTCGTTCTTTCATTTCATTCATTCACTCACTCACTCACTCACTCACTCACTCACTCACTCACTCACCACCTCACTCACTCACACTCACTCACTCCACCACTCACTCACTCACTCACTCACTCACTCACTCACTCACTCACTCACTCACTCACTCACTCACTCACTCACTCACTCACTCACTCACTCACTCACTCACTCATTCATTCATTCATTCATTCATTCAAAGCAGTTATATATTACATCTTTCAAATCTCAACTGTGAGGCTCTCTCAAACGTGCTCTAGCTATATATTATAAAGGTCTGTTGACACGGGCGCAGCCAGCGTGCAGTCACCGCGGGAATTCGCTTGATTTCTTTCGTTCCTTAGTATATTCAATCCTTCGCCAGGGGCGCTCGATTTCAAAATGCACACTGAAAAGGAGAGAACCGTCAGTAGAAATCACAATGACCATAAGAGAGCACAGTGACGAAAACATTTCTTTACTGTTTTATGACGGGAAAACATCTAGTAATTATAATAATAGTTGTAGTAGTAGTAGTAGTAGTAGTAGTAGTAGTAGTAATAATAATAATAATAATAATAATAATAATAATAATAATAATAAAAATAATAACAATAATAATAATAATAATAATAATAATAATAATAATAATAATAATAATAATAATAATAATAATAATAGAAGTAATAATGATGATGATGTTGATGATAGTGTCCATTGTAGCATATCGTCACATACTAAGAACGGATCATCACAAGGAAAAATGAAGGGGAGGAAGACAAGACCAAGACAGATGATGCTGGATTGGATGATGACAAACGGCTACAGGAAACTGAAAGAAGAGGCCCAACAACGAGAGAAGTGGCGACGTCGGACATTTGAACCTGCCTAACAGGCAGAGAACCACAAGAAGAAGAAGTCCAGAAGTATGTTGATATCGTTATATACTTTTTGAACAGTACGTTTATCCGTCGAGAAGATACAACAACTTGGTCGTTGTCTGGCCCGTATTCCTTTCGTCTGCTTTCGTCGATCGGTTGTCGGTACAGGCTCATCGATAGCTGCTCTAATTTCTCTGCGTCGAACGTTTCGCCAATTTCATTTATTTAATCTCGCCGGCTGCGTGCTTTCTTTTACTGAAACGAGCGACTCGGCTGTAAAGAAACGATTTATACTTTTCTGGAACGCACGAGCTATCGTGCACGTTTATATGGTTTTTCGGTTCAATTTTGCAACTTCCAAAGCTGACGCGTACAGTCGGTGTTTTCTACGATCACTTAGTATTGTATCGAACCTGGCTTCTATTAATGCTCGCTAGAGGCGTTATTGTTCCTCCGCCGTTTTCGAGTACCGTGTTTAGGCTGACGTCTAGCATGACTGTATTCACGATCTTTCGACAGACATGGCGAAACGAAAAATGATAATCAGCAAATAACCCATTTTCAATAACGATTTACCAACTGTTGCGGCGTCCGTCTCTTTCGCACTTACAACATACAGACTTTAAAGCATTTTGTAAAGACGGTGATAGCACGTGTTGATTCCGTTTTGCAACCGTATTGGTCGGACGCCATTTTTTTTCGAGGCGACTGCAGCGACGTCTTTCGATCGCGTTTAAGTTGTCGCGACGAGGGTCCACCACACCACGTTCAGCTGGGCCAAGTTCTCACGACAATATCAAATAACTTAGTAGACGAAATGTCGTTCGACGAATTGTCCACGACGACGCACGGCGGTTCGCGTAGGCGTGGGAGAGTAGTACTGAGACGGACACCGACAAGGACCGACATATATAAACGCGCTGGCAGCGACACGGACAAGTAAAAGGCACACGCACAGGCGAGCGGACAGTATCTGTCGGCTAATCTTCAAAGGGCAGAGCAGATGCAAGAGCGTTAAAGCGAGGTTCCCACGGACTGTCGACAGATGTCGATGGTAGTTTGAGTGGGGAGAGAGAGATACCGACACAAAACAGCGGCACGTAGGTAGACGGACAGGCAGACAGACTAAGGCACGGACAGGCGATTGAGATAGACGCGCGCTGTTGCTCCTTTCCCACGCTCTGCGGTAGGTCCGCTCTCACGAGAGCTAGATTCAGACGTCGCTTCGGCATTCGTCGTTTGCAGCTGGAAGTGAACGGTCACTCGTTCGACATTTCCAATTGAGCCCTTTACAGCGACAGATGATCAAGTCCTTATTTAATGCTATGGACTGGATCCACTGTTATTGTAACAGGCTCAATTGGACGGCAGCAGTGGCCTTGCGATGGACCTGAAGAAATATTGTTGAAATCGTGATCGTAGTGCTAGATTCGACAGTCTGCGTTCGAATATAGTACAAGTCAAGAAGCTATACAAGCAGATCATTGAGAAATCAAATGGAATCGATATTGAGTTCGATATGGGTTCAGATTCTGTCGTTTATTGTGACCTCGGAGATCTTTCTATGGACATCAAATATGAGAATTCTGTAAGTTCTGATTCATTCTTCCGAGTATATCGATTTCTTTCAACGGATAAAACACTGTTATTCACTTCTGCGTTTGTCATCTGATTCGCGTGTTTTTTTAAAACTGGAATTCGCCGTCGATATGCGACGCCGCTAGTTCGAATGACTTCATTGCCTATACGTGCGTGTCGTCGGTGTGGGAGAACTGCTTCATCGTCGGACCTGGAGCTACATCAATCGCCCAAGGTATTACTTAGTCGGGTATTGGTTTTGGCCGTCAACGTAAATTTGAACTTGGGAAATTTCACTCCAATCTACATTTTGTAAAGACGATGTATAGCTGGTGTTGCTTCCGTTTTGGCGACGTCTTTCGATCGCGTTTAAGTTGTCGCTTCGAGGGTCCACCAAGTTCAGCTGGGCTAAGTTCTCACGGTTCACGACGACGAACGGCGTGGTAGTGCAGTACTTAGACGGACACCGACATATATAAACGCGCTGGCAGCTACATGGACAAGTAATACGCACACGCATACGCTAACGGACAGTGTCTGTCGGCTAATCTTCAAACGGATGGTGACAGAGCGGATGGAAGATCGTTGAAGCGAGGTTCCCACGGACTGTCGACGACAGATGTCGCTGGTAGTTTGAGTGCAGAGAGAGAGATACCGACACAAAATAGCGGCACTTTGGTAGACGGACAGGCAGACAGACTATGGAACGGACAGGCGATTGAGATAGACGCGCGCAGTTACTCCTTTCCCACGCTCTGCGGTAGGTCCGCTAGATTCAGACGTCGCTTCGGCATTTGTCGTTTGGAGCTGAAACAGAACGGTCACTCGTTCGACATTTTCAATTTACCCCTTTTCATTAGCAGTGCAGCAAGTCTTTATTTAATACTATGGACTTGGTCACTGTTATTGTAAAGTGCTCAATTTGACGACAGCTGTTGCATTTCGATGAAGCTCCAGAAATATTGTTGAAATCGTGAGCGTACTGCTAGATTCGACAGTCTGCGTTCGAATATAGTACAAGTCAAGAAGCGATATAAGTTGATCGTTGAGATATCGAATGAAATCGATAGTGAGTTCGATATGGCTTCGGATTCTGTCGTTTATTGGGACCTCGGAGATCTTTCTATGGACATAAAATTTCAAAATTCTGTAAGTTCTGATTCATTCTTCCAAGTATAACGATTTCTTTCTGTAAAAAACTATAATTCACTTCTGCGTGGATCATCTGATTCGGGTCGCGTAGGCGTCGGAGAGTAGGACTTAGACGGACATGGTAGACAGAAACTGACATGCAAGAGCGTTGAAGCGAGGTTCCCACGGACTGTCGACACAGGACAATGGTAGTTTGAGGAGAGAGACAGATACCAACACAAAACAGCGGCACTTAGGTAGACGGACAGGCAGACAGACTAAGGCACGGGCTGGCGATTGAGATAGACGCGCACTGTTGCCCACGCAGACAATGACATATACGGTCACGGACACAGATACAGAACGATACGGGTAGCTGTTTCTTTGATGCGTGGCGCCAATCTCTTTTCCCACGCCCTGCTGTTGGTCCTCTCTCAATAGAGCTAGATTCAGACGTCGCGTCGGCATTCGTCGTTTGGAGCTAGTTCGACATTTGAATTGAGCCATTTTCAGCAACAGTTAACCAAGTCCTTATTTTATTCTATGGAGTTGTTCTTCTCTTATTGTAAAGGGCTCAATTTGACGACAGCAGTAGCAATTCGATAGAGCTCCAGAAATATTGTTGAAATCTTGAGCATACTACTATATTCGAAAGTCTGCGTTCGAATATAGTACAAGTCAAGAAGCGATATAAGTAGATCGTTGAGATATCGAATGGAATCGATAGTGAGTTCGATATGGGTTCGGATTCTGTCGTTTATCAGGATCTCGGAGATCTTTTATATGGACATAAAATTTCAGAATTCTGTAAGTTCTGATTCATTCTTCCGAGTATATCGATTCATTTCAACGGATAAAAACTGTAATTCACTTTTGCGTGGATCATCTGATTCGCGAATTTCTTAAAACTCGAATTCGCCGTCGATATGCGACGCCGCTAGTTCGAATCGCTTCATTGCCGATACGTGCATGTCGTCGGTGTGGGAGAACTGCTTCATCGTCGGACCTGGAGCTACATCAATCGCCCAAGGTATTACTTAGTCGGGTATTGGTTTTGGCCGTCAACGTAAATTTAAACTTGGGAAATTTCACTCCAATCTACATTTTGTAAAGACGACGTATAGCACGTGTTGCTTTCGTTTTTCAACCATATTGGTCGGACGCAATTTTTTCGAGGCGACTGCAGCGACGTCTTTCGATCACGTTTAAGTTGTCGCGACGAGGGTCCACCGAGTCCAGCTGGGATAAGTTCTCACGGTCCACGACGACGGACGGCGGCTCGCATAGGCGTGGGAGAGTAGTACTTAGACGGACACCGACAAGGTCGGACATGTATAAAAGCGCTGGCAGCGACACGGACAAGTAATACGCACACGCATAGGCGAACGGACAGTATCTGTCGGCTAATCTTCAAAGGGATGCCGACAGAGCAGAAGCATGAGCGTTAAAGCGAGGTTCACACGGACTGTCGACAGATGTCGCTGGTAGTTTGAGTGGAGAGAGAGATACCGACACAAAACAACGGCACTTAGGTAGACTAAAACACGGACAGGCGATTGAGATAGACGCGCACTGTTGCTCCTTTCTCACGCTCTGCGGTAGTCTGCTCTCACGAGAGCTAGATTCAGATGTCGCTTCGGCATTCGTCGTTTGCTGGTCGAGCAGAACGGTCACTCGTTCGACATTTCCAATTGAGCCCTTTTGAATAGCAGTTTGCCAAGTTCTTATTTAGTCCTATAGACTTGGTCCACTGTTGTCACCAACTCTTTTCTTTCTTAGTTGTGACCTACCTCAAGAACTTTCCTTATCTCTACATATAAATTGCTCAACGTCTTCTGTACTGTTTAAGAATTAAATTGACACAGTTCTTTGAATGTTTCTTTCTTTCTTCAAACACGTTTAATAACAACAAACTCAACTCTTGTTGTTGCTCCTTTCCAACTGTGCTCCGCTGTACGAGTTCTAGATTAAGACGTGTCTTCAGCATTCGTCGTTTGTAGCTGGAAGCACGTGTAAGGAGAAACTGTCACTCGTTGGACATTTCCAATTGACCGCCGACAGCGCAATTAAGGCCTAAGACCAAAACGCTTACAAGTCCTTATTTAATCAACCTATGGATTTGTTCACAACTGTTATTCTAAAGTGCTCAATTTGACGACAGCAGTAGCATTTCGATGGAGCTCCAGAAATATTGTTGAAATCGTGAGCGTACTGCTAGATTCGACAGTCTGCGTTCGAATACAGTACAAGTCAAGAAGCGATATAAGTAGATCTTTGAGATATCGAATGGAATCGATTGTGAGTTCGATATGGGTTCGGATTCTGTCGTTCATTAGGATCTCGGAGATCTTTAAATGGACATAAAATTTCAGAATTCTTTGCGTTGATCTGTAAGTTCTGATTCATTCTTCCGAGTATATCGATTTCTTTCAACGGATAAAAACTGTAATTCACTTCTGCGTGGATCATCTAATTCGCGAATTTTTTAAAACTCGAATTCGCTGTCGAGATGCGACGCCGCTAGGTCGAATCGCTTCATTGTCGATACGTGCATGTCGTCGGTGTGGGAGAACTGCTTCATCGTCTTACCTGGAGCTACATCAATCGCCGAAGGTATTTTTAGTCGGGTATTAGTTTTGGCCGTCAACGTAAATTTGAACTTGGGAAATTTCACTTCAGTCTACATTTTGTAAAGACGATGTATAGCTGGTGTTGCTTCCGTTTTTCAACCATATTGGTAGGACGCAATTTTTTCGAGGCGACTGCAGCGACGTCTTTCGATCGCGTTTAACTTGTCGCGACGACGGTCCACTAAATTCAGCTGGGATAAGTTCTCACGGTCCACGACGACGGACGGCGGCTCGCGTAGGCGTGGGAGTGTAGTACGGAGACGGACACCGACAAGGACAGACATATATAAAAGCGCTGGCAGCGACACGGACAAGTAAAACGCACACGCATAGGCGAGCGGACAGTATCTGTCGGCTAATCTTCAAAGGGATGCCGACAGAGCAGATGCAAGAGCGTTGAAGCGAGGTTCCCACGGACGGTCGACAGATGTCGATGGTAGTTTGAGTGGAGGGAGAGAGAGATACCGACACAAAACAGCGGCACGTAGGTGAACGGACAGGCCGACAGACTAAGGCACGGACAGGCGATTGAGATAGACGCGCGCTGTTGCTCTTTTCCCACGCTCTGCGGTAGGTCCGCTCTCACGAGAGCTAGATTCAGACGTCGCTTCGGCATTCGTCGTTTGCAGCTCCAAGAGAACGGTCACTCGTTCGACATTTCCAATTGAGCCCTTTATGGTAACAGTGCAACAAGTCCTTATTTAAGCCTATTGATTCTATGTGCACTGTTATTGTAAAAGGCTTAATTTGACGACAGCAGTTGCATTTCGATGGAGCTCGAGAAATATTGTTGGTCCACTAATCTAAGGTGAGCGTAGTGCTAGATTCGAACGTCTGCGTTCGAATATAGTACAAGTCAAGAAGCGATATAAGTAGATCGTTGAGATATCGAATGGAATCGATAGTGAGTTCGATATGGGTTCGGATTCTGTCGTTTATTAGGATCTCGGAGATCTTTCTATGGACATAAAATTTCAGAATTCTGTGCGTTGATCTGTAAGTTCTGATTCATTCTTCCGAGTATATCGATTTCTTTCAACGGATAAAAAAACTGTAATTCACTTCTGCTAGATCATCTGATTCGCGAATTTCTTAAAACTCGAATTCGCTGTCGAGATGCTACGCCGCTAGGTCGAATCGCTTCATTGTCGATACGTGCATGTCGTCGGTGTGGGAGAACTGCTTCATCGTCGCACCTGGAGCTACATCAATCGCCGAAGGTATTACTTAGTCGGGTATTAGTTTTGGCCGTCAACGTAAATTTAAACTTGGGAAATTTCACTCCAATCTACATTTTGTAAAGACGATGTATAGCTGGTGTTGCTTCCGTTTTTCAACCATATTGGTAGGACGCAATTTTTTCGAGGCGACTGCAGCGACGTCTTTCGATCGCGTTTAAGTTGTCGCGACGAGGGTCCACCAAGTTCAGCTGGGCTAAGTTCTCACGGTCCACGACGACGGACGGCGGCTCGCGTAGGCGTGGGAGAGAAGGACTTGGACACCGGCAGACAGAGACCGACATATATAACAGCACTGGCAGCGACACGGACAAGTAATAGGCACACGCATAGGCGAACGGACAGTATCTGTCGGCTAATCTTCAAAGGGATGCCGACAGAGCAGATGCAAGAGCGTTGAAGCGAGGTTCCCACGGACTGTCGACAGATGTCGCTGGTAGTTTGAGTGGAGAGAGCGAGATACCGACACAGAGAAACAGCGGCACGTAGGTAGACGGACAGGCAGACCGACTAAGGCACGGACAGGCGATTGAGATAGACGCGCGCTGTTGCTCCTTTCCCACGCTCTGCGGTAGGTCCGCTCTCACGAGAGCTAGATTCAGACGTCGCTTCGGCATTCGTCGTTTGCAGCTAGAACAGAACGGTCACTCGTTCGACATTTCCAATTGAGCCCTTTTCAGTAACAGTGCAGTGGACCAAGTCCTTATTTAATCCTATGGACTTGGTCCACTGTTATTGTAAAGTGCTCAATTTGACGACAGCAGCAGCATTTCGATGGAGCTCCAGAAATATTGTTGAGATCGTGAGCGTAGTGCTATATTCGACAGTCTGCGTTCGAATATAGTACAAGTCAAGTAGCGATATAAGTAGATCGTTGAGATATCGAATGGAATCGATAGTCAGTTCGATATGGGTTCGGATTCTGTCGTTTATCAGGATCTTTCTGTGGACATAAAATTTGAGAATTCTGTGCGTTGATCTGTAAGTTCTCATTCATGATTCCGAATATATCGATTTCTTTCAACGGATTAAAAACTGTTATTCACTTCTGTGTGTGTGGATCATCTGATTTGGCAATTTTTTTAAACTCGAATTCGCTGTCGATACTTGAATGTCGTCGGTGTGGGAGAACTGCTTCATCGAATCACAGTGTTACCTGGAGCTACATCAATCGCCGAAGGTATTTTAATATTAAACAATAACTAAATACATACAAACACAGTTTCTTTCTGTGGCGGTTCATAGAGTAGCCACACTAGTTTGTGTAGCGCCAGGGAAGAGGCTAAGCTATTTTCTTTATTTCCTTCCCGTCCTCGGCCATTGATCGAAATAGTTCTGGAGGTAATACGGTTAAATGCAAAGAAAGCACAGGAAGCTCTGACTTCGGACAATCCTCTTACAGACAAACGGCAAAGAGACGGAGGAAGCTATAATCTCTATTGCAGTGAAACGTGACGGAAATTATGTATGCGCTTGGACAGGTTGGAGGCTTCGCCGTTGCTGAAGATCGAAGGTGCCTCGTACAACCCATCGCAGCATGTATGGTTATTCGGCTACTATGCCAGGTTGCCAGAATTAACTTTCGGCAGAAGAATTCTTTAAGACACTTGTATCGTCGTCTTTCTGTCTTTACGCTGTCGTTTCCGCTTCATTTTCTTCTGGGTGTTGTACGTGTCTTCCGCTGTGGTCACTTCCAATGGACATGTTGAAAATGTGAAGTTGCACAATCTGATTTCATCGATTCCACTGAAAGACGGGCGGCGCGTCGTCTAGTGCTGATTTTCGGTAATAATACGTATATGCTGTAGCACGTGCTGCTTTCGCTTTCAACCATATTGGTCGGGCGCAATTTTTTTAATGGCGACTGCAGGAACGTCTTTCGATCACGTTCAATAAGTGGCGACGACGGTCGGCGGCTCGCGTAGGCGTGTGAGTGGACACGTACCGACAAGGACACACGCATGTGCAGGGCGACACGGACAGGCACTCGCATAGCCGAGCGGCTAATCTTCAAAGGGATGCCGACAGAGCAGAAGCATGAGCGTTAAAGCGAGGTTCCCACGGACTGTCGACAGATGTCGCTGGTAGTTTGAGTGCGGAGAGAGAGATACCGACACAAAACAGCGGCACGTAGGTAGACGGACAGGCAGACAGATTAGGCACGGACAGGCGATTGAGATAGACGCGCGCTGTTGCTCCTTTCCCACGCTCTGCGGTAGGTCCGCTCTCACGAGAGCTAGATTCAGACGTCGCTTCGGCATTCGTCGTTTGCAGCTCGAACAGAACGGTCACTCGTTCGACATGTCCAACTGAGCCCTTTATGGTAACAATGCACACAAGTCCTCATTTAATTCTATTGACTTTGTGCACTGTTATTGTAAAAGGCTTTATTTGACGACAGCCTAGCATTTCGATGGAGCTCGAGATACATTGTTAAATCGTGAGCGTAGATCCGACAGTCTGCGTTCGAACATAGTACAAGTCATGAAGGGATATAAGTAGATCGTTGAGATCTCGAATGGAATCGATGGTGAGTTTGATATGGGTTCGCATTCTGTCGTTTATTAGGATCTCGGAGATCTTTCTATGGAGATAAAATCTCAGAATGAATTCTCTGTGTTGATCTGTAAGTTCTGATTCATTCTTCCGAGTATATCGATTTCTTTCAACGGATAAAAACTGTAATTCACTTCTGCGTGTATCATCTGATTCGCGAATTTTTTAAAACTCGAATTCGCTGTCGAGATGCTACGCCGCCAGGTCGAATCGCTTCATTGTCGATACGTGCATGTCGTCGGTGTGGGAGAACTGCTTACTTGCTCATCAAGCTACATCAATCGCTCAAGGTATTTATTAGTCGGGTATTAGTTTTGGCCGTCAACGTAAATTTGAACTTGGGAAATTTCACTCCAATCTACATTTTGTAAAGACGATGTATAGCTGGTGTTGCTTCCGTTTTTCAACCATATTGGTAGGACGCCATTTTTTCGAGGCGACTGGCGATGTCTTTCGATCGCGTTTAAGTTGTCGCGACGAGGGTCCACCAAGTTCAGCTGGGCTAAGTTCTCACGGTCCACGACGACGGACGGCGGCTCGCGTAGGCGTGGGAGAGTAGTACTTAGACGGACACCGACAAGGACCGACATATATACTGTTATATATGTGGGTCACTGTCTGCCGGTGTTCGTCTAAGTCCAGAGACACGGACAAGTAATACGCACACGCATAGGCGAACGGACAGTATCTGTCGGCTAATCTTCAAAGGGATGCCGACAGAGCAGATGCAAGAGCGTTGAAGCGAGGTTCCCACGGACTGTCGACAGATGTCGCTGGCAGTTTTAGTGACAGATACCGACACAAAACAGGTTGAGACAGAGAGCAGATACCGACACAAAACAGCGGCACGATAGGTAGACGCGCACAGGCAGACAGACAGATACGGACACGGACAGGCGATTGAGATAAGACGCGCGCTGTTGCTCCTTTCCCACGCTCTGCGGTAGGTCCGCTCTCACGAGAGCTAGATTCAGACGTCGCTTCGGCATTCGTCGTTTGCAGCTGGAAGTGAACGGTCACTCGTTCGACATTTGCATTGAGCCAGTTACAGCAACAGTTGATCCAAGTCCTTATTTAATGCTATGGACTGGGTCCGCTGTTATTGCAACGGGCTCAATTGGACGACAGCAGTAGCATTTCGATGGATCTGAAGAAATATTGTTTAAATCGTGAGCGTAGTGCTAGATTCGACAGTCTGCGTTCGAATATAGTACAAGTCAAGAAGCGATACAAGGAGATCGTTGAGATATCGAATGGAATCGATTGTGAGTTCGATATGGGTTCGGATTCTGTCGTTTATTAGGATCTCGGAGATCTTTCTATGGACATAAAAGTTCAGAATTCTGTGCGTTGATCTGTAAGTTCTGATTCATTCTTCCGAGTATATCGATTTCTTTCAACGGATAAAAACTGTAATTCACTTTTGCGTGGATCATCTGATTCGCGAATTTTTTAAAACTCGAATTCGCTGTCGAGATGCGACGCCGCTAGGTCGAATCGCTTCATTGTCGATACGTGCATGTCGTCGGTGTGGGAGAACTGCTTCATCGTCGGACCTGGAGCTACATCAATCGCCGAAGGTATTCCTTAGTCGGGTATTAGTTTTGGCCGTCAACGTAAATTTGAACTTGGGAAATTTCATCTATAAACCAATCTACATTTTGTAAAGACGCTGTATAGCTGGTGTTGCTTCCGTTTTTCAACCATATTTCTTAAAACTGACTGCAGCGACGTCTTTCGATCGCGTTTAACACTGTAGCGACGACGGTCCACTAAGTTCAAAGATAAGTTCTCACGGTCCTCGACGACGGACGGCGGTCGCGTAGACGCGGGAGAGTAGTACTTAGACGGACACCGACAACGACCGACATATATAAACGCGCTGGCAGCGACAGACAAGAAATACGCACACGCATAGGCGAGCGAACAGTATCTGTCGGCTAATCTTCAAAGGGATGCCGACAGAGCAGAAGCATGAGCGTTAAAAAGCGAGGTTCCCACGGACTGTCGACAGATGTCGATTAAAGCGAGAGAGAGATACCGACACCAAACAGCGGCACGTAGGTAGACGGACAGGCAGACAGACTAAGGCACGGTCAGGCGATTGAGATAGACGCGCGCTGTTGCTCCTTTCCCACGCTCTGCGGTAGGTCCGCTCTCACGAGAGCTAGATTCAGACGTCGCTTCGGCATTCGTCGTTTGCATCTCGAACAGAACGGTCACTCGTTCGACATTTCCAATTGAGCCTTTTTCAGAAACAGTTGACCAAGTCCTTATTTAATCCTATGGACTTGGTCCACTGTTATTGTAAAATGCTCAATTTGACGACAGCAGCAGCATTTCGATGGAGCTCCAGAAATATTGTTGAAATCGTGAGCGTAGTGCTAGATTCGACAGTCTGCGTTCGAATATAGTACAAGTCAAGAAGCGATATAAGTAGATCGTTGAGATATCGAATGGAATCGATAGTGAGTTCGATATGGGTTCGGATTCTGTCGTTTATTAGGATCTCGGAGATCTTTCTATGGACATAAAATTTCAGAATTCTGTGCGTTGATCTGTAAGTTCTGATTCATTCTTCCGAGTATATCGATTTCTTTCAACGGATAAAAACTGTAATTCACTTCTGCGTGGATCATCTGATTCGCAATTTTTTTAAACTCGAATTCGCTGTCGAGATGCGACTCCGCTAGTGTCGAATGACTTCATTGCCTATACGTGCGTGTCGTCGGTGTGGGAGAACTGCTTCGTCGTCGGACCTGGAGCTACATCAATCGCCCAAGGTATTTTAATATGAAACAATAACTAAATACACACAGTTTCTTTCTGTAACGGTTGATATAGTAGCGAAACTGGTTTGTGTAGCGCCAAGTAAGAGGCTGCAGCTATTTCCCCTTTATTTCCTTCCCGTCCTCAGTCATCGATCGAAATAGTTCTGGAGGCAATACAGTTAAATTAAATGCTAAGAAAACAGGAGGAAGCTGTGACTTCGAAATCAATCCTCTATGCAGACAAACGGCAAAGAGACGGAGGAAGCTATAATTTCTATGCAGTCAAACGTGAAGGAAATTATGTTGCGCTTGGACAGGTTGGAGGCTTCTCCGTTGCTCAAGATCGAACGTGCCTCGTACAACCCATCGCAACATGTATAGTTAGTCGGCTACTATGCCACGTTGCCAGACATGTAGCTTTCGGCAGAAGACTTCCTTAATTTAAGACACTTGTATCGTCTTTCTGTCCGTCCTTACGCTGTTCTTTTTCTTCTTGGCGATGTATGTTTCGTCCTCTGTGATGCTCACTTGCAATGGACACAGTCTGCATTTACGCCGAGAAAAACGTATTGAAAATTTAACGAAGTTGCTATATTTGATTTCATAATTTCTATTGAAAGAATGGTGGCGCGTCGTCTAGTGGCGATTTTTGTTACTGATATATCGATGTCGGTTCACTTAGTTCGCCGATCGATGTCAGCGTGGGATAGAAATGGTCGCTTCGCATACATCAAAGGCGATTCCGTCATCCACAGGCTATAAATGGCACGGTTTCTGTCTTTCTCTCACGCTTCGACGAAGGAGAGTCGCTAAATTGGAAAGGGCGAGCGATACCTAGTAGGATTTAGACATATAGACACACACACACAAATAGATACACGGACAGCACAGAAACCCGTGAATCGTCGCGTTACTTCAAAAGATGCCGCCTTCCACAGTAGGGTGGAGTGAACGTAATACACACATTTCCAAAATTTACAATTCTTTTCGTCCTGGTGTGGAGAAGTTGTATTTGAGTGTTAATTATAACACGTTGAATTATTATAAATGTAAAATTATTTCTTATGCTGCCCCAGGACAACTCAAGTTCTATCGTACTTCTACACGTTTCAGTCTTGCAAATTACTAAGCGTAATATTGCTAAATGCACTTTCTTGCTCTTCTATGAAGCAGTTAATTGAAACGAAAGTCAGACTTGGTGTTAAATGTTTTCATCAATTCCCGTGATGCAATTCTTGCACGAATAAATACATCTCTTGCCACGGTACCGCATACTGATGCGGGCGCTTCAGTCACCAGACGAATACATCGTTCTGTTCCTTGCGTATGACAGGGGAACTGAGCAATTTCTGAAACTTGTTCTGCAACATTCGACTTTACCCATTCTTCTATCTAGGCGTTTGAACGGCTCTTTAGAAGAGGTGGTTCGTATCTGTCAATTTCTTGCCAGTCCACAAGTTCTGTACAGTCACTAGCGTTAAAGTTGAGTCGTGGAACCCTAAATTCTCGGATGCGCGTTGATGAAGCATTTTCGTTTCTTGCTGTAGGCCAGCTCTCGAATTTGGCTTCTCTCATCTGCTAACATTGCAAGTAGTATGTTTTCTGCGTGACCGAAATATCCGTTTCGCTGAATAACTTCATCAACCGCATCTCGAAAATGTTTTTCCAAATATCTAGAGTACTTTATCATTCTCCACAGATGCTTCGATCCCTCCGTGAATGCAGACTTTGTCTTTATGTGGAACCACATTGGTGCATGATAGACTGACATCACAAATGTAGCCAGTGTCACCAGGTTATCTGTGGGGTTTTCAGTGGCTATGTATAATCTCAATATACGATTGGCTGTTGTCAGCCATCTAGAGTGACAGACTGGTCCTGGCTTTTGCAAAGCAAGATCAGAACTACACGCGCCTATGGCAACAGCAATACAAATGCTATACAGGTATTTCTGATCCGTACTGAGTTCAATCGATTCCATGTTTGGACACATGGCCAGAGGTATAATTGGCACATAGGATACAACCGGCAGTGTCTCGCAGTTCATCAGAGCCCTGCCAATATCGCCTGAAAATGCTTTTGGACCGTGGGTCCCTCCGTCTAATGTCTGCAAGAGATGGCGCAGAGGGAGCTCATTTGCATGGAGCATGCATACGAACCAGTGGATTGGTCTGAAACTTCCTTTCAAAAAGACATATAACACCACCGAGTGCACCAGTGTTGACATTGGTACCGTCGCAACCTATAGCAACAATGTTGGAAGTATCAACATCATTGTCAAGGAAAAATGAACAAATAGCCTTGTGTAACAATGTGTATACTTTTGGAGGTTCCATTATCAGGAGTTACATGTCCTAGATATTCTGAATTGGGTTCCTGTACAAAAGTTATGTGTTCCTTCACAACAATTTTGGGATATGATTTCTTACCCCTCTTCACTTGAGTTCTGGTTTTATCCTTTCTGCCATCGAAGTATATTCCACACAGCCGCTTCTCCAGTGATGTACTTTGCAACTCCTTTCTCTTTCTCTTCCTTTCCCTGCACACTTTGCTTTTGTCTATGACCATGGCACAGTCATTGCCAGTTACTAAACCAACATCTTGCAAAACAGCGGTGGCAAGAGCCGCAGCGCACCTATCTGAAACGCCATGCCGATCACATTCGCGAGCCAAGTTCGACAATGGCGAGCGCATTTGCGTGGAACTTTTGCCTATAGCACTGTAGTCTGTGTCACTGTCCACAGTTTCCAGTGCAGCATTCCCATCCTTAGACATTTCCTCTTCTCCACTGGAGCTGCTACTCATACAGGTACCCTTGGCTTCTGCCGTCAATTGCAGTGCCAAGAATTTGGCTCTCTTCTCGAAATCCATGTTCTTACGCTTGTTCCTCTGCTGTAAGCGCTGTGTCATCTTAACATCCACACCACCGATCATCATTCTTCTACCGTGCCTTTGATCTTCCAGAAAATTTCTTTCTGCAGCAGGGACTTTTCGCTCCTTCTTACAGGTGCAGTTGGCAGTGTCCGAACATTTACATGCAGCTATGTCAAACAGTTGCGACATGGAGTGAACGAAGAAGTCTTCAATCTTTGCTTTGTATTTGGCATCATACTGTCTGTCTTTGTAGGGTCTCAGCAGATTACGATACATGTCGTGATAGAGCTTCAACTTTTCCATGACCTTCTTATATACTGGTGCCTTGTTCTATTTGAATGACGAATATACTGGTGCCTTGCTCTATATGACATTTAATGATAGTTTAGGATGTCATTAAAGGTTCTGAAGAATTTCAAAAATTACCTTTAAAATGCTCAAAATGACTTAAATCACCTGAACTTCGACAGTCTTGGGGCAGCACAAGAAATTATTTTTTATTAAGCAAAAAATTTGTGTGTGATGTACATTATACAATGCAACTTTTCGACACCAGGACATATTGAAATTAAGACACGAATTTTTTCACTCCACCCTATTCCACAGGTGCCGATCGTGTACGTTACCAAGGTCCAGAAAATGTGAGATCTTCCCACGTAAACCGACGGAAGAAGGAACGAATTTCTGGGGGATATTTCTTCTTCGGTGTGGTCTACCGCCCGGTAGCTAGGACGTCTTTGGTGGAATTTTTATATAAGTCGGCGTCGTTCGTTTTCTGCGTTCTTTTCGGTGGTGGCGTCGCTCTGGTCGGACATAAAAGATCTGTTGACGGATGTATCGGTCCGTGTACGATGTTCTTCGTGGGTTGATAGCACCGTCGCTGGCGAATGGAATATAGTCCGCTGTTTAGTATTCTGGAACGCAAGAGCTTTCGTTGTCCGCGTATGTCTCGTGTTTAAGTTAAATTTGGCAACTTCCAAAGCTGACGCATACAGTCGGTGTTTTCTACGATGACATGGTATTGTATCGAACCTGGCTTTCATCTATGTTCGCTAGAGGCGTTATTGTCCCTCCACCGTTTTCGAGTGTCATGTTTAGCCTGACGTCTGGCATGACTGTATTCACGATCTTTCGACAGACATGGCGAAACGGCAACGGGTAATCAGTAAGTAACCCATTTCCAATAACGATTTACCAACTGTTGCGGCGCCAGTCTCTTCCGCGCTTACAACATACAGACTTTAAAGCATTTTGTAAAGACGGTGTATAGCTGGTGTTGCTTCCGTTTTTCAACCAAATTGGTCGTACGCCATGTTTTCGAGGCGACCGCAGACAGACAGACCCAAAACAGCGGCACGTAGGTAGACGGACAGGCAGGCAGACAGACTAGGGCACGGAAGGCGATTGAGATAGACGCGCGCTGTTGCTCCTTTCCCACGCTCTGCGGTAGGTATGTCCGATCTCACGAGAGCTAGATTCAGACGTCGCTTCGGCATTCTTCGTTTGCAGCTCGAACAGAACGGTCACTCGTTCGACATTTCCAAATGACCCCTTTTCATTAACAGTGCCGCAAGTCCTTATTTAATACTATGGACTTGGTCCACTGTTATTGTAAAGTGCTCAATTTGACGACAGCAGTAGCATTTCGATGGAGCTCGAGAAATATTGTTGAAATCGTGAGCGTGCTACTAGATTCGACAGTCTGCGTTCGAATATAGTACAAGTCAAGAAGCGATATAAGTAGATCGTTGAGATATCGAATGGAATCGATAGTGAGTTCGATATGGGTTCGGATTCTGTCGTTTATTAGGATCTCGGAGATCTTTCTATGGACATAAAATCTCAGAATTCTCTGTGTTGATCTGAAAGTTCTGATTCATTCTTCCGAGTATATCGATTTCTTTCAACGGATGAAAACTGTAATTAGCTTTTGCGTGGATCATCTGATTCGCAAATTTGGTAAAACTCGAATTCTCTGTCGAGATGCGACGCCGCTAGGTCTAATCGCTTCATTGTCGATAAGTGCATGTCGTCGGTGTGGAAAAACTGCTTCATCGTCGGACCTGGAACTACATCAATCGCCCAAGGTATTCCTTCTTCGGGTATTAGTTTGGGCCGTCAACTGAAATTTGATCTTGGGAAATTTCACGCCAATCTACATTTGGTAAAGACGACGTATAGCTGGTGTTGCTTCCGTTTTTCGACCATATTGGTAGGACGCCATTTTTTAACACTGGCAGGTAAAAGTAAACAAGTCACAAGTAAAAGACACACGCATTGGCGAGCGGACAGAACCTGTCGGATATTCTTCAAAGGGATGCCGACAGAGCAGAAACTTGAGCGTTAAAGCGAAGAGAGAGATACCGACACCAAACAGCGGCACAAAGGTAGACGGACTGGCAGACAGACTAAGGCACGGATAGGCGATTGATATAGACGCGCGCTGTTGCTTCTTTCCCACGCTCTGCGGTAGGTCCGCTCTCACGAGAGCTAGATTCAGACGTCGCTTCGGCATTCGTGTTTTGCATCTCGAACAGAACGGTCACTCGTTCGACATTTCCAATTGAGCCTTTTTCAGAACCAGTTGATCAAGTCCTTATTTAATCCTTTTGACTTGGTCCTCTGCTACTGTAAAATGCTTAATTTGAAGACAGCAGCAGCATTTCGATGCAGCTCCAGAAATATTGTTGAAATCGTGAGCGTAGTGCTAGATTCGACAGTCTGCGTTCCAATATAGTTCAAGTCAAGAAGCGATATAAGTAGATGGTTGAGATATCGAATGGAATCGATAGTGAGTTCGATATGGGTTCGGATTCTGTCGTTTATTAGGATCTCGGAGATCTTTCTATGGAGATAAAATCTCAGAATTCTCTGTGTTGATCTGAAAGTTCTGATTCATTCTTCCGAGTATTTCGATTTCTTTTAACGGATAAAACTGTAATTCACTTCTGCGTGGATCAACTGATTCGTGTTTTTTTTAAACAGGAATTCTCTGTCGAGATGCGACTCCGCTGGGTCGAATCGCTTCATTGGCGATACGTGCATGTCGTCGGTGTGGAAGAACTGCTTCATCGTCGGACCTGAAGCTACATCAATCGCCCAAGGTATTTCGTAGTCTGGTATTAGTTTTGGCCGTCAGCGTAAATTCTACCCGGGGCACAATTTGAACTTGGAAAATTTCACTCCAATCTACATTTTGTAAAGACGATGTATAGCTGGTGTTGCTTCCGTTTTTCAACCGTATTGGTATAACGCAATTTTTTCTAGGCGACTGCAGCGACGTCTTTGGATCGCGTTTAAGTTGTCGCGACAAGGTTTCACTAAGTTCAGCTGGGATAAGTTCTCACGGTCCACGACGACGGACGGCGGCCGGCGTAGTCGTTGGAGAGTAGTACTTAGAAACACACCGACAAGGACCGACATATAATTATAAACATCCTGGCAGCGACACGGACAAGTAAAAGGCACACGCATAGCGAGCGGACAGTATCTGTCGGCTAATCTTCAAAGGGATACCGACAGAGCAGAAGCAAGAGCGTTAAAGCGAGGTTCCCACGGACTGTCGACAGATGTCGCTGGTAGTTGGAGTGGAGAGAGAGATACCGACACCAAACAGCGGCACGTATGTAGACGGACAGGCAGACAGACTAAGGCACGGTCAGGCGATTGCGATAGACGCGCTGTTGTGCTGTTGCTCCTTTCCCACGCTCTGCGGTGGGTCCGCTCTTACGAGAGCTATATTCCAACGTCGCTTAGGCAGTCGTCGTTTGCAGCTTCATGAGAACGATCACTCATTCTATATTTGCAATTGAGCCCTTTTGTGTAGCAGTGAAGCAGGTCCTTATTAAATACTATAAACGTGGTCTACTGTTATTCTAAAGGGATCAATTTGACGACAGCAGTAGCATTTCGATGGAACTCCAGAAATATAGTGGAAACCGTGGGCGTACTGCTAGATTCGACAGTCTGCGTTCGAATATAGTACAAGTCACGTAGCGATATAAGTAGATCGTTGAGATATCGAATGAAATCGATAGTGTGTCCGATATGGGTTCGGATTCTCTCGTTCATTATGCGATTGCAAAGATATATATATATATATGCAATCGCATAATGAACGAGAGAATCTGAAACCATATCGGATAGCAGCGAGGTAAGTTACAGATATATATATATATATATATATGCAGGTAGATATATATGTCAATTGTACATTTATATTTGAGTGTTTATATATACTAGATATATATATATATAAATATATATATATATATATATATATATATTAATATCTTACGTATATATACCTGTATGCGTCCATGCATCCGTGCATACAGTCGTGCATGCATGGACGCATGGATGCATTTGCATGCATGCACATGCATGCATGTGCACATGACGATAAAAAGTTATTTTGAGGACAACAAGGTCAATTTCAGATCATGATGTTTCTCTAAAATTGACCATAATTATTGTCATTAAAATAACTTTTGATCATCTTGCATTTGGTATCCTTGTTTCTTATCACAGGTAGCCCTTATCAAGACGATAAATGAAAGAAAGAATTAGTCAGTTTCAACGATTATTGGCTGAGATCCGATCATTTTTCTTCGATTTTTGTTACATTTTGTTTCTTATGACCTTGAAATGACCTTGAATGACCCTGAATTTAGTATCTATATTTCATCAGAATATAGCTCTCATCGATACAAAGAAACAGTAAAACGTTAATCCAAATTGGACTCCTCGTTAATTTTTTGTGACCCAAGACCCAAGCATGTGCGCCTTCAGTCCTGAGAGTTTAAGTAGGGTATGTTCGGGGGCTTTGAGGGACCTCAGGATAACATTTTAAAATTCTGTAAAAAATAATTATTTCTAGACAATATATGAATAGAATAATGGAAAAAAATTGAGAACGGTTGGTTTCTGTAATGTATCATTTTTCTGGACACCCCTAATGTATATTTATGTCTGCTGCTCCTTTTATATAGTTGCACTTCCGCTGTCCATCGACTTTCATTAAGCGACTTTACATAGACTTTGGCAAACCCAGTAGCTGTTTATTTTGGTTAGGTAATACCATGTGGGGTTAGATTTTAGAATTTTGGGATTAGATAATACCATATGGGGTTAAATTTTAGAAACTTGGGGTAAGATAATACCGTTAGGGTTAAATTTAAAAAACTTGGAGTTAGATGATACGGTTTTGGTTAAATTTTAAAAACTTGGGGTTAGATAATACGGTTAGGGTTAAATTTTAAAAACTTGGGGTTAGATAATACCGTTAGGGTTAAATTTTAAAAACTTGGGGTTTATTTTTGAAAACTTGGGGTTGAATTTTAAAAACTTGAGGTTAGATAATACCGTTAGGGTTAAATTTTAAAAACTTGGGGTTAAATTTTGAAAACTTGGGGTTGAATTTTAAAAACTTGGGGTTAGATAATACCGTTAGGGTTAAATTTTAAAAACTTGGGGTTAGATAATACCGTTAGGGTTAAATTTTAAAAACTTGGGGTTAAATTTTGAAAACTTAGGGTTAAATTTTAAAAACTTGGGGTTAGATAATACCGTTAGGGTTAAATTTTAAAAACTTGGGGTTAGATAATACGGTTAGGGTTAAATTTTAAAAACTTGGGGTTAGATAATACGGTTAGGGTTAAATTTTAAAAACTTGGGGTTAGATAATACGGTTAGGGTTAAATTTTAAAAACTTGGGGTTAGATAATACGGTTAGGGTTAAATTTTAAAAACTTGGGGTTAGATAATACCGTTAGGGTTAAATTTTAAAAACTTGGGGTTAAATTTTGAAAACTTGGGGTTAAATTTTAAAAACTTGGGGTTAGATAATACCGTTAGGGTTAAATTTTAAAAACTTGGGGTTAGATAATACCGTTAGGGTTAAATTTTAAAAACTTGGGGTTAGATAATACCGTTAGGGTTAAATTTTAAAAACTTGGGGTTAAATTTTGAAAACTTAGGGTTAAATTTTAAAAACTTGGGGTTAGATAATACCGTTAGGGTTAAATTTTAAAAACTTGGGGTTAAATTTTGAAAACTTGGGGTTGAATTTTAAAAACTTGGGGTTAGCCTTACACGATTCCTCTTGCAGTTCGGGTCGCATAGGGTTAGGGTTAGGGTCAGTGTAGTCTTTCAAGCCACTATGAACATCTTTGTCTTCGGTCAGGGTTCAGTCTTTGGGGTTGTTTAGCGAATATACTTTTACGAGAGAATCGGTTAGAGTTCAGTGTTTTGGGTTTGTGTAGCCAATAGATATCCCCTTTTTAATCGTACCTTTTTTCACGTGACGGTCTTTTAGGCTTAGTCTTTTGGGTGTGTTTAGCCAATGATAGTAAAAAGAAAATAAAAATAACAAAAAATTAAGAAAATTTAAAATTAAAAAAATTTACAAATATTAATTAATTAGTCTTAGTCATTTGGGTTTGTTTAGCCAATTAAAGAAAGAAAGAAAATTTAAAAAAAACCAAATTCAAAATAAAAAATTGCAAATAATTGAAAGTAATTAAAAAAAATAAATAAAAAAATAAAAATAAAAAATAAGGACATTTAAAATTAAAAAACCTACAAAAAATAATTAATTATTTCATAATCAACAAAAAAAATACTAAAATAAAGAAAAATATTAAATTTAAAAAAAATAAAAATTCAAAAATTTACAAGAAAAAAATTCAAAAATTTTTAAGAAATATTTTAGTTAGGGTAAACATTTTATTCAACCCTAACCCTAACCCTAACCCTAACCCTAACCCTAACCCTAACCCTAACCCTAACCCTAACCCATTACTTTTCTGCACATGCGCACTATTCACCACCTAAACCGGCTTAAAACTGGTTTGAACCAGTCATACTTACCTGTTTTCGTGTAAAACCTGTTAAACTCATTCCTGAAGAAGCCTCTCAAGGCGAAACGTCGAATGAGGAATGAATTGTTGAAAATAAAGGATTTAAAGCGTTTAAACACAATTTCTTTAGTATAAATACTTACCATAGGCAGTTTCTTTTTCTTTCTTTCTCCTCCGTCAAGTATTCGCTGACGATGAGGCTGTAAAACATGCCAAATTACAGAAATAACAGATTTAATCGAACTTCTCGCAACGAATTTAATCACAACGACAGAAACAACTACGACGACATTAACAGAGGCGGTCGCTACAACGAACGGGTGCGCGGAGGAGCGACCCGCTCTCAACGCAATGGGACTACGAACAACTCAGAGGACATCGTTAGGATGGTTGAAACGGTGGTACAACGCATTCTTAACCCTTTAACGACCACACAATTTTTTCCAGCTACCCCCCTGACGACCGCACATTTTCCGCAAAAACGGCCAAAGAATAAAAAAATTTGAACTTGCTCTATCTCTGTCAGTTTTTAACATATAGACATACGGTAAACACCATTCTTTAGGATTTTATCTCCTCTTTCCATACCTATGTCTAGGTTTTGGACAAAATATTTGTTGAGGTACCCAAAGTTACCCCAAACCGAACCTCCCCCAAAATCTGACGTATTTTCATCTTCAAGACAGTCTACAACAAAATTTTCAGCGACAACATATGTTATGTCAGCACATAAAATGTGCAAAAATTGTTCCCAGAGAGTATGAAGAAAAAATCTTTCAAATATTTTGAAAACTGAAGGAGATACAATTTCTTTAGTATTTATACCATAGTCGCACAAATTCGCGTGATTTAAATGCTAGTTTCGATTGGCTGTTTTTAATAAACTGAGGTGTTTTTCCGGGGATCCCAAGACGTCATGTGGCTCGAAATTATGATCCAAAACTAATAAGTATTCATAAATTTATATCGACCATGAAACGATATAAGGCTAAAAATGACGAGAACCTCCCAGTACCATTTGGTACCTTCCGGTCGGATGCCTGTCTTGTACCATTCACTACCTTCCGGTCGGGAAAGGGTTAAGGAAAGAGACAACACCCCTCCTCGAGGTAACGTTGAATTACATGACAGTACATTACCTAACTATCGCCAACAACGCGCCACCACCGTAACCTTTGATGGAACGACCCGCTCGGATAACCCTGAATTGCAGACGATGTGGAAGTCACGGTACAAAGTGATACAGATACAACACCATGTGGATAACTGGTCTGACTTGCCAAAATCCATCCGCAGAGATCTTACTCACCTTGCTAAGGATATTAGACCTCCTGACCCAGCTGACGATATACAGAAAATACTCACCGACGCTGGCAACCTTATACAGAAACGAGTACATACTCACCTTCAAACCCGACTAGAAGCCAACAGAGCTACGCTGAGAAGCATGTTACCACTTGATAACAAACGCGCAGTGGACATTGCCTGCAAACACCTGAATAAGCGTCTGGGCAACAGAATCAGCAACCTGCAACACAAAGTCGAATTAGAAGCAAAACAGATTGGTTGTAACGTTATCAAACAATAACAAACTGTATAGATGACTACACCCGCCCTGAAGCGGATACGCGTTGAGGATACACCGCCACTCGTTAGAACGGTTCCCCCGTCTACTGCACCCCAGCGCTTACCTGAAAACACTGCCATGGACACCTCAACGACCCATCCGGAAGCTTCCGAGTTGACTGCACAAGCAACCTCGATCGCTCGACCTACAACAGCAACAACTATAGCTGAATCTCCGCCAAGAATCACCATAATACTCCTAATGAGCCATATCGTCAGCCTGTCAAGGTACTCACAGACACGAAAACCATCATTATATCAGACGAGAGCTTAGAATACCTGTCACAAGACGACCTCGATCCATCCTGGCAACTCGTAATCCTACCGGGTGCTGAGATATACGATATCGCAGAAACAGCCACGATGCTCCCAACTCAGTCACGGAACGTCATCATGGCGGGAGGCCTCAACAACCGTAACGGCTCTTTCCACGATGACACCGACGCGGCTATACGTTGCGTCCGGAAGTTAATGGACGTAGGGCATAAGATCCACTGCCTTGGCCATAGCATCGACCTAAAGCTTAAAACAGAAGAAATAAAGAATCTCGACAAACTCAATGAATTACTTGAAGAACAATTCAAAGAAAAATACATTCACCCACCCCCATCAGACATTGTCAGCATGACCAACGACCGCCTCCACTTTGACAGCAGTACCGTCCACCGCATCCTGAATACCCTCTACGCATACTTACCCGATACATGCATCAGTTGGTCGCCTTGACACAACACAGCTTTCGAACAACCCTGGTGGAATCCACATCAACGGCAGCCATTACTTCACTTCAATCGGATGCGACTGTTCCTGCTCTCAATCGCGCACATCCTTGAGCCAGTGCCTCGTACTTAACTGTACAATTTTTTGCCTAACCCTAACCCTAAAAGCTATACAGCCTACACAAACCCTAACCCTAACCCTAACCCTAGCTCAACATTCATTTATACATAGGCCGCCGACCAGAATAGTCGCATTTCGATACGAAGCGAGTTCTTTACACCGCATCCGCGCATAACATCATTGACCTCAAAGTAGGCAACTACGCCACGGCACTTGGCCTTGTCCAAAGCTACACAGCTACTTTACCATCTCCGCTATCTGTCGTGCCAGTCCCAAGCCTGGTTAAGGAGGAGGGAACCCGCTTTAGCAACATCAGGGGTCTATTTTCTACCGTAAAAAAGAGTGCCTGGTGAGACAGAGTGTCTTATAGGCCGCTAGGCATGCACATGAGGCGACAGTCCTATGCCAGACCTCTTTGAGACCTACAACTCTTGAAGTTCTCAGTACTGGTGATAGACGGCGCTTATGGTGTCCCTCCAGTCTGTTGGTCCTTGTCCTGCTGTGAGATGAAATCCATACCTGTTCGAAGCCAACACACTGTGGTTCTTCACGGTACGACACAATGCCATCCATTGTTGGTCCATTCTCTATAGACCCCTTCGTTTTTGACACTTGGTCGGTTATGCCCATTTTAAAAAGGCAATTGCCTTGAAACATCACTTGTCTGTTGAGAGAGAGAGAGTATACACTTTTATATAATACTTACCATTTTCCACAGTATACACTTCTATACAGTACTTACCATTCTCCACAGTCTCCTCTCGAGTCCATGGGGATCACCCTGAGCCAGTGCTTTTCGTTGTATATTTTATTGTATGCTCGTTTATAAACCCTAACCCTAACCCTAACCCTAACCCTAACCCCTAACCCTAACTCTGACCCCTCTGATCCTCTGGAAACCGGACTCGGACCTCCTCGGACTACTCTTTTGGACAACCCTTCTGACTAGACGCAGCGCTCGTGAATAAGCTGGTGCCCTGCGCTTGGCTTTCGAGTGGCGCTTTAGAAATTTGGAGATTACGATTACGATTACGATTCACTAGATGGCGACTCGCGACTTGTTTGAAACCAGAAGTCAATGGACCAGTATTTGGTTATTTACTTTTCTTTCGCCAGTCGGCGCCTCTAGTGTGTGTTTCATCGTAAGTCGTCTAATGGTTGATTTCAATCTTTGAAAACAAACCGTGTTCTTTGTCTAAATCAGGGATGGCCAACCCGCGGCCCGCGGGCCAAATGCGGCCCGCGGGCTGCAGCTTGGCGGCCCGCACGGCCCTTTCTAAATAATTGTTTGTCTCAGTTTGAACCTACTTACTTGTCCGACTACTACAATACTGCATAATAATGACGTTTAAGACACTAAAAGATTTAGTGTTGTAAGTTCTAGTGACCTAATGTAGTCTTACCTGTGTTTATATAGCCTACATATTGTAAGATATAAAATAAACATTTGTATTTCTTTCGAGGCTTTGTGGACAAACATTTTGCGGCCCTCCCAGTGCTTACCAACAATCATAGTGGCCCGCAGGCCAATAAAGGTTGGCCACCCCTGGTCTAAATAATAATCTTTTAGTCCAAGGCGAAAGATTCTTTAAGGAAGTAAATGTGCAACTAAAATAATTTCTACATAAACATGAAATAAATGCATTGACCAAAATAATAACTATTTGTTGAATGTCCTTTTTCCCTTGGTGACAGTCGACAGAAAGAGCTCAGCGGAAAACTTCATCATCTCAATCATAGAAAATACACACACCTACACATACATGCAAAAAGGAAAGTTTTCATTTGCAAACATAAAACTATGCATAGTCTATTGTGATCAGACGCGCAAAGACGCGCAGGAGTTCTGTTCTTTTTGTTTTACGGATTAAACCTTTTGTGTGTGTAATGGAGCTTTCTACAAGGCTTCAGAAAACTTGCTTTTACCCAAAGCAAGCTGAATTTTTTAAACCACCAGGAATGTATTTCAAATAGTCAGGTGATAAAGAATTAACTTCTTTAAATGTCTGGTAATTAAACATTCTGCATTCAACGATTCAACGATTTCCCTATTTTATATGATTTTAACTACGTTTACATGTAGTTTGAAATGTTGGCATGTCTTTGTCTTTGTCTCTTAATTTCTCGGAAATCGAAGACAACGCCTGTGCAGACTAGTAGGCCCTAACCACGACCAATTAAGGAGTCGTAAAACATTTGGAAAGGGAAGAAATGTCTCTCGGTCTGATTGAGAGTGTGAAACGATGTTTCTTTTTATATTTTCGTGACAAAATGGACAAAATGATAAAATGGCTGACTGATTTAAGGAGTTGCCTTGGTATATCGTGTGAATTGTCAGGTGCATTTTCTGAGTCAATTCACCTTTGACATTCAGCGTCGCCTTGACAAAAGCTAATCAGACACAATCAACGAAGACTGCCATTGGACATCCTTTATCAGTTGACTGTTTGCCATCGACCGATTGCGGAAGAAGATAGACGAGAGGTAGCAACGCCAGTTGACAGAGTCAAATACGAGGAGTGTCATCGACTGACAGACTACCTGAGACTACCTGTTTGAATGTCAAGCGCCTCTTGCCTTGACAGCGTTTCAATTGAACTTAATCGGAGGTGATTAATTAACCTTGATTAGATAAACAGCCAAGTCACAAAGACTGATCAAAGCGAGAAATTATTTAAAAGCTGACTTGACCCATATCGTTTGTGTAACTATTATGTATGTATGTATGTATGTGTGTGTGTTAGCGCTTGAGTTGTGTCTCGCTCTTAGCCTCAGGCAAGGAGGTGGTTGAATGGCACGAAGATCAGAAGGACGAGGGTTCGATACACGTCAGCCTCATAAGGTTAACTCAGCCTTTTAATGGCTATGGCACAATGAGCAGCAGGGAAGATGGGCGCCTGCTATGTAGTTAAATTTGACCTCTTAAAGTTGTTATAATCGGTTACTACTATATCATGTGAGTCTGACGTTCGACCGAAGGCGCGCCACCGCCGACCTTCCCTCCAACCGAATGCAGGATGTCTGAACTGAAGCCATTCACCACGGAAGACCTTCGCCAGTTGTTACTGTCCTCGCCATCGAAGTCGTGTGAGCTCGACCCACTGCGCCATTTCTCATCAAGGACTTTATGGATGATCTTCTACCTTTTTTGTTGTTGCTTTGTAACACCGCATTGAGGGATGGGGCGCTTCCTGCTTCTCAGAAGCGGGCCATAGTTTTGCCTTCGCTTAAGCGTAGTGGTCTTGATGTCAATGACATGGCCAATTATTATCGACCTATTTCAAATCTATCTTTCTTGTCAAAGATAGTCGAGAAATACGTCTCGATACAGCTTATCAGTCATCTTGAGGCAAACTCCCTTCTACCCAAACAGCAGTCAGGGTTCAAGAAGTTTAACTCTACAGAGTCTGTTATAACACGCATTCTAGTCGACATGTATGCGGCTGTTGATCAGAGGCATGTAACCTTTTTGACGTGAGTGCGGTCTTTGACACGGTCGAGCATGGCATTCTTCTAGAGCGCCTTGAAACGTCGTTCGGTGTTGTTGGCCGCCCTCTGATGTGGTTGCGGGCTTTTCTCATTGGGCGCAGCCAGTCTGTGGTTTTTGGTTCCACCCGGTCTGACTTGTCCTGGGTGTCTTTTGGGCTTCCACAGGGTTCCATATTAGGGCCAGTACTTTACATCCTTTACACCGCTGACTTAAACCAGGTTCTTTCTTCTGTGGCGGTTAGGGTGCATCAATATGCCGATGACACCCAGGCATAATATTATGTCCAGGGTCCAGCGTCAGATGCTATCTCTCTAGTGGAGAGAATGCAAATGACATCGGAGGTAATTGGCGCCTGGATGTCACCCAACCGTCTTCGGCTGAACCCTGGAAAAACGCAGTTCATCTGGGTTGGGAGTCGTGGGCAGCTATCCAAAGTCGATTTATCCTACCTACAGCATCGCTTTCCTGGCGTCTCTTTCTCTACCACTGTGCGGGACTTTGGTGTGACCCTGGACCAGGAACTGACCTTTTCAGAACACGTGAGGAATGTATGTCGCACGTGCTTTTATCATCTACGTCAGATTCGCTCGGTATGCTGCTCTCTAACAACAAAGCCGCTACGACGCTGATGCATGCCTTCATATGCACCAGAGTCGACTATGGCAGTGCTATCTATGCGGGCTTAACCCTATCGCGCATAAGTCAGTTGCAATATGTGCTAAATGCCGCGGCTCGGCTGATAGGAGGCATACCAAAGTTCTAGCATATATCTGACTTTATACGGGAGGAACTGCACTGGCTGCCAATGCAAAAACGCATTGAGTTTAAGATCCTAATGCTTATGCGCAATTGTCTTGCAGGTAAAGCCCCAGTCTATCTTTAGGGAGCTTTGTGTGCCAGTGCTTTCTATACCAGGTTGTAGATTCCTTCGCTCTGCCACTCAAGGCGACCTGGTTGTCCCTGTGGCTCGAACTTCCATGGTGCTTCATAAGAGCTTTGCTGTGGTCGGTCCATCTTTCTGGAATAGGTTGCCTAGCAACCTACGTAATGAGCTTCTTGGTCTTTCCTTGCCCCTTTTCCGCAGGCGTTTGAAAACCATTCTTTTCGATCGTGGTTTGGTGTTGTCAGGTCGGGAACGCCTCTGAGGAGTATTTCTTGAAGTGGCGCTATATAAATTTACGATGACGATGACGATTTCGAAGTAAGTAGGTAAGCATAGCCTTTAATACTTTATTAGCAAACGCACAATGGGACATCAAAATTGAATATAAAATAAAACACAGAAGTAATAATAAGGTGCAATCAAAAAGTAGCGACAGCCATAAACAGGCGTCTGTGAAGCAGCCTGGTAGGCGACATCCGTCAGGTTGCTGATCATAAGTGTTAGAGCCTAGAGGTAATGAAGTGTTCATGGATCACCAGTTGATGCTGTAAAGGTGTCGCATTCGAGGAATAACGGCAGATATTGGACGGTTCCGCGACAACTCGTCGAACGACATTTCGTATAACGACACTTCGTCTACGACAATTCGTCTAACGACATTTCGTCTACTAGTGTATCTGTATCCATTACGGCTAATCAACAGAGGCCGCTTTCTTATAGTTTCGCTAAAACGTGTTATATATTCTCTGGAATCCAGCTTCTAATTACTGACAAGATTATTTTCATCAATCCAGCTTCTGTTGAATGGAAACCTATTTTCATCCATGCATCCAGGTTGATTTCCAGCTTATTTTTACGTGAAAAATTATTTCGATCAATTCAGCTTCTATTTCAACACAGGAATGTTTTCATCAATCCCACTTCAATTTCGGGAAACAGTTTTTTTCATCAATCCAGCTTCCATTTTAAAGTGACAATATCAAATAACTTAGTAGACGAAATGTCGTTCGACGAATTGTCGCTCGACGAAGTGTCGTAGACGAAATGTCGTTCGACGAGTTGTCGTGACACCATATTGGACTCCTGTCCTGATATTTGTAGCAACATATGGTGATTGATGTTATATTGTCCAATGCTGTGGATCTACGGAGAAGCACTTGGAAAACGTGGCTGTTTGTTGTTAACACACCCACAAATCATATGACGATTATAGATCTTAGAATCGTCCGAAAACGCGTAGGCCTAAATCCACGCGGGTGGCTCGGCAGGCATCCCAGAATCGGACTAGGTTGAAATAAATCCTCGAAAGAATGTGGTAATAGATGCAATCTGCTGTCTAATTCTGAAAGACTGCGGAGGAGTAGGCCCTACGTGGAAATCGTGGCTGTTCGTTGTTACCAAAAACAATGGCGGCGGCCATGTTTGACGATTGAAGGACTGGTATTAAAAATCGTACCTGAGCGCATAACTCTTCGCGGCCGACTCAGCAGGCAGCACATAATTGGGCTCGGACGCCCTATATCCCCGAAAACACGATCCTTTGTCAGCAAACGGTTTAATAACCAATAAAACGTCACATTTCCTCTAAACAAAAGTTGGCGGCGACCGGATGCGCCGCCATCAACCAACTCTACTTTTCTTTCTCCTCTCTGTCTGTCTGTCTGTCTGTCTGTGTCTGTCTCCTTCGTCCATGTTTATGTTCTCTATGTCATATCAATCAATCGTTTATTCTTATGTTCCCTGCTAACTTCGTTAGAATGTGTTCGATGCCCCTACACATATTCAAATGCATACGTACATAAATGTACAATTGTACATACATACATACACATGTGCATATTATGCATACACATATACATGCATGATCAACCGTCTCAGCATCTTAGTTAAGGGTCGACTTGCTCTAGTCCTTCCAGGGCGAACGAATGATGATGGTGACCATGGCTGAGACTCTACGGCTTGGACATCCGCTCCATTCGGTTTATCACAGGACTCGGCGCTCGACCGCTACTGTACACATTGTGCACTAATGTACACCAGTATCATGCCGACGACCCTCAACTGCACAGAGATTGCTGCCCATCCAACGCACTTGTCTTTGTGCTGTTCATGGAGGATACTGTGGCAGATGTACGAGTATGAACCCGACGGAGTACATCAGTCGCCTTCAAAGATTAACTTGGGCGTGCTATCCAAGTCTGACCACCTCAAATATCTCTGAAGGACCTTAAACTATCAGCTGCAGCAAATACGAGGCAGTCCTCTCGTTTAGTGTCGCAGAGAAACTCGTACACATTCCTTTATCCTCACGCTCCTTGCTTCTATACATCGATGTGAGCTCATACCGTCTTCCCCGTGCACCGGAACTTCTTCTTGGAACAATCTTCTCTAAAAATACGTAGGCCTACTATTTTAATCGATTGAACTCAATACATATTTGAGTCATTTTCCGGTAAATGCATGAATTAACATTTCAGCTGTCCCCTTCGCTAATTCAACAAACAAACAAAAATTTTCATATTTTTATTTCACAAATATATATATGATCTTGCACTAATATGTAAATGTAGCAAGTTTTTGTAGAAGAAAAAAAGCCTTACTAAAATATTTGTCCACTCCTTTACTGAATAAATATGAAATATATTTATATATTTTAGCGCTTCTGCTGTGTATCTTGACATGCCAATATGTTTTTAGTATTATTATTTATAAAATAGAAATAAAAGAAATTAGAATACATTATGATTATTTGATTCCATCACAGTTTTATTTAATTAAAAAAGCCACTCAGTTACGGAAATAGAAGTAATCAATATTAAGTTGAATGAGTTTGTTTGCCCAAATTACTTAAAATAAATCACTTGAGCCAATCATTCCCAGTGATCGAATAAACAGAAAACACTAAAATATTTATGGTATTGTCTTAAAAATCTGCTCACAACATCAAAAAACCACACGATGTAGCCTCTAATAAGTCCACTCCGTTACTATCTTTCGAGTGAGGAGCAAAATTTTCCACTCCGTTATAATAGCTGTCCGCTACGTTGCCAAATAAATGTTAACGGAGTTGACAGGTTACGGAGTAGCAGCACGGTAAATATCATATTATCGCTGATGCGTCCACTTCAATAGTCGGTAAGATCATTATAGGCCTATTGCTTATAAGCGTTATAGTATTCATAATCACTGCAAAAGTGCTGTAACGGAGTAGATGTATAACACATCTGTTACGAAATAAATGAAAATTAATAAGAAATTTGTCGTGCCATTCAAATCGTTTGTGAAGAAATAATGACTTCCATAGATTTTCACAGAAGAGATTTTAACCCTCATCCACACTGGTCATGAAAGTTACGTTATTGTATACCTGGGGTCCGTTTGGACCCCAACATCTGGAATGCGTATTTCAAGTGATTACTACTTTCCAACACCAAAAAATTGGTTCTAGGGCAATTCGTCGCCGGACAATTCGTCGCGGACAATTCGTCGCGGACAATTCGTCGCGGACAATTCGTCGTGGACAATTCGTCGCGAATTATTCTTTTCTCTAATATTTTTCATCAATGGGACTTTATTTAAGCAAAGAAATATTCTCATGGATCCAGCTTCTAATTACGGAAACAATTATTTTCATCAATCCAGCTTCTATTGAATCGAAAACTTAGTTTCATCCATCCAACTTCTATTTCGGGAAAAATTATTTCGATAAATCCAGCTTCTATTTAAGACAAAATGTTTTAATCAATCCCACTTCAATTTAGCAAGAATGCTTTTCATCAATCCCACTTATGGTTCGCGAGAAACTATTTTAGTCAATCCAGCTTCCATTTACGCAATTATTTAGTCAATCCAGCTTCCATTTAGGCAAAGAATTATTTTCATCAATCCAGCTTCCATTTAGGTAAACAATTATTTTCGTGAAATCCAGCGAATTATTCTTTTCAGCGCCATAATTACGGCAGCATACAACATTTCACTTTCGTAACTTCAAAGACCCAGGAAGATGAATGAAGATTATGTATTCTGTAAGCAAGCATTTACTTATTAAGAAATACGCAATGGTTTATCTAAGTGTGCGGACTGTGGTTTTGGATTACGTGCCCGTCTTATGTTGTATGCTGTAATTATGGCGTTATTAGGCCTATGACGAATTGTCCGCGACGAACTGTCCGCGACGAACTGTCCGCGACGAATTGTCCGGCGACGAATTGCCCGGTTACCAAAAAATTGCATTAGTATTCTTTAAAAATTATCACACAAAGTTACTTGTCTTCCAAAAGAATTTTTAAAGAAGAATTTAGAACAAAATGCAATATACCTTTGTCACGAATTATGGACACTTCACCACATGTCACGCAGAGGCTACAATTTGGCTCTTTATGTTCCAGCCAGTAGAAAAAGAGAACTAGGAATGTATTTATCTCGGCTGTCGTAATCGGATTCCAACTTCTTAGCATTATCTGCATGAGTAAAATTTCATATGGAGACGACTCTCTAATGTTCAAACTGTCTTTCAGTGGCCATAATATCCATCATGACAGGTATAGTAAACAGGTGAGGTGGTTCCATTTTTGATGTTCCTTTCTCATCTCTAATAATTCTTTGTGAAAGAAGGATAATATCTTGTGCGCCAAGTCTATGCACATACACTGCGTGATGTCAGGTCATTTGCAGTGTCTTGCAGATGGTGAATCTGGAGAACTGGGCCTACCAAGGTCATTTGCAGTGTCTTGCAGATGGTGAATCTGGAGAACTGGGCCTACCAACGTGCAATTATATATCGCACTACTCCGAGCCATTATTTTGTAGGAAAGTGTCTATTACGACAGTTGCTCTAATTAGATGTGTCAACTTTACTAGAAAATTGTGTCTACATAATTTTTTTAGGCTAATTTTAATAGATTTATATGTGTGGGGTCCAGTTGGACCCCTAGGGTCTCTCCGGACCCCATTTGAAATTTTGAAATTTTTATATGTTCGACTTCATATGCCGACCTGTAAATGCATGCAGTTATTGGTCGATGAAGGACCGACAATTACATGAAATCATATGGTTATGACATCTAGCATACAAAAGTTACACCTACGCCAATACGGCTTGGGTCCGCCTGGACCCAAGGAGTGTGGATGAGGGTTAAGCTGCGCGACCCAAAAATTGAATGGTTCTGAGATAAGAGATTATTTTTACATGATAACAGAGTGGACATAAAATCCTGGGAAAAGTTTAAAAAAAATTCTTTTAATTATACTGAAGATCCGGTTCACCAAGTTGTTTTTAAAACATGCACGAATATGTAATACATAAGAAACACGTGAATTTTGTGGCTCAATTCAAATTATTTTGAAATTTTAGACTAAAGCAATAAGTACTAGCCTAGGAACGGTATCCGAGTGGAACATTTTAAATTCAAAATAAATTTTAATAAATTACGTTATTATTTTTGAATTACTTTCAAATATCTTAAATTGTTGACTGATCAATAACATTTTAATATCAGCACTTAGCATAATCAGACAGGGTATTGTTTTTCGAAACATGTTACCGAAAGATGACTCATTTTCTGGTTACCAAAGTCTCACTTATTTCGATCCATTGCGACCAACGCTTTGCGGATGTGCAAGAAAGGCGCCATATAACTTTTCAGGCAATCCTCCGAAGTCCGGTCCCAAATTATTTCGCATGGCTTATCACATAGATATGCTTCTCCAATGCTTACTTACTCACCCTTATATAGAATGACGTCATTATTGAGGCCATTTTGTTTACCAGTACAGTTTTCTTTAATTATGGCAGGTAGACCATCCGCTCCGATAAACATTACTGACATTGTTTTGCCAACAGCGCAACTGGTAGGAATTGAACTAACTCCGCGTGAGTTGTATGCTGCTATGCCCAAGAAGCATGGAACAGTCATCACAGACGCTTGGCGAGGCTATCAGAATGTCTCGCAGCTTAACAACGGGGTATATGATCACGCATTCGTTGTGCACGCTCGTGAGTTTGTTGATTCAGTACACCGGGACATTCACACAGAAACGATTGAAGGACTGTGGATGCAAGCAAAACGTAAACTCCCGTATCAGAGTGGTACAAGTTGCGGTCTCTTTTCCAGCTACTTGGCTGCCTTTCAATGGCGCAACAGTCACAAATGGAACGTTTTCGGCAGTTATTTGCAAATGCTGTGCGCCAATTACAATATTTAGTAGTCGATAAACGGTTTGTAAAGTGACGGTTTGAAAAATGCTGTGAAATAATTTGGGACCGGACTTCGGAGGATTGCCACTTTTCATATCACACATAAATTATACGTAGAATATTCGTAATAATAATTATTCAGACAAAGTACCGGAAGCAACACAGTTGAAAATTCGACAGCAATTAAACTCTCAAGTTCAAATGTATCAGCGTTAAATGTCTCATCTTTTCATTTTGCTTAGGTAAGAGTGCTGCATCGAAATGTTTAAAATATTCAATTATCACTTAATTTTTTAAATTGCGTAGGGCCTAATGGGCTTTTTTCTGCCTTTGAAATGTACATCCGTTGTATGTCTATCAATTTTAACGTCTTTACGGCCAACTTGACCTTTCAAACGGTAGGCCTAACTGAAGCGAATGATTCTTTAGATGAGACAAATAATATTGGCATTTATTTTTTGTGCTTCAAAAACAGATGAAACGGCAAATGGGTAACTTTTCGGTAACAGCCTTGACAATAAGCTTATAATTACCTTCAAGATATCATTAAAAAATGACAGAACCTGTGCTCCAAATTGATAGTAGTAGTAGTTCTTTCAGTTTAAATGCATAGAAAATTCAACCTACACTACCTGATGTGTTTTACGTTGTTGCGTTTGTGTCAACGAGTTTGAGAAATAAACGAATACTAGTAGTAGTAACGCCGTTTATACATGTAGGCTAACTAACACATCAGGTAGGGTAGGTTGAATTTTATATGCAATGTTCCGCCAATGTTCGTAAAACGTGGATTAACTCCGCCACTGTTCATACTCTGACAGTGCCAGTCCCAAGCCTCGATGAAGGAGGAAGGTGACGCTGAAGATAATTATAAGCTTATTAAAAATTTGCAGTTTCATTACTGTTGCTACATTTTGGAAGTACTAAACTTAATAATTATATCGTAGCACAGTGAACCCGGAATGGTTTGTATTAACTAGAGTAAGATGCACAAATCAATGTTCATGGTCTTGGTAAAAGGTCACTTTCCGGACGACCTAGGAAGCCATAGGTGATCCTTTTCTTCGCCCAGGTCCCATATATTAATTGTTATTTCTTGAAAGAGGAAGTAGCCTTGACTAAAATAATATGCGGAATGCTTGTATACCACTCGATGATTAGGCCTACTATCGGCCAACTGATAAAGTGAACCAATTGTTCACGTCATGACGATTGCCACTGAACGTATAGTACCAATGAAAAGCCAGAACTTATGTTTATGACTCCCCATGGAAATTTTCGTTTTAAACCAAACAAGTTTCTTATCTTCATAGTTTCAATCTCTCCAGAGCTTCCTATCAACATGACCTTGTTTTCTGTTTCTATGATATAATCTTAAATGTCTTTAATCTAGGTTTCATGGTAGTCTATTGAAAACGAACGTCAGTCAGCGTCATTATGCTCCTCATAATTCAGGTTCTTGCACAGAAGAAGTAAACCCAATTGCCATGGTAACGGCTGGAGGCTAATAGAGGGAAGTTACCACCGATATCCCTGACATGAACAGTTTGAGCAAGATCAATAAGATTGAATGTTATTCCAGTCATGCAGCATTCCATTCATCTGTGGGGTTAAACTTCGGACCTCGATGATTTCGGATCCAGTTTTATCAAAAATTCAATAACAAAATCTGATTTTTCGATCAAAAGCAGGAGGCGTGACTTTCACATACAGCTTAACACTTTGAACGCTGGACCATTTATTACCAGGGTTACCAGATTTTATTTTAGTTACAGTTACAGTTACTATCAATTGTTTGCGTTTTAGCTTTAGTTACAGTTACAGTTAGTATTATTATTAGTTAAAGTTACTGGATTTTTATTTTAGTTACTACCCGATACTTAGTTACAATAAACAATGACGTAGGTCAGCTAGGATTTTGCCATGGGGTGGGTACTGAGTAGATCTAACTCTAGTTTGCAGAGCACTTATAAATAGGTGGCTTATGGGGCGATCTCCGAAGGCATAGAATTTTAGACAATCACGGAATCAGTTTTCTAGATACTGCTTTCTTATCTTGACAGATTCACAGCGTAACGCTTAAGGCTTAAATAAAACGGAGTGAAACAGATTACTTATAGGCTACTTAAAAGCAAAGTAACAACAACTGCTATTCTAACTTTAGAAGTTCCTTTCCGTCAGTTCCTTGAGTCTTAGATTCCGTGTTTCAAGAGAGCTTTAAATTAGCGATCAATTTTTGTCCGAAACGATCAAAAACGTCATGAACACTGATTGTCAAATTTTTCTGAATGTAAGCCTCAGCCAATCCCTGCATACTGTCGTCGGTCAATTTTGAGCATTAATAGGTCTAAAGAATTGTCATGGCCGAAAACGTGCGCTCTGGATTTGCTGTTGTTAAAGGTAAAGTAGCAAATATGGTAAGGAGATCGCTAATGTGTAGAAAAGAAATGTATAGCACGCCGCAAATGCCTAGCTGCAACAGTCAGCAGTTCTTTCCGCCTGTTGCATTTTTCCATCTAACAAAAGTCGGCTTTTACATCTCCGAGGTCAGCGTCTGAGCTGGAGTCAAGGATTACAATTCTGACTGCAGCAGTGGCAGATACAGAGTAGCAGCTTCCGCGATACTCTGCATCACAATAGGCCTACAGCAAAAGAAATGGATTCGTTCATTCATTCCGGAGATTTATATAGCGCCTCTTCAAGAAGCCTACTCAGAGGCGCTCCCAGTCCAGCCACGGCCAAACAGAAAGGACTTTAGCAGTTGGTAGAAAGCAGGCAAATTATTCGTAACGCAAGCGAGAACCCATTCCAAGTGGAGGGGCCAACAACCAAGAGAAGCAGTGGCGTAACTAGGGGTTCGTGCGCCCGGGGGCAAGAATTTCCTGAAAATGTTTTTCTCAGTTCCGCCAAAATTTCTGATGACCTTTTTTTTTTTTTTTGCTTTTCCCTCTGTTTCTCTGTTTTTCAACAAGAAACTTGTCAAATATCATTTTGCGCCCCCAGACTCACGTACAAAAAGTTAATTTTTACTATTTTTCTATTTTTACCTCATTTCTTTAACAAAAAAACACATTTTCAGACCTAATTTTGCGCCCCCGTCCTGCGCCCGGGGCGGCCGCCCTGCCCCCTCGTTACGCCACTGAAGAGAAGGCTCGACGCTCTCTGACCGAGGAGCGGGCTCGAGGGATATAAGCTGTTCGTTCGTCTGTAGTATTCAGTCGGCAACTCCTTGACGTTGTTCACAAGTGAGCTTCTATTACAAATTTTGACTGAATCAGAAAGAGTACAGCCGAATATATGACAGAGGGTGGTAAGCACCTTGTATAGCTACGCCACTGACGACAATTATAAAGCTAAGCGAAATTGCCTACAGCTGTGCATATTAAGAAGTGCTACACAATTTGCTTAGAGCTTCGAAAGGATTTTGAAGAATGCGGCTTCATGAATACACGACGCTCCAAATGCACCAACATCCATTTTTGTTTTTACACTTGTCTATATTGTACTTTTTATTTTTATTTTTTGTAACGAGAACAAAGATGAATTTTTTTAGTGTTATTTTTTTATCGAAATTATTTTATTTTCGTTAGCGATAATTTTCGTTACCGTTATCGTTAACGAGAAGCACACCGGTTTTGACCCACAAAATGACGTACGAGTAAACTCGTACCTCTCGTTCAATGTGTTAGCATTCTAGAATACGCCCTGAAATCAATCCGAGCGATTTTACAGCGTATTTTTGTAAATTGCAATTGATTAGTCAGATTGATTGAACTCCTAGGACTTCAAACAAATACAGCGACATAATTAATTAGATGAGGTGTTGGATGGTTGATTCTCGACATCGTGGTTGGATTGCCAGCGGAATGCTGTAGCGAATCAATGATCAGCAACGAATTCAGAGAATTTCTGCTTTGAAAATCACTAGTAAGACATTTTAATTTTGAGGCTTAGCCTAATTGTGGCGAAAACTATTTACTTGTTTTAAACAAGCGCACGCTGTTGGTATAAACTATATCGATTGAAGCGAAGTTTGGAGGCTGTCGCCTGTAGTCCTGTAGGACGGTTGTTGACTTGGGGACCACAAGTAGGACCATAAAGAGAGAGAGAGAGAGAGAGAGAGAGAGAGAGAGAGAGAGAGAGAGAGACAGAGACAGAGACAGAGACAGAGACAGAGACAGAGACAGAGACAGAGACAGAGACAGAGACAGAGACAGAGACAGAGACAGAGACAAACAGACAGACAGACAGACAGACAGACAGACAGACAGACAGTCAGACAGACAGACAGGCAGAAACGGAGAGACATACAGAGACACACAGAGGGAGACAAAGGGAGAGACAAACAGGCAAAAATAGACAGCGAGAAGGAGAGCAATAAGTAATGCTAGCTTGGAGGTAAGTTTGCAACGTAGACGATTGTCTTATCTCGTCCGAGGCTTAGGAGGCTGACCAATAGAAAAAGCGTTTTAAACTCATTCAGACAGAGAGAGAGTACGTGTTACAGGTAAGAGTGATAACGCTGATTGAGAGACTCCTTCAACTCATGAACTTTGGATCAGGAAGAGAAATGTCGTTTAAAGCCATGACAACTGCATACACACACCAATGGTTATCAACCATGCGCTCATTGACTCAGCATTTAATCAAATGATTGGTTTTCTAATCGGATGCAAACAGCAATGTCAAGACAACGATAAGCTCTGTTTGCAATTGTTGTTGGTAGTTCAATGTAATCCGGCAATAGTTCCTGGATATTTTGCGGCCATTGCGCACGCTCTGCTGAAATCTACCCTGAATTTCTACCAATGTTTTCTCTCACAACACAGTTCTTTGGGGAATTCTTAATCCAAGCATCTCTTAATAGTACTTAACATCAATTCAAAAGGCATAGGCCTATGAGGCTCATTTAATAATAGGGAAAATAAAGGTTTCTCCCAAACGTAAAACAGGTGCATAACATGGGTTTGTTTACTTATTCAGCTACTTTCATATTAAATTTAATTAAACCTTGTAGAGATTTAGCTGTTAGCAGCAACGACTGTTTTCTAGCAGCGTGTTCTATATAGAAGCTCTTTAAGTGAATATTATTCTAATGAGTAATGACTATTGTGGTGTAGAATTAAAAGAGAATTCTTAAGTGGTTCATGCAACAGTACTGTGAGGCTGAAAACTGTGGCCTGTTTCTCAGATTTCGTTCGTTTTTGAAATTCCTCAAATGTTAGTACTATAAAAGAGACTTCGTAATGGAAGAGATAACAGTTTTAATTCCAGACACACTCTAATACAACTTACAAAGTAATTTCTTTAAAATGTTATTGCAAATTTAAGCTAATTTAGTCTTGACTAATAACGATCATGCTTCTTCAATGTCCCGAATAGCAAAAACGATATAATTCAAAAACCAAACAATTATCAAGCAATTGATGTCTTCAGGTTATCTATGTACATGAAAATTTCAAGATTTGGTCCTCAAATAAAAGAACATAGGGCCAAAGATTTTCTATTTAACTTAAATCCAATGAAATCACACATCGTACGGTAGACAATGTTAACGACTTATGCAAGTGTATCATAATAAAATCTTTTGCCGTCTTCAAATAGTTTTGTCTAAAAATACTTCCAAAGTTTAAGGCTTAGTGTTAAACTTAGTAGGCCTAAAATAAGTCTTAGTACAAAAGAAATTGCAAAAAATACGAAGCGCCTAATAGCCGATATCCTGAGTTAAACAAGCATTTGGGTTTGATATTTGCTCTTATCAATAACTTCCCCAGTGGAGTTAACCTTCCTACGAGTTTGAGTTTTGTTCAATAACATGCCAAGGCTACATATTGCACGGTTGAACGAGAGTTTCGGCTTTGTATAGTTGACATTTTAATGGATCAAATATTTTTCTATGCTATTTTTCAACAGTTTTGTCTAAAAGAAAAATATTTTATGCTGCTTGAATAACTAGGTAGCAAAAGACACACCTATGCACCAGTTGACGTCAGTGGCTTGTAGGCCGAGCCGAAAATTAAAGCTTTTAAATATAGAGTATATTATATCAGTTGTTCATAGAGGCGCCACAGTTTGTCCAATCGCTTCAAAACTAACTTTTCGAGCGCGTAAATATGGTTACTGAGACATAGTAACACTTTTTTCAATCTTCAAATCAATAAGTTTAGTGACTTGAGTGTTTAACAGGTAGCTTCTTATCGATAAGTAAATAACCTTTAACGTAGGGCTGTCTGCAAACTAATCCCTATATAACTATACAGATATAGCACAACTTCGAAGGTAATTTAATACTCAGGCGCTGCGTTTCTTCAATCAACGAGCGACTGCTGGATGGCAGAGTTATTATGCTCCGTCGTCGTTTCTCATCATCGATGCAACAGGGACTCAACCCTCAACAGTAGGCCTACTCTGGATAGGATTTCGTAGGTTGGGTTCTACGGTTGCACGGAGTTCACCAGTGGAGACTCTTAATTAACAAAGCACTCACATTGACGAACTCTTGCTTTCGAGTAGACGCTGAGAGGCTTGAAAGGAGCTATATGACATGCCTGGGTAACTTACTAACCAGCTAAATGCAATAAAATACAATAAAAAACAGAAACCAGCAATGTGATAATGCTTCCTAAACATTAAAAAACAAAATGGCGAATGATGGCTAGTCTTGAATATTCACAACATTTTAAATACATCCATGTAATAATTATAAGTATTCTGATATTTATACACGTCGTAGAATTGCGTAATGTGACGTTTCGTCATCGTCGAGGTATTGAGCAGGAGCCAGATGCGGTCTCCTGGCCACTGGTAGGAAGGCGTATTCAACGGCTCCTCCTTCTCTGTTCATCTGCTGAATCATCGCTGGTGGAGGAGGAGGGCGCGTCTAAAAACATACGTGAATTGTTTTCTAGCAAAGCTAAGTCATCTCTTATGATCATCTGAGATGCACATTTGTTCATAAGAATACCATATTATTTATACAAGTTATAGTTATGTAATTTGTCAAATAGTTTTCCTTAATAATTATTTCTTTACGTGCTGACCATTTTCGATTGCAGACTTAAAATTTAGTAGGCATCGTGCACACTAAAGACTGTTAGTGGCTTTAGATATGGGACAATGAATCCGCTGACTTGCAGCTACGTAGTACCTACCACCTACTACTTCCTTCAAATGCTCTGACTGAGAATAGTGAATTATGTCTAAACCAATTTGCCTAGGTCGCCCCACGACTAATGCTTACCACTATAGAACCCGTGAATCCGTGATTATCGATATCTTGATATGAGTGTGCAGCTGAGGGAACAAAAGTATATAATCCTATCTATCAAATAATGTTAGATCTATACTCCAAAGAAGAAGACACAACGAAGCGCAAGGTGAACCCACCGGTTTGTTAGGTGGTGGAATTGGTCTTTGAAGACCTGCTACTGATGTCGATGGCAAACGAGGAGCAGGAGGGAGGGATGAAGGCGGCGGAGGGTAACGATTCCCTCCTCTCGTGCTTCCTGACATATCGTCCAGTCTACAAACAAATCGCACATTAGCCTCCAGACAGAACAGCGAACGACGAATTTTTGCGTACACTGTGCAAAAACTGCTTAAATGGTATCTATGCTAAATAGTCTCTACGGTACAAACGGGCAGCCTCGGTCAAGAGATTTAAACCGTTTGCAGACTTCCCGAGCTGGTCTTGGTCTGGAGATCGAAATCTCAGTCTCGTGCCATAACGTCAGCGATCTATTACGACAGCTTTATTCAATGGAGATAATTTAATAGGGTCGGGTGCTACATGACCATCGAATAGCCAGAGAACTCGTGTTAAAGCAATCGGTGTTTAGCAAAAATTGTAGTTCAGCGCAGACAGGGCGGGTGGTCATTGCGGCCAATATCTGGCTAATCTCCTAACGATAATAATAAATCACAGCAATGACACAGGTAACACAGCGGAAGGCTGACAACGCGTTTGCTTTTCATCTGCGCCATTTTGCTTGAGTCTCGGCTATGCTAATTTGATACTTTCGCTGTAACGACATGAAATCAGCTTTTGATGTTATTAAAATAGATAAGTGTAGATATAATATTATTCAGTGGTTCAACTGCTATAAACGAGACTGTCGTTGTAAAAAGTCGCTACTCTGTAGTAAGTGTCCAATTGGATTATCTGATGAAGCTATGCTGTGTATATACATACATGTATTATAAGATACTTAAAAAATATAGAGCTTACTTCAAGTTCAGTTGCGAGTTTTCTACAAAAATAAATACTTTTTAGAATAGATTATAAATTTAATAGTTCATATAGTTTGTGGGGGTTGCAAAAGAAATGACAGAAGTTGATTAGGATAATATTAAATCAGTAGTTAGTATAAAATTAATGCAATAATTGCATTAATTAAGATTAACTACATATTTAATATTATCCTTATCAACTTCTGTCATTTCTTTTGCAATTATTGTTCGATTTATCTATAACTTCAGAAGAAATCAGTAAGCATTAGACCGTAAAGAAACTACCAAGGTATGCCAATACTATTGTGCTGTTAGAAATACAAATACAGCATTAATGCTTTCTGGAACAGATGTTGAATTGACCTATTGAGGTTTCAAACCCGAAATAAATGGAATACGACATAATAATATTATACGAAAATGAATGCATTGCGCAAGATTCTTGTGTTTTATTTTCCTAATCGTTAGTTGCCTGACCTTGTGACCCGTGTAAGTCTGTTCCACAGCATTTGACGATTATTATTAGTATCGGAAATATGAAGACTCCGCAACTGATTGTAATGAGGCTAAATAAGAAAATCCAAAGACATTTCTTTCCGGCGCTCGCTGAAAAGATAGAGTAACGAACAAAACTCGTAGTAACAAATCATTATCAAGGAGGAACAACTTTGTAAATGAAACACAAATTCATTTCGAAAATCTAACCTATTGAGCTCTAAGTTCTAATTTCAGAGCTTCTATAGCGCCTTTGCTTTGCCCAGTATCGTTGATATACCAAGCAGTGACTAAACCTCGTGGTGAATCTGTTGAGTGAGACAGCCTAAGAAGGAGATGCACGACCATAGGCTATGGGCTAGCCTCTAGCCGATATCAATTGACATGAAAGACCCAGCCCAGCATAACAAACAAATTCAGAAAATGTTCCATGATAACTTGGTCAATCACATGAAAACGTCCAATGACTACAATGATAAAATTTTAAATACACCCGTATTAAATCTCTGCGCAATTATACGTCTGAGAACAAAATTTCAAAAAGACGCATGTAACAGTTTCTTAGATGTGGCCTAATGTTGTCCTCATTGTCTCCTTACCATGTGATTGATTCATGCATGGCAGCATTCTCTCCAGCCATGGAAATCTGTTGTTTAAAGCCCTTTTGTGCGTTGCAACGTTTCTGTTGTTTTCGTTTGTATTTCTATCTGAGTCTATGTTGTAGTAAGCCATAAAGAAACCCATCGAAATGAGATTGGCAATCTCGTAGACTAACACGACGCCAACGATTATCATCCAATCCTCATTATTTTCGCCTCCGCCTCTTACATCGGTTTCATTGCCTGCAATAAATATAGTACATGCACACAAATATTTCGGTGAAATGTTTATGTTGCGCGAATTCATCTCAAGCGTTTTCCTTATTTTGGTGAGGGTGAGTTGCAAAGACACAAAATCAATTTTCTTTGTTCTTAATCCACATTTTGGAATTCGCTGGCCATTTGAATTCATGTCCAGACTCAAACTTTGTCTGTTTTAACTTGTTCGTCCATAGTAGGCCTACATTGATTTCCGGCCAATACTCGTTTATTGAAACTCAAAAGCTGACACAGACGCAACTTCTACAAATTACATGGTTTTGGACTTCTATAGGGACATCTTCAGCAATGTCAGTAAGCGTTCTTATATAAAATGCGGAATTATGTAATTACGGTCCTCTTTTTCAGGTAAAGTAAAGTAAAGCGTTCTCGTTCGGAGGTTATGTCCACTAGTGCGGGGTAGGGAGTACATTTTGAAGTAGGCTACATGGTAATGAAGATCAATTGCTGATTATGGTTTACTTCGGATCAAACTCGTTATTTTATTATTGTGGCGCAAAGAAATGCTCCTATTAGCTTCAGTAAGCAAGCAGAACGGTAATAGCATATGGGCCTACTGCACGAGGGACTGTTGATAACGATTACGTTCGACAAATAGGGGGAGGGGATATTAAGCGTCGCTAGTTTTAAACCTTACTGCTTGTTTCTTCAGTTCGCACTTAATATGTTTAACTTCCACATTATCGCCATTGGTGATCGTTTCAAAAACCATTAAACAAATTATGTGTTATGATTCACTAAATTTTCCTCATGTACAACAAATAGAATATAAGACCAATGGTAATAATAGGACCAATGAAAGTTGGTCACACGCTTTATAAATTTATAAATGCAATACAATACATGCTATATTCCAAGGTTCAGGAGTACAGACACTGAAGCCGGGCAACAAGACATTTTACTATGACGATGACATGCCTTTCCTTTTGTAGCGCAATTATATTACGAACCGTGAACGGACTGGAACAGGTAAGGTTTTAGTTTAGGCCGCTAACTACAGTTTGACCTAGTTAAGGTAAGGACACATGAGAGAAGAGGATGAAAGATAGCTTCCGCGTAAGATTCTCCAAGATAGGAAAGAATAGACTTTCAGATCGAGAGACCAGCAACTGTGAATACTCTTCAGACAAAGACAATACGTTTACCAGATGCAACTATAATTGTAAATCTTCAAAATATATCACCGTCACAAAACAGCCGCGTAAGGAAGACCAGCTTAATTGCGAGGGCTGTATCAAGTCCGCAAGTGTTAGATTGTCTGGTCTGTTTCAGTGACAGGTCAGAGTCCTGGCATGGAGTCAAACTGGGAAGATTTCTAGCAAATAAGGTGATTTTAGTGAATTGAAAATAAGTCAGGCTTACCTGATGGTGCTGTTGGAGTCATTTCTACTGCTATTGTTTTATGAAACACAAACAGACAATCGTAATTAATAATTTAAGTCGAACTGTCTAGAACGGTCTTGATAATCTTGGTGATGAAAAAGTTCATCTGGAGGCAGTTAATGATTAAATAATAAGGCGAAAGAATATTTATCTGATTAACATTATTATTTATAGTCCAGGCGGTACACGGATTTATACTGCTCTTTTTGAACACGGATTGCCGCTTTGCACAGTTGTAGTTGGAACCTAAGAGAACATTTTAGGAAGGGGAGGCATTCGAAATTTCCCTTAGATTTCAAGATGGCGGCTTTTTTTAAAATGGCCGACCGAAATTGAGAATTTTCAATATCTCGACTTCTGGTTCACTTAGAATCAGATTGTGATTGGTGTCTAAATTGAAATTGGTGTCTAAACATACACTTTATGGGGCAATTATTCCACTAGGGCCATCGCAGATTAGCCCCGGTCTCATCATTCGGCCATTTTCCAAAATGGCCGACCGAAATTGAGATCTCTATTTTCCAAATAACATTAATCAAAGGTAAAATTAACATAAGACATCAAAATGAAGCCAAAGAAGGTCAATTTATTGCAAAACGGCGAAATTGTTCAAAGAGGAAACAAACAAATACTTTTTGCATTCAATGCTTGTTTTCCAATTTCTTTGTGGCATCTTCCCTCATTACTTTGGCTGGTATCTAAGAGTTTTAATTATAAGAGTCTTCCATGGATTTCTAAAATATATTAGTCATAGTTTATCTTAATTTCTTTCATAAAAAAGTAAGAAATTACTACCTGAGCTAGGATTTGAACATTTCCCTCTACAGTAACTGTTGGAACACACCATTGTGCTTGGGACACCAGCACATTTACAAGAGAATCTAGTTGACGTACAACCATCCTTGCACCCGCATTTCAATAGTTCTCTGCAAGCCTGCCAAACTGCTGGTTGTGTGGTCCACTGTGGAGTCCACATCGCACTTCGCTTTTTCCATCCACATTGCAATAAGATGGAGATGGCATATCAGTTATGATACTGTCTGCCTGACCTCACATATGCCCACCTTGGTATATGGCTCAAAGAGTGTGGGACTTGCGCATCACACGTGGGAGAAAGACTTGGCAATGGTGTAGCTTTGGTCGCGAACAGATCTTTGCGTGCTGCGTCAACTGTCAACAACTGTCAAGTGATGCATCACCATAGTATACAGAATGACCACAAAGCGTTTTAATAGTTCTCTAATGTTGGGCTGCAGTGTAGGTATGGGAATGGAAATGGTAGTGAAGGCTACCGTTACCTACTTTCTCAAAAGCCTTCCACGTCTTCCAGGCAGATCTGTTTACCTTCGCAACTAAAAGCCGAGACTGTGTCGCGGCCAGTAAATGCGTGGAAACCACGGTGGGCGTTGGACTTTTCTTATCCCATAAATTATTTTAAGCTATTTTGTGGATTGGAAGGTAAGTTTGGTTTCGACCAGAGCCATATAGGATCCACAGGTGAGTAAGTCCCAAGGATTGTAGAACATGAAAGAAAGATGTTGCCATCAAGACAACGTCAGTATCCTTGGTGCAAAGAAGTACATTTTAAACGGCATTTGCAGGACATATCACGAACTTGCATGATCAGACGACCATCCGCTTATTCCATTTTCTCACATGAATTGCCAGCTAGGGATGTCTGATGAGAGGAGTTCCTTATCGACGTTTGTGACAGCATGAACATGACTAAAATTATGGAGAGCATAATTCGCAAGCAGAATGAAGAGTTCTTTCTTGTTTCTTTCATTTCGAAGAAAGTCAGCCAGTTTCGTGGTACATGTAGTTTTGTTTCTGGAGATAATTGTCAGCGTGTACCAGATCCTCGCTGCTGTCGAACACCATTCTTCAAGCTAGCGCCATCATAAATCCCAAACCAAATCAATACGAGTAGTAGGGTTTGTAATAAACTGACGCATTTGACCAATCCTAGGTTCAAATCCGCGTGCAGAAACCAGTCCTAGGTTCAAATCCGCGTGCACAGACCTATCCTAGGTCCAAATCCCCAACCTCCAGCGTGCTCAAACCTATAGACATGGTCGAAACACCCACCAATACTCCCTAATGGTCAAAGGCCGCGAGGAGTTTACAACAGTTTCGTACTAAGCCTTACTCATAAGCAGTCAAAAATAAACCCGTCTACATGTGGTCTTCCGTCCATCGTCGCCGTTACCATTATCATCATCATAAACTTTTTTCTTGTGTATATAAAATGCATGAAAATATTTTCTCGACACAGCTTAAAGGAACGTCGCCTCAATATAAAATGGAATACACGAAGAAAACTGTTATTGAATTAAGAAAAATCGCAAAGCAGAGCGGCTTGGTTGGGTATACGAGACTGCGAAAAGCGGAGTTGATTGCTAAAATTGAAGCCAACGAGGCTCAAACATTAACCCCCTCACATTTTGCACCAATCTCACCTAATACCAGTTTGTAGATTGAAATCCCAACACAAGCACCCACGCCAACCTCAACAGCACGAAAAGTATACAACAAAACTATGTTAGCGATTAATACATGTGCTAAGGCGATTGAAAGGAACATACCTAGGCAACCAATGAAAATCGTAAAGGCGAAATTTGGGGTAATGCAAACAAAAATTACTTCATATTTTAGGAAAATAATTAATAAACCAAAGTTTGAAATTCATCAAACGGCTTTGGCCATCAAAGGGCTTCACGAAACAATACACGGTAGAGGGGGCTAACGGCATTGATGCCACATCTTTTCTTAACACCGTTCGAGCACAGGCGGTAGACTTGTTGTCAAAAAATCGTCAGACTAAGGCCAACTTTGTTCTTACCTGCACAATGGAGCGCGTTGACATGAAGTCTGGAGAAGTAGATGCCGAAGATTTTCCATTCCTTTCAAGGACTGAGGTGATTCTAGACTCCACCGATGTAAGTGAAATTTATAACAACGCTAAAGATAAAATTATTGAGTCGATGGCTACCTTTCAGATGCAGGGTAGTAACTGGAGACTCAGGGCGGTTCAAAAATTAGAAATCAACACGATTGCTTATAAACCGCTGAAAGGTAGTTCTTACATTCCACTACCGAAATGGTTAGCGAGTAAAAAGGGAATTATTAATATGAAGAACGAAGACGAAGAATGTTTCAAGTGGTGTGTAACGAGAGCCTTAAACCCTGTTGCGAGAGATTCAGAAAGAATTACGAAAGAATTAATTAGACAGGCTGAGGAACTTAATTGGTCCGGCATCGAATTCCCAGTAGCGACGGATGCTAACGTGATAAGTAAGTTTGAGAGAAATAATAATATTAGTATTAATGTTTTTGGTTATGAGAAAGATGTTAACCTGTTCCCACTATATTTATCAAAGCATGAGAACGATAGGTGTATAGATCTATTACTCATTTCTATTTTATTATAGAAAAATGAGAGTCCCCTTTGTAGTGTACGCCGATTTCGAAAGTTTCGTTAAACCTATAGACACTTGCCAACCAGATCCCAACACGTCCTACACCAACAAATACCAAAAACACATTCCAAGTTCTTTCTGTTATTACATAAAATATTTTGATGATGACTTATATTCGCAAGCCCCCGTAATGTTCACAGCGAAGAACGAAGGCGATGATGTAGCGCAGATATTTATAGACACTGTTATAGATGATATAAAAGATATTTACAAGCGATTTAAATTTCCAAAAGAAATGATATTCGGGAAGGAAGACAAGGAGCTATACGACTCAGCTACTGTTTGTCACATTTGCGAAGGTGAACTAGGCGCTGATCGAGTTCGAGACCACTGTCATTTAACTGGAAGATACAGAGGGGCCGCTCATAAAATTTGTAATCTACACTAAGTACATCTCATTTAGCAGAGAAGTTGTGGTTGATAAGTTTGTAAATAAAGAAAATAAGGAAGTAGAGGTTAAACGCGAATTGCGTTTCATCGATAGTTTTCGATTTATGGCTTCGAGTCTCGACGCTTTATCGAGGAACCTAAGCAAAGACCAGTGTAGAAATATAAGCAAGCACTACTCTGGTACTCAGCTCGATCTCTTGCTAAGAAAAGGAGCGTATCCTTACGATTACGTCGATGCTATCGATCGACTGAACGAAACAGAACTACCACCAAAGTCGGCATTCTATTCGAGACTTTGCGACTCGGACATTATCGATGAAGACTACAACCATGCACGGGTGGTATGGAATGAATTCGGGTTCAAAACGTTTCGAGAATACCACGATTTATATAATCTGTCTGATGTTCTCCTGCTCGCTGATGTCTTTGAGAATTTTAGAGACGTATGCTGCGAGAACTATGGTCTTGACCCCGCTTGGTATTTTACTTCTCCGGGTCTTGCATGGGACGCCGCATTAAAGTTGACTGGAGTAGAGTTGGAGTTGTTGAGCGATTATGATATGATACGAATGGTTAAACATGGGATAAGAGGCGGTGTTAGCACAATTTCACATCGTTATGGGCAGGCAAACAATTAGTACATACCCTCGTTTGACGGCAGCAAGTCTTCATCATTTATAACCTATTTGGACGCTTATGAGGCTTAACGTATCGCCAGCGTTTTTCGTCGAGGAATTGGCTAAAATTTGTACCGAGAAAACCGACATGAACTGCCAGTTCTTTGAAAGTTCTGAAGACGTGCCCGATCCGAGAGATTTGAACCGTGAGAAGAAGAACTTGATGATATTTGATGACCTCCAGTTGGAAAAGCAGAATTTATGTGAATCGTACTACATCAGAGGAAGACATAGTAACGTAGATTGTTTTAATCTCGCTCAAAATTATTTCAAACTGCCTCGGCAAACCATAAGAGAGAACGCAAATTTTATCTGTTTATTTCCTCAAGACTTAAAAAATATTAATCATATCTATCACGATCATGTAGGTGAAGTAGACATGCCAATGGAAGAATTTAGGAACCTATGCAAAACTGTTTGGAAACGTCCGCATGGATTCCTAGTAATCGATTCAACTAGTAGCGTGGGCAATGGAAAGTATCGATGCGGGTTCGATGATTTCTATTTACCTATGACTATTTAAAATATATAATTTCATTATAAAAAGAATGGAATCTACCCTCGAAAAGATAGCGACTGTTGTGGAAAAGGTGGTGAGCAACACAGATCCTAAATCGTCGTTTTATATTTTGTTGAGCAAAAGGGTGCGAAAATTAGGACTCGGTATAATCCGCTCTAACTCAAGCGCAAATTAACAAGATGAAGAAAGCGTATGAGAATGGGACTGGTATGACGATTAAAATGAGTAAAACGCAGTTAGCCCACAATGTTAAAGTTGAAGGAGGATTCATCGGTGCTATATTACCGTTTCTAGCAACAGCTGCTGGTAAATTCCTTCTTTCCAGCGTACTGCCTAGTCTCGCGACAGGCGCTTTAGGAGGTCTAGGTTCTGCGGCGACAACGAAAATCATCAATAAAATTAGTGGAACCGGAGTTACTGGAGGTGCGATATACATCAGAAGAGGAGATAGAAACGCCAAGATTGTTCAACAAGGAGAAGGTCTTTACCTAAAACCGTGGAGGGGATCTGGATTAGATGGTAAAGGAGATGGTCTCTATATGAAAACTGGTAAATGGTTGTATATGAAAACTGGTAAAGGGCTTATACTAGGACCTAATTCTCCGTTTCAAAACATTCCGATTCTCGGGTGGTTGCTATAATTTAAAACTTTAATTTCCTATTTATAAAAAAATGTCACGATGGATAAGACCGATACACAAGTTTCGTACGAAACCCGTTCGTTCGAAAAACTTTCCAATAAACCCGGTAAAGTGGTTACCTAAAAAAATGAATACATGGTTTGTATAAATATAAATATAATATAAATATCTGCGCTACATCATCGCCTTCGTTCTTCGCTGTGAACATTTCCTTTTCTTAGCAAGAGATCGAGCTGAGTACCAGAGTAGTGCTTGCTTATATTTCTACACTGGCTTTGCTTAGGTTCCTCGATAAAGCGTCGAGACTCGAAGCCATAAATCGAAAACTATCGATGAAACGCAATTCGCGTTTAACCTCTACTTCCTTATTTTCTTTATTTACAAACTTATCAACCACAACTTCTCTGCTAAATGAGATGTACTTAGTGTAGATTACAAATTTTATGAGCGGCCCCTCTGTATCTTCCAGTTAAATGACAGTGGTCTCGAACTCGATCAGCGCCTAGTTCACCTTCGCAAATGTGACAAACAGTAGCTGAGTCGTATAGCTCCTTGTCTTCCTTCCCGAATATCATTTCTTTTGGAAATTTAAATCGCTTGTAAATATCTTTTATATCATCTATAACAGTGTCTATAAATATCTGCGCTACATCATCGCCTTCGTTCTTCGCTGTGAACATTACGGGGGCTTGCGAATATAAGTCATCATCAAAATATTTTATGTAATAACAGAAAGAACTTGGAATGTGTTTTTGGTATTTGTTGGTGTAGGACGTGTTGGGATCTGGTTGGCAAGTGTCTATAGGTTTAACGAAACTTTCGAAATCGGCGTACACTACAAAGGGGACTCTCATTTTTCTATAATAAAATAGAAATGAGTAATAGATCTATACACCTATCGTTCTCATGCTTTGATAAATATAGTGGGAACAGGTTAACATCTTTCTCATAACCAAAAACATTAATACTAATATTATTATTTCTCTCAAACTTACTTATCACGTTAGCATCCGTCGCTACTGGGAATTCGATGCCGGACCAATTAAGTTCCTCAGCCTGTCTAATTAATTCTTTCGTAATTCTTTCTGAATCTCTCGCAACAGGGTTTAAGGCTCTCGTCACACACCACTTGAAACATTCTTCGTCTTCGTTCTTCATATTAATAATTCCCTTTTTACTCGCTAACCATTTCGGTAGTGGAATGTAAGAACTACCTTTCAGCGGTTTATAAGCAACCGTGTTGATTTCTAATTTTTGAACCGCCCTGAGTCTCCAGTTACTACCCTGCATCTGAAAGGTAGCCATCGACTCAATAATTTTATCTTTAGCGTTGTTATAAATTTCACTTACATCGGTGGAGTCTAGAATCACCTCAGTCCTTGAAAGGAATGGAAAATCTTCGGCATCTACTTCTCCAGACTTCATGTCAACGCGCTCCATTGTGCAGGTAAGAACAAAGTTGGCCTTAGTCTGACGATTTTTTGACAACAAGTCTACCGCCTGTGCTCGAACGGTGTTAAGAAAAGATGTGGCATCAATGCCGTTAGCCCCCTCTACCGTGTATTGTTTCGTGAAGCCCTTTGATGGCCAAAGCCGTTTGATGAATTTCAAACTTTGGTTTATTAATTATTTTCCTAAAATATGAAGTAATTTTTGTTTGCATTACCCCAAATTTCGCCTTTACGATTTTCATTGGTTGCCTAGGTATGTTCCTTTCAATCGCCTTAGCACATGTATTAATCGCTAACATAGTTTTGTTGTATACTTTTCGTGCTGTTGAGGTTGGCGTGGGTGCTTGTGTTGGGATTTCAATCTGCAAACTGGTATTAGGTGAGATTGGTGCAAAATGTGAGGGGATTAATGTTTGAGCCTCGTTGGCTTCAATTTTAGCAATCAACTCCGCTTTTCGCAGTCTCGTATACCCAACCAAGCCGCTCTGCTTGGCGATTTTTCTTAATTCAATAACAGTTTTCTTCGTGTATTCCATTTTATATTGAGGCGACGTTCCTTTAAGCTGTGTCGAGAAAATATTTTCATGCATTTTATATACACAAGAAAAAAGTTTATGATGATGATAATGATAACGGCGACGATGGACGGACGACCACATGTAGACGGGTTTATTTTTGACTGCTTATGAGTAAGGCTTAGTACGAAACTGTTGTAAACTCCTCGCGGCCTTTGACCATTAGGGAGTATTGGTGGGTGTTTCGACCATGTCTATAGGTTTGAGCACGCTGGAGGTTGGGGATTTGGACCTAGGATAGGTCTGTGCACGCGGATTTGAACCTAGGACTGGTTTGTGCACGCGGATTTGAACCTAGGATTGGTAAAATGCGTCAGTTTATTACAAACCCTACTACTAATACGAGTAGCAGCTAGACGCGCCGCATTCCGTAATAAACTGTCATCAAAATCACTCTCACAATATTCTACAAATGTTTTTGAACAACGTGGCTTCATGCCATAATTATATGAGGGCTGCACCATCATAAACAAAAGCACCTGAACTTCCACAAAAGTCAACTGGTGTATCAATTCAGCTAGGAGATTGCCAAGTCTTTCTCCCACATGTGATGCGCTAGTCCCACACTCTTTGAGCCATATACCAAGGTGGGCATTTGTGAGGTCAGGCAGACAGTATCATAACTGATATGCCATTCCCATCTTATTGCAATGTGGATGGAAAAAGCGAAGTGCGATGTGGACTCCACAGTGGACCACACAACCAGCAGTTTGGCAGGCTTGCAGAGAACTATTGAAATGCGAGTGCAAGGATGGTTGTACGTCAACTAGATTCTCTTGTAAATGTGCTGGTGTCCCAAGCACAATGGTGTGTTCCAACAGTTACTGTAGAGGGAAATGTTCAAATCATAGCTCAGGAAGTAATTTCTTACTTTTTTATGAAAGAAATTAAGATAAACTATGACCAATATTATTTTAGAAATCCATGGAAGACTCTTATAATCAAAACTCTTAGATACTAGCCACAGTAATGAGGGAAGATGCCACAAAGAAATTGGAAAACAAGCACTGAATGCAAAAAGTATTTGTTTGTTTCCTCTTTGAACAATTTCGCCGTTTTGCAATAAATTGACCTTCTTTGGCTTCATTTTGATGTCTTATGTTAATTTTACCTTAGATTAATGTTATTTGGAAAATAGAGATCTCAATTTCTGTCGGCCATTTTGGAAAATGGCCGAATGATGAGACCGGGGCTAATCTGCGATGGTCCTAGTGGAATCATTACCACTAAATGTGTGTGTTTGGACACCAAAATAACGATTCTAAGTGAACTGGAAGCCGAAATATTGAAAAATCTCAATTTTCGTGAAGCCATTCGAAATTTCCTTAGAATTCAAGATGGCGGTTTTTCAAAATGGCCGACCGAAAGTGAGATTTTTCAATATCTCGACTTCTGGTTCACTTAGAATCATTATCTTGGTGTCTAAACGTACACATTTAGGGGTAATGATTCCACTATGGCCATCTAGTGGAATCATTACCCCTAAATGTGTATGTTTAGACACCAAGATAATGATTCTAAGTGAACCAGAAGTCGAGATATTGAAAAATCTCAATTTCGGTCGGCCATTTTGAAAAAAGCCGCCATCTTGAATTCTAAGGGAAATTTCGAATGCCTCCCTTCCTAAAATGTTCTCTTAGGTTCCAACTACAACTGTGCAAAGCGGCAATCCGTGTTCATAAAATGCAGTATACTGGCCAAATTTGTCTTGTACCGCTTCTACTATTAATAATCTTAGTACGGCGCCAGTATTTTTATGCAGTTCATTACTTTATCTTGGACCCAAATTGACTAAACTATCCTTTAAATTGATCTTATTTATGAATAAACGGAAATTAATTTTACTACAAAAATGCTTTCAATTGCAAAAAGTGATTCAAAACAGTGACAATATAAAGTTAAGACAGTCACTGATCGGAAGTAACAAATAAGTCAATTCAGATATTAATATTGATTTATGCACTTACTTTGACACATACGATGTACAGACACATTGAGTCGAATATAGAACTTGCCAGAACTTAGAAATCAGGTAACTGTCAAGTGTTACAAAACTTCACTCGAAATAAAAGTCTGGTTGAATTTCTCGAGCTCATCTGTTGTACTGCGTCTCGACTTTAAGGCCAATTTATCTGCTGGCTTTCTGTTCACTACTACGTCCAGAGTCTCCAGACCATAATTATCTTAAATCATTTTGCTCAATTTTTGTCAGTTACGGTTTGTCATTAACCTTACACTGTTTGATGTGAGCATAAATGTGTCCAAATAAGCTTTCATTTATTGTGAGAAATTCCATGTGTTTTTCATTTTGTTTATATCTTCAGATAATTATGGAAACACTGGGCACAAATGGCTCTACGCAAAATATCGGCTATTACATGCCAACAACAGCAATGATTGCATCAAGTAAAGTCAATATAACATACAAATTTGAAACTGAATTTGTCAATGGACTTTGTGCCTTAATTCAAAAATGAGAACAGGAAAATGTCCATTCACATGCAAACCGAGTGATTTCCATAATTATCGTGGAACATTGTGAAAGTTTGCCTTGCAATGACCACCATTTTTTGCTATTTATATATTTTTCAACACACTTCGAACCTGTTTGATTGCTAGCGTCGACAACTGATCCGTATGATCAAACAGAACAGACCGACGTCTGTTCGGTTTACGATATGCAATGGTTTTATTGTTTCTTCGTCAAGCAAGTCATTTGCGTGAGAGGTCTTCACGATTGTTCTTCGAAACTCCAAAATATCCTTTGACTGGCAGGTCAACTCTGTAGTTTCCAATGTTCCCGTTCATATGATCAGTACCCCAAATGGACATGTTACAGTGCATAACTGCATCCGTTGTGTGAAGATACGTCATATTTTCACTCTTCTGATACCCAAAGCATACATGATCCATTTGAAACTATGCCATTGAGTTCCCATCATGTCTAGAGGGTATATTGAAGAATAACGCTATGGAAACGGTTCTAGGACTGTTCATCAAAGGTCGATTCATCAAGGGACTGTTCATCGTGATAACGTTATCATTTTAGCGTTCTTTATTATGTACGCATTATAACATATCGCTTCACCGTTTCATATAAATGAAATTTTAAATGTCCATGATAACAGTCGTCAATCCAGATTCTATTTACGCAAGTATTATTTTCATCAAGGCTTTAGTTTCATAAGAAACTATTTTCATCAATCCAACTTTTACTTTTATAAACAAATATTTTCATCATTCCAACTTCTATTTAAGCAATAATTCTGTCCACCAATCCAGCTTCTATTGAAGCAAAAATTCTTTCCGCCAATCCAGCTTCTATTTAAACAATAATTATTTTGATCAATCCAGTTTCTATTTAAGCAAAGATTCCTTTCATCAATCCAGATTCAATGTGAGTAAGAATTATTTTCATCAATCCAATAATCCTCTTCATGAACAGTATCTTGTTGAATCGTCCTTGATGAACAGGCCGCATACCATGGAAACCGACGGCCTGACCTGATTAGGCCTACTGACCCTATACTTACTGAGTATTCAGTGACAGTTCCGAGTCACTGATTGAATAAATGCATGAATGAACGATAACTTGATTTTGCTCTATTGTTGCAATTTAAATGTTTCATAGATTCAATATGCGTTTGGTGGTATATTAAATATCTCGTTAGTTCGATTGTCCATTATTTCTTTGAGCAAGTTCTCAACGAGCAAAAATTGAAGCTAAATGCTTAATAAAGCAGGAAAAGCACAGATAAAGCAAAGCATCGATAAGCTTATATAATTATGTCCAAAGCCTCAAGCTCAGAAAACTTTTAGAAAGCCATTGATGCCTGTAACTCGTTTCCGCGACAACTGACGAGTTGTCAGACTTTTCGTGTAGGGCCTACGACACTTTCTTTAAGCTTACAGAGACTTCGTCTACCGACATTTCGTCTACAAGTGTATCTGTATCCATTACGGCTAATCAACAGAGGCCGTTTTCTTATAGTTTCGCTAAAACGTGCTATATTCTGAGGAATCCAGATTCTAATTACTGAAAAGATTATTTTCATCAATCCAGCTTCTATTGAATGGAAACTTAATTTCATCCATGCATCCAGCTTGGTTTCTAGCTTCTATTTACTGGAAAAATTATTTCGATCAATCCAGCTTCTATTTCAACACAGGAATGTTTTCGTCAATCCCACTTCCGTTTAGGGAAACAGTCTTTTTCATTAATCCAGCTTCCATTTTAAAGTGACAATAGACGAAATGTCGGTAGACGAAATGTCTGTAGACAAAGTGTCGTAGACGAAAAGTCTGTAGAATTGTCGTGACACTCTGTAACTCATGTCAAAAGCAAGCAACACTCTAAAGTAAACAGTAAAAATAAACAACATGGTTATGTATTGATCAGAGACTATTATGAGGTGTTAGACCTGGGAGTGACTTTGTTCAGCCAATCTGACCCCACTTGACCCTAAATCGGTGACTTGAAGTCGACTTGAAGTCGACGACTTGGAGCCAAAACGACTTGATCCGACTTTCCAGAAAGCAACCAACTTTCGACCTAAAGTCGACTTCTGACAGGATAATAACAATTATTACTTACGGCTAATAATAAAAAAACGTTAAGCAGAATGAGACCGGAACACATGATGAATAAAATTGTTCAAAGTTTATTTAGGCCCATTTTGTGTTGTTTGTGTTTATGTTTGAACAGTTTTTTAAAGCTTTGGGCTATCTAATGTTCTAGTATGCGTAGGCCTATGTACATGTAGGCGTAGTTGACAATGTGATGGCATATTTTATTACAACGAGTTTTTTAACTTGTCCATTGTCAGTGATTACAGTTCGAGAATAGAGCGTTCAGCTCTTGAAAAGGCAGACGTGCTAATATTTTTTATTAACATTTCGATTCGCCATTTTTTTATGAAACATACTGTGACGTTTTAACATAGAATAACAATTTATATAATAAATCGGCTGTTTGCACGACACAGATAAAAAAAATAGGTAAGTAACTGTTTAGCCCAGTCGGCCTCGATAATACAAATAATAACGCAGTCTAAGTACGCGGAAGACCGTAGGTAGTTAGAACTGTTAGGCCTATGCTTCATTCAACTTTGCAAAACACTACAAAACTGCTTAAGTGCTATCCTGGCCTCACGGTCATTAGTGTGACGTGATAAATTTAGATTTGCTTGTATTTAAAGTCAGTTTAAGTCGACTTGTGTAAAACAACTTCAAGTCACTTTTCTGTACAAATTCGATTTGTGGTCAGTTGCGGTAAGCAGACACGAATAGACTTGGAATGACCAAATCCACCCCAGTCGAATTATTGGGGTCGACTCCCAGGTCTATAAGGTGTGGAATAAAGGTTCTCAAATAAGTAATTTTGTTAGTAAAGAAATCACATTGAATTGAGTTTTGCACGAGGTTCTCGCTTTTGAGATGTTTTCTGCGATCTACTTGCTACAAATCTGTCAAGAGAATTAACAACGCCTGCAACGCCTACGCATAGTACAGGTCTTTGCTTTCTCTCTGCCTCTGTCTGTGTCTGTATATCAATGTGTCTGTATCGGTGGCGGCGCGTGGGGGTGCAAGGGGTTCGGTCGCACCGGGCGGCCGCTTCAGGGGGCGGCACTTTGGCTACCAAGAATATTTTTCGGCGACTCAGTTATTGATTTGTGAGGTATAAGAGACCTTGCTTTACGTAACTTCGTACTCAGAATGATTTAAATGTATTTCAACTTTCAAGTTTCAAGTAAAAAATGCGTTAATTGTTAATGCTAAGTGCACAGAACACAGTGATACTAGGAATAACAGTAATAATAATAAGACGTATTTGTATAGCGGCGTAGTTCAGCCAGACCGAAGGAAAGAGAGCGGTACATGAGTTCAAAAAGTTAAGGACAGTCATAAGGTTGTTTAAAAAGATAAGTCTTGAACTGTGATTGAAATATCTCCTGAGATAATTCGTTCTTCGAGTGGTCTGAAAGGCTGTTCCACGCAGTGGGTCCTGAGACAGAAGGAACAGTCGCCAAACCGCGTAGGTGACCTCTCCTCCCCTGCCAGATGGGCGGATATATGCTCTCCCTCATTGCTCGCATTGATGCTCTTTCTCAGGATCTTCAAGCATGGATATCTTCAAACCGGCTCTCCTTGGACTCAACTAAGATCAAATTAATCTGGTTTGGCACCCGCCCAACTTGCTAAGATTGACTATTCTCTTTTGGACGAAAGTTTTCCTTCCTATGCCTTTTCACCCTATGTTCGTAACCAAGGTTTCACACTTGATAACTCTCTCTCCTTCTCTGACCACATTACTAATCTCACCCGCTCCTGCTATTACCATCTCCGACGCCTGAAGGCAATCCGACGATCGGTTTCTTCTTTGGTTTTCACCTCATTTGTTCATGCCTTTATTTTCCTCTCGCATAGACTATTATTATTTCCTCTTGGTTGGCCTCCCTAAAGTGCACCTCTCCCCTCTGCAATCGGTTCTTAACCCGTTGGAGGTGAGGTGGGGTTTGACACACCCCATAGCTATTCTACGCTGCGTTTTCTAGGGAAAAAGTGGAACCAGCTTGGATTATTTTTGTCTACCTTAGTGAATGTGAAATACGGACACTTTAGGTCAATTTCAACTATTTTTGAACGCACATTTTTTTTTATTCTGTTGCAAATTCAAGTGAAATTATAATTTTTCGTATACATATTGATTTTAATGAATTAAAAAAAAGTAACGGCACAGTGTAGAACAAATTGGTGATAATAGAAGATAGTGCAGATATAAGATATTAGATATATCCTGTTTTGCATATATGCAAAATTGTTCCATTATTACTGGTAGTATGTCACGTGTTCGAAAACGTTACATGTTTCAAGGGCCACGAAGATGCCATTGCAGAGGGCCGCTTTTGATTTCGAGCGCCACCGCGCTGGCCACTTTAATTATGATTGAAAAAAGTTATTTGCTCCCGATAATCACCAGTTTAACTGATAATTGGTTACAGAAAAATAGTTAAGCTCCCAATAAATGTTATGTAGTTGATATTTTGACTTACAAGTACAAAATATACATTGGGGTATGTCATACCCCACCTCACCTGAAACGCTCCAATGCTTCACCTCACCTCCAAAGGGTTAATGCAGATGCCAGACTTATTGCCCGTCTCCCGTGATTCTCCCATATCTCTACATTCATGTTTGAACAACTACATTGGCTTCCTCTTACTGCACGAATCCAGTTAAAGGTACTTGTCCTCATTTGCCGATCCTACCTAGGTCTTGCCCCGAAATACCTCTGTGACTCAATACGTCGGCCTACCTCGGCTGCTCTTCGCCCACTACGTTCTTCGGATCGTCTTGAATTTTTTGTTCCTCGTGCGAGAACAGCCATAGCTCAGTCCCGTGCCTTTGCCTGCAGTGGCCCTTCGCTATGAAATCAACTTCCCTTCTTTGTTCGCACCACCATACTATGCGGTGGTCCTCCTACATCTTTTCGCTACCTCAAAATTTGTCTTTATTTTCGAGGACTTTCGCACTGGGAGCGCCTCTGATTGGTGTGCACTGTGATAGGCGCTTTATAAATCTTTAAAAACAATAAAATACAATAAAATATTGTGCGCCCTATTATGTCGGATTCAAGCCCACTGAGAGCTCTGTCCTTGATCCAAACGAGCGCGACAGTCGCTGTATTAAGATGTCGTGGTCGACTGTGTCGAATGAAGCCGACAAAATAATTATAGAAGCACCAGTTTGCCAGAATCTATGGCATAGAATGCGTCCGAGAACACTTTAAGGAGCGCAGTCTCGGTGGAATGGCGATACCTATAGGCAGATTGAAAACGAGAAAGAAGGCGACATTCAGACAGGTGCTCGGTCAGCGGATGATTGGCAATACGCTCAAGTACCTTTGATACGAACGCTAGATTTAAGACAAAGTCTGAAGTTCGCAGGTGACGATTCCTCGGTTCCAGTTTTTTTTAAAGAGCAGCGATGTGGTCTCGAGACCGTGGTCTATGTCGCGAGAACGTCTAGAAACCGAAAAATGCGGGCTTGGTCTTGATCTGGTCTTAAAGGTATGATCTTGGTCTTGGGCGTCTGGTCTCAGTGGAATATATGTTAACTGTTGAGGTAGATAGTTGCCTGTTATTGAAAGTAAAGGTTAAGTTCTATTAGTTAAGTTATCTTAATTTTTGTCTAATTCCTGTCTCCGAAAGCAAGCTTATCGAGACTTTTTATTTCATTACCTGGGTGACCCTATTTAGCGGGATAATCCATCCCTTCAGGGTCCTCCACTTGGTAACCGGAATGTCGTTGAATGATAACTGCCATAATTGTAAATATGTTGTCGGTTACAGGAAAAAATAAATTGAATTGAAATTGGAAAAAAAGGTCAGTTCAGGGACTTCTGAGTTATCTTAGAATTCATGCGACGATCCGCCAAGGACAAAGCAAGTGAGGATCTCGTTCTTATCAGAAACGACAAGAAAACGTTGAGGCACAGTTAACCCTGTCTGCTGGTGCTTAGATTAATGTAGTTTCTCTAGGCAAACATTTTTTGGGCAAGTGTTGCAGATCACGGATTTCGTGGACTTTTTCTCCTACTGGAAACGTTTTCTGTATCCCAGCAACATCTGGACATGTTGAGAAACTGTTTAGCTGTAGTGGACTTTTCATGAGACCTCTCACGGCAAGACTTAGGGACAATACTTTCTATGATTTAGTAACCTACTTATAAAATGTAATAAACATCTGATTTGAATGATGGGATTATTGAGAATTGCATTTATGGTTTTAGACAACGTGGTCTTGGTCTCGGTCTTGGTCTTGAACCAAATGGTCTTGGGCTCGGTCTCGGAACACGACTCGTTCTCCAAGACCGAGACCAAGACCTCGTGCTGCACGAGGTCTTGGTCTCGGTCTTGGAGTGTTGGTCTTGTGCACAACACTGTGGTGGCTTGACTACTACGTGCTTCCATATGGACGAGAAACGGCCGAATGCGAAATAATGACGGAACAGTAGCGGATCTGCATCATCGGATCTGCTTCATCTGCTACTGTGCTCTACTGCTCTATATAGACTGCTACTAATTACTATCATACAAAACACAGACAAAATTTCACTAGACTATTTAGACAGGCAGCAAGCCTGCCGCGTTGAAGTTGGGAGGGGCGGCACACGGCTTACTCGCACCACCTTTGAAACATCTACGCGCCGCCACTGGTCTGTATGTTAAGATGTCGGTCTGGCTGTCTCTGTCTGTCTTCAATCTATTCCTCTCTCAAATTCCTGTGTGTGCGCCATACACACCCCTACACATACATGCTGCGTTTGGGTGGAAGATGCAGTACTTTTCATAAGACCAAAACTTATACATTAAACTTATAACATTTGAGAAATTCTTCTGTAAAATAATTTCAATCGTAATTTCAAGATTTCTCCAGCGCCCAGAGAAAGCTAAGCTGCTGAAACTAGTTGACGTGTAAAGAAAAGAAGTGGCGGTTTACTACTGAGAGGTCTAAATGTAACAAAAGACAACTGTTTGCAAGGGAATTTTTGCATTTGCATGAGTTAATATTAAAACATAATGTTTTTTTTTATAAGAACAAGGAAACTAATATATCGTTTGCTTCCTATGTATAAATGATTGCTGGTGTAGCAGAGACTGATTGTTGACAAACTGTAAGAATCTTCATAATTCAGACAACATATAAGTTCCAGAAATACGACGAATAACACCATTTGTAAAGCATGATAAACAGATGCCAGAAAGGTCAAATGTCTTGCTAATGGAACCCGATTCATGCACGCTGTCAGATCATCACAGACTGCTTAATAGGTTTCACAGACTGCTTAATTTAATAAGTGTTACTAGATAATAGATACATGAATTTCACCATGACGTCATAGCGAACGACTCTGGTACCAAATGGCAGAAATATGTGACATTTTATTGTTTGATTAGCATAATCGTCGTTTAATCTTCAGATGTTTCGATCAATCGACATCATACAAACGAATGATTGTCTGCGCGTGTGGTCAAGATGGCCCTAGTGTTTTAAAGCGTGGTCCTATTTATTGTATCAAGTAGAGTGTTGGCCATTTTCTGTTTTTTTACGTATTTCTCCGATTTCGTAATCATTGGCAGCGTGTTATGGTTGCTAATTCACAATAAGTTAGCAATTCTCCCTCCAAACGTGTTTTTGCATAAAAACCCGAACAAACGAGAGAAAAAATATAGCCTAAGAGAAATTGCCAGTGTATTGTAATTTTGTTAAACATTTTAATTTAGTCCAACAAATGTGATATGAACCAGTTATTTATTTCTGTATGTTTTTTACGATAACAAAGTATTACTTATTTATATTTCTTTAATAGGCTATTATTTGCTATTTTTACTTACTTATTACCAAGACGACGTTATTAAGGACTCAGCAACACAGCATTATTGAAAATTACAGGGTGTCATCCTTCAAGATAATCTCAAGCTCACAGCCCATAATAGACCAACTCACAGCAACTTGCTCCTCCTCTTTTTATGCTATCAGAAAACTCAAAACCCATGGCCTTTCTTCCTCTTCCATCCATAATGTAACCAAAGCCACTACCGTTGCTAAACTTCTATATGCCTCCCCATCCTGGTGGGGTCTTACCCTGGCTTCCGATAAAGAACGCCTGGAAAGACTCCTAAAAAGAGCCAAACGCCTAGTTTACCTAGATCAATCCTTTCCAACCGTCTCTGAACTTGCCAATAATTATAGCCGATGCGAAACTCCTTATCTCCATATTAAACAACCGCAAGCAAGCCAACTCCTACCTCCACTCCGACCCCCCTCTCTTCTCAACAATTAAGACCTACAGCACATAACCATTCTCTCCCACCCAAGGGAAACTCTCAATTTACACCCAGATCCTTATATAAAAATATTTACTAGTTTATTCTAAAATTATCTAATTGACTTAAATTATCCATTATCACTCATGTAAGCATTTCTGCATTTTTGTCAGATTGTTTATCTCAATAAAACAATATATATTTTCGTGGTTAAGCAAATGGTCATTTACGAAATATTAACTGTATGAAACTTTCTTCTACTGTACATGTAGAACACGTTTCTGACATTATGGCGAAACAACAACAGAAAATGGTTAATTGCGAAAATTTCTATTAATTTGGCCAACACTGTAGTTGGTCACAAGCGGGTTTACTTTATAAATTTCGTCTGATCGGGCTTGTAAGCGGTTTTTATGTGCATTCTTCTCCTTAGCGGTGTTTCTGAGTATTTTTGACGGTTTTGGGGCGTTTCTTATAAAAGTACTGTGCCGTCTCTTTCGTTTCGAAGATTATAAGATTCCTAATTGGACAGTGTCAAGCTCCTTTTATATAGGCCGAGAGACTGCCTGGACTGGGTGCGTACTTCGGTGATACGCTTTGATCAGTTGAAATGAAAGACAGGTTGGGTAGGGTTCCGCGACAACTCGTCGACAGACTTTTCGTTAAGGACACTTCGTCTACAGTGTATCTGTATCCGTTAGGGCTAATCAACATCGGCCGCTTTCGTATAGTTTCGCTACAACGTGCTATAATTCTCAGGAATCTAGCTTCTAATTCTGGATCTGGAGGTCGCATTAATGACATGCTGACCGACACCTTCAACACCTACGGTCTTCACCAGTACATCGAAGTCCCGACTCGAGGTGAAAACATCTTAGATACCCTAGCTGCTGATGATCGCGCAACAGTTTACTATGTACAGGTGAGCGATGCTGGTCTTGTATCAGATCACAAGCTCATACTGTGTAAATTAATGACTTCCTGCCACCGCCAACCAGTTCAGCACATATACCGTAACATCAAAGCAGTTAACCCTTTAACGTTAAGTGACCTGCTCGTTGATTGTGATCTTTTCGTTGCTCCTGCAAACAGTGCAAACGATTTCGCCGAACAACTGAAAAGAATAGTAACGTTAACCTTGGACAAAATCGCTCCAATTCAGACTTGCTACAGGCGACCATCTAAACCTATAACTAGATGGCTTTCATCTGAGGCATCCCAGGCAAAGAGGGAACGTCGTCGACTGGAGAGGAAGTGGAAAAGTTCTGGACTTTAGGAGGACAGACAGCGTTATCGTCGTCACTGCCGTAAAACAAACAAACTCATAAATGATTCAAGAAGTTCGTATTTCCGTAGCCAACTGATAATCCACGGGACCGATGGCGCATCTCCCAGCGTCTTCTACACTCAAAGGAGACTGCCAACGCTCTGACCCTGAGAATCAGAATCTGTGTTCTAAATTTGCTGCATTTTTTGTAAACAAAATTAACGATCTTAAATGTAAAATTGCTAGATGTGCTGCCAATCTAGTATGGAATGACCTGCTGCTCGACTCTGACTTCTCTGGCTCCGCCTTTGATGACTTACCACCTGTCACCTACTTTGAAGTCTTTAATCTTCTCAAGAGCATGGTCCCTAAATCATCTCCAATGGACTTCATACCTACACCACTTATTGTCTCTTGTTCTGATGTTTTGTCCCACCTAATTGCACACTTGGCCAACCTGTCTTTTGCTGAAGGGTGTTTTCCGTCATGCTTCAAGTCTGCTCTAGTCACGCCTTTACTCAAAAAACCCGACCTTGACACCAGCAACCTTTCTAACTTTAGACCTATCTCTAACCTGAATAACACCTCCAAGATCCTTGAACGTCTTTTTCTTACACGTATCAAGAAACACATCACTTCTCCTAACTTCAGCCCTTATCAGTCAGCTTACCGCGAAGGCTATTCCACTGAAACTGCTCTTGTCTCTACACTGGATAACATCTTCTCCTGTGTTGACAATGGTAAAGCCTGCCTCTCAGTATGTCTTGACCTCAGTGCAGCCTTCGACACCGTAGACCACCAGCTACTTCTTTCAAGACTAACCAAAAGCTTCGGTGTCTCTGGGACTGCCTTAAACTGGTTAGCTTCTTACCTGGGCAGGTAGGCATCGGTACCGCTCGGTCTGAGCCCACGCTTTGTACTGCTGGAGTACCACAAGGATCTGTCCTCGGTCCTTTATTATTTACAGTCTTTACTTCCCCAATCAGTCATATAGCTAAGCACTTTGGAATCCAATTACAACAGTACGCGGATGATAGTCAGCTACATATTGCTCTGTCATACACTGACCAGTCTGGTTAACTAAAACTTGAAGAGTGCCTCTCATCTATGTATGCATGGTTCTGTTTCAATGGTTTGGCCATAAACCCAAACAAGTCTGAGGCTATTCTGTTCTGTTCAGGCCAACGCCTGCGTTCTTTCCCGTCACTTTCTAGTGTCGACCTCGCAGGCAATGCTGTGTCTCTCTTATATACTGTCAAAACACTTGGGGTAACCCTGGACAGTAAGCTCACATTCCGACCACACATAACAAACCTTTGTAAATCTTGTTTCTATCACATCAGGGCAATATGTCACATTAGGTCGGCTCTAACTAAGTCTCAAACTATAGCCTGTTCACTTGTATCCTCTCGTCTTGATTATGCTAATCCCTTTTTTGTGGGTGTCTCAAACCTTGAACTCAAAAGGCTGCAACGAATCCAAAACTCCTTAGCTCGTGTAGTGATGCGTGTCCCACTACGAACATGATCCTCAGTCCTACTCCACGAACTGCATTGGCTTCCTGTTGAATTCAGAATAAAATTTAAATTGGCCTGTTTGACCTACAAAACCCTAAGCACCAGCACACCTACCTATATTCATGCACTACTAACTCCTTACAACCCTCCTCGATCATCAAGTATAGGTCTTCTAGATGAGCCACGATGCAGAACAGTTATGGGCTCTCGTGCATTCCACGCCTCTGCTTCAAAGGAATGGAATCGGCTACCACTTTCTCTTCGTAGCTCAACTTCATTTCCTTCCTTCAAAAAGCGGCTCAACACTCACTATTTCTCCTTGGCTTTCAAGGATTTAGAAATCTAAGTGCATCTTCACCTGGCGGCTGACTATCCGCGCCTCAGATTCACATTTCGGTGTGACCTTGCGCGCGTTACAAATTTATTTAATAATAATAATAATAATAATAATAATAATAATAATAATAATAATAATAATAATAATAATAATAATAATAATAATAATAATAATAATAATAATAATAATAGTAATTACTGAAACGATTATTTTCATCAATCCATCTTCGGTAAACCGTAGTTTAGGTTTTTAAATTTTTTTATATCATCAAATTAAAATGGAAGCTGGATTCATTAAGGAAATTGTTTCCCTACATGGAAGTGGGATTTATGAAACCATTTATGTGCTTAAATAGAAGCTGGATTGATGGAAATAATTGTTACCGTAAATAGAAGCTGGATTGATGAAACTAAGTTTTTCACGCAATAGAAGCTGGATTGGTGAAAATTATTGTTTCCGTAAAAGTTCGATTGATGAAATTTTTTTGGTTAAATAGAGGATCGTTCGATGAGTTCTTATGAAAGGAGATGCTTTATGGTTTTCCAGAGAAGGCGAGGATTCGAGCTATAGAATTAACTATAGAAGGAGCAGAATTTCTTCTTAGCGGTTGCTGGATTAGGTAGGCCTACTTTGAGATAGATTTAAGGTGTAAGAAAAATTGATATTTCGCGGTGCGTTTTTAAGCGCACTCAAAGCGCTGGCAGAAATATTTGGAGCTCCGGATAGCAATTGAACCTAGGAGTGAGAGTATGTTTGGTAATACTAGGAACGTGTTTTTCAAGAATTGTGGAAAGAGTGGTGTGTACCTGAAGAGAGGTCATAAGCGGTGGAGGGAAAGTTTACTACGGGGCCTCAACAGGAAAGATCTTGTTTTACAGCTTCAACGTCTAGGCCAACTGAACAAATGCGGCAGAAAGAAGGAAAGACTGGATCACGACGTGGCGCATGTAGCATTCAACATGTAAGATGTGTAAATTTGGGGTAAAAATTGGAAAGTCATTAAAAACTGGAAGATACCAGTTTATATTCTAGAAAGCGATGAATGATGTGGTATAGAAAAGTATTGTAAATTTGGATACTTGACACCATGTTCAGAGTTTCAGAACTCTGTTGCATCACGGATGATGAACGATGAACACACCAGCAAGAACTCTATCGCAGTAGGAAGATGATGCAGTGTCTGGTTATTGATTGAACCAAAAGGTTTGTGCATGATAGTTTTTACAGGCAACGGTTGGCCAGATGGATGCTAAAATCTCCGCGATTGGCAGACGATGCTTCTCCAAATATGACCAATTATCGGGAAGAGAATGATGTTGACATTTTCCGAGATTTCTATTTGGTCACGACAAACACGATAAAAGTAATGATGATTGCGGTCATGCGCAGTTTCAAAACGCAAAGAAATGTTTATTAAAGTAAACGCAGAAAAGTAATTAAGGTGAATCAAAGAGATTTACTCAGACAGCGTTACGAATTGCGACATTGGACGTACGAACCGGTGTCACGACACTTCGTCTACAGACTTCGTCTACGACACTTCGTCAACAGACATTTCGTCTACCGACCTTTCGTTTACAAAGTTATTTCATGTTGTCACTTTAAAATGGAAGCTAGATTGATGAACAAAACGGTTTCCCTAAAGGGAAGTGTTATTGATTAAAATATTCCTGTGTTGAAATAGAAGCTGGATTGATCGAAATAATTTTTGCAGTAAATACAAGCTGGAAACCAAGCTGGATGCATGGATGAAACTAAGTTTCCAGTCAATAGAAGCTGGACTGATGAAAATAATCTTTTCAGTAATTAGAAACTGAATTCCTGAGAATATTTAGCACGTTTTAGCGAAACTATAAGAAAGCGGCCTCTGTTGATTAGCCGTAACGGATACAGATACACTTGTAGACGAAATGTCGGTAGACGAAGTGTCGTAGACGAAAAGTCTGTAGACGAGTTTTCGCGGAACCGTACGAACCTGCCTAGGACGAGAGAACCAAACGAAGAAGTTTTGTCCAAGCCACATTTATGTGTCATTAATATTAAAATGAGGAACATAACAATGTACAACATTCATCGCCGTTATAAACATAAATTTAATTTAGATTTATTTAGAAAGCATATATTCAATATTCATTTAAAACAATTTAAAATGCACATAACAGATAAACCCTAATGATTACTAAATAATGTTCAGCAAAGAGGACACAGGCACATAAAATATCACATAATTAAATCGTAATTTTACAGTGCAGTATTTTGGATGTCATTAACGGTTCCACGAACTCAGATACTAACAGGTGCATGCATTATGATTAGAGCCTCGTTGTCTATTCATTATAAATAATAATTCAAAGATATCATAAATTAAATTAACTAAGTGTAACATAGGCGCTATCTTAATTTCATCTCACTAATGAATGCTGGCCACTCATTCGTTATAATCATTTAATACAAACCATTAAGCTATAATATCCGATTATATTTTCATTCAATCATTGATTATATCACGCTTTGCTTCTGTCTGAAGCTGTGATTTAAGCCCTAAGGCTACTGCTTCAGTAAACATGCGTCAGTGTTCTTCTGTCATTAAGCTCATGTTAAATCCGAATGTAAAAATTAAATTTTAATCATTTAAAAAAGGAATGTCTGTTATTATATGTATCATAAATGATCCACAAGTTGTCTGCATATAAATTAGTTTAATTTCACTTCTGTGCTTCTAGAACTTCGCTGGTGTCTGCTATGAAGAAAGTGAAAAGAATGGCCGCCTGTCGTAAACAATCAAAACCAAGATTCGAATCTTCAGTAAGTGAATTTTTAAATAATCTCAATACTACAGCATTTCTGCAGATAAATAGTCAAGCGATTACTTTCTCATTCTAAGTGTGTTCTTTTTCAGATAATTTACACGCATAAATTATCTTGGAAAAAACACATCCAACATCAAACGTATCAAATAAATAGGGAAAATTATGAAATATATGTCGTGTGCTATAATTTTGCTTGAGTTCTAGATATACCCGTACAATTCTTTTCAGATGTAGAATCTACGATCTAGTCAACCTCGACGCAAACAAAGTCTTCAGTAGGCCTATCGTGAAAAGGAAATGTATAGAGCCAACCAAGTAAAAAATGCTGCAGACCTAATTTAGAAATCGTTTTCAATGAATCTTTACCTGATTGGTTAAATGCACGGTCTCATTCCAACGCCGGCCACTATCCACAGAACTGCGTCAGTAACAAATAGGATGATGGAAATCGCAAATGGCACCAACGATTTCTTTGAGTTTTTAGTTGATGCTGGAATAAAATTAAATATAAACTGCAACAACGAGACTTCTTAGCGGACATTTATGGCCATCAAGTAACTATAAGTACTGTTTATAATCGTGTTTCACTCGAAACGATCGTTAACTGAATTGGCCATTATAAAATAATCGACGTTATAAAACTCATTAAATTTTATGCTCAAACTCTTAAATATTTTATGCTGCTGTCTTGTCGCTAGCAGACCAGCAAAACAGATAATATAAATGTAAATCCTTTAGTGAATAGTGCACTTGACAGCAGTGTGCTTTTTGTTGCTGGTCCACGGTTGTGGAAGGCAAATCCACAATCTGTACGTTCTCCTGTGTTCTCATTATGTCTTAGCATCAGAATGCTTATTCGCCTTCAGCTCTGTCTTTCTGTTTCATATGACTGATCATAGGAACTAACTAGACTGCAATTCTCATTTGGCGATTGGTACTTAGTTCTTTTATTACAATGGCGTTATGGAAGTTTTAACGTTGACTAAATATAAATTTCCTTCTAAAATCCGCAATATATCTATACAAGGCACGGTTCATATCATGATTGTCAAATCAACGACAGACTGGCACGTGTTTGAAACTACGACAAAGGTCGAATGTCTACACAGCAAAGTGAAACGTGTTGTAAAGTGAATGATCACAAACATTTGACACCACCAACATCAGGCCCAACGAGAGGGAGGCTGGGGGGAGGGGCAAACGACCAGGGGCCCGGCGACTTTTAGGGCCCGTGCTGGGCACGCATTGAACTTATTAAAATATTATAATAAGTTACACAAAGTTTATTATTTATGCATTTTTAAAGATAAGTTAATATTACTGACACTTCACTACAATCGAATATGATCTGGCAAAATCATTGAACTACGAGGATATTAGCCTATAAACCATTTTACTGCAGCTAAATCTAGACAAATCGATTTTTGATTAGCATAAATTTAAAAATTAAATTTATAAATTAGCAACTGAATAAAAATCAGTTGTATTAGCCTATATAAATAATAGTATCGTAGGTCGTACCCGCTCGTTTTATTATTTCAATTGGTATTTTAAAATTTCTCACAAAGCTTAAAGAATAAAGATAGTTTAGAGGCTCGTGACTGCTCTGCCTAGGGCGGCGGGCCTGAACAACATACAATACTATGGTAGGGAAAATAAGGTAAAACTGCTGTTTGAATAATTTTAAATATTGGAAAAACCCAAGTGGTACTTAATGAGGTCATCTGATCATCTTTGTCTGGTCAAATCAAAATCAAGAACTGTCCTTGGCAAACGAGCTTTTTCAGTATCTGGACCTACTTTGTGGAACTCTCTTCCTGTGTCTGTACGTTGTGCTCAGTCGCTTGGGTCATTTCGTTCGCGGCTGAAAACTTACCTCTTTCAAATTGCTTATCCACCGTAGGCTGTCTCTCTGTCTCTTACGGACTGATCTTTTGGATGTTGACCTGATTACGGCTTGGTTTTGGTGTGCCATCGGTTGATGCCTTGTGCATTAGACACCAGCGCAATAGAAGTTGCTAATTATAGTATTATTATATTATAATTATTATGGGTGAAACGTGTGTTTTTAGGCATTTATCTCCGCTTACCTGGTGACCCTGTATCGGACTTTGTTTCGCCTACAGTGATAAAAGAAATACAATTTTCGAATATGCTAAATGAAATGTAAAAGTAATACAATGCAATGCAACTTAATATTGCAGAACTTTAGCTTCTAACTCCGTAGCTGCGATTATTTAGATACTTCGACTGTTTCGTGTAGTTCGTAAAACAGTTAAATAGTCCACCATAATTTGTGTATTGTATCTTATTTGGCGTGTCTGATAATTCCGTCTTTAAAAGGCCCTATAAAACTAGATTTCTGAATGCAGCTGCATTAGCAATCATTATCATAGTTGGAATGTGTATGTAAAGGAGAGAAATCACATCATAACATATTTTGCTATCGATTATTTGTAGTCAGCTACTTATAATTATAACAAAACTTTTGAACTCATGTAATATGTGCGGGTTTCTGGAACAATAGCCGCAACTTCAATCTTGGAGTATCATAAAGGAAGCTTTGCTTTAAGTTTTAAGGTGAAAATACACTTAGCAAATGGATTAATTTTAAATAGAAACTGATGAATTTCTCATTATTTATTATGCATTAATTTAAGGCAACTAGAAACGTATTCACCTTTGTCTTTGAAGCAAAGGCAAACGACGAAGGCCATGACAATTCCGCTCGCGACACAAGATGTCAGAAAAAATAAGAAGATCCACAAAACATTCAAACATTTACCTGAAATAAGACATAATCAAACCCATATAGGCATGCTGTATTTCTTAAAAATAGAGACCTTCCTCCTGAAACTATAAAAAAAGAGATAACGAGCTCTGCTTCTCTGTTAGAAATGCAGGCAATGAAAATGTCGAACTCCCACAATAACACAACAACTCAGAACGTTCTTGATTGAATGCATGATACATTCGCATCGCTTGAGATCTAGAATGAAACGCGAACTGGAGTCTTCAGTGTCTAGTTATGAGTCTGAGGATCGCATCAACATTAACCACCAACAATTTAGAAACTGTCATATGAAATGTGATACAGGAAGATACATGAGAGCCTGAACAGGAGGAATACGATGGGTGCGAATTTAACAACCTCTCTTAACTACGTTATAACAGGCTCGTTATAACAGGCTCCTTGTTTCAATGTTACATAAAACTGATTACGAAATCGTTTTCTTTTGATCACATACTTGACTCCAACTTCGTGCACAGAAACGGAAAGCAGCAATCCATTATATGCCTGAATCCTCCATCGGAGCGATAGGCAAATATCATTACGCACACGGAGATTGTACAGCCACTGAGCCACACCAACAACACAATGAGCGTAGTCGTAAACGAGGCTGAAACATACAAGCATCACCAATTACTCAATTACCTTAAAATAAAGAAGCATAGGGGCCTATATAAATTTTTAAATTGTATAGCTGAGTTGGACTGATACGCTAAAACTGCCAAATGGATACTTCTGCAAATTTTACACTTATTTATAAATAATTGACAGGCCATGACAGGCAATTAATAGGCCATGCAAGATCACTACTACTGAGCCTTCTAAGGATTCTCGTAGTAAACGAATTCCACCTTCCAAGTATCTTTGGCAAACGGACACGAACCTTCACCGGACATCGATCTCTGGAACCTATCTGATTTGATGCAACGCTGGTGAATAAGCTGGTGCTCTGCGATTTACCTTTGAATAGTGCTTTAGAAATTGTTCGTTTATGATTATGAATCAATTAAATTTAATATTTCTAATCCCATCCAATCGAATGAAATAACTTCTACAGCGCCGTTCCTATTTTGTAAAAGGAATCAAGTGACACCATCATCATAATATCTCGGAGAAGACAGATTGAATTACGATATAGGGAAGAGAAACGACAAAAATAATGTCGTTGGTTCTTCTGGCCTATCAGAATTCAACTATTGGTTTTTAAAATACGCGCGGCAAGAGGAACTAACATTCTTGTATATGTTGCATCAAACTGACGTTTCCATATGAACTGCGCCCTACGATGTATGTAGGTATGTCTGTATGTATGCATGTATTTATGAAAGCATTCATGTATTTGTTCATGTATTATGCATGTATGTATAATTATATGTATACGTATGCATGTATTATATGTATGCAAATACATACATGCATACATACATGCATATATAAACATACATTTAGGTACGTTGTGTGTGTATGTATTGTATATAACTTATATACCCCATTTCAAACTATGCCATAGCCAGCATCATGTCTAAGGGGTGGATTGAAGACTAATTCTATCGACACCGGCAGGCTGACATGATTTGCTGAGTATTTATGAATGTATGTGTATGCAGTATGTATGCAGTATGTATGCATGTACGTTTTGTGTGTATGCAGTATGCATTATGCATGTATTCGTTTATGTATTTACGTATGAATGTATCACGTATACAACTATACAATAGTATACAACTATACATACATGTATTATGTACGTATATTTGTTTTATCATGTATTGTACTTAATAGCATTGGTTTCACAGTCGATTTTAGTACACTCTCATCGTCAAATTGTTAATAATTATTGTCGTCTTAGTACCTATAAGTAGTGCTGTGCTACCTAAGCCTAATTGGTGCCATAGTTCACGAAGAACAAAGTTAAAATCAATTAAAAGAATGCATTGACAACGTGAAAATTAAAATACGACTTGGTCTAGCGTACAAACGTAGAGTCAACACCAAGATTCATAATTAATATGATGTTCAGAATAGCATTAATCTTGGTCCGTGTTGCATTTGAGACGAGGAATATTGAAAGCCGAATGAGTTCATTTTCACCTATTTCTAATGTTTGATTCATTTCTAAGATCATTGAGAAAATTGTAGCTAGCCAATTAACTTTCTGAACGAAGCAGAACTTTTGGCGCCGAACGTTTTGGCGCTAATAAACTTAGTAAATCTATAATGTTAATTTTTTAATGCAAAGAAAATATCAGTAGCATAGCCAATTTTTTGTGGTGAGTTGGATTGATAAAATAGAATTTGGTAAATTAATACCATCTTTTAATGCTGCATTATTCTTTCGTAACAAGGCAGTCTACCAATGTCCATGATAACTGAAGAAATTAGTTTCATCAATCCAGCTCTCATTGAAACAATTCTTTTCATCAATCCATCTTCCATTTACGGAAACAATTCTTTCATCAATGCAACTTCTAGTTCAGCAAATATTCTTTCATCAATCCATCTTTCTTTAGCGAAAGAACTTTTTCATCAATCCAGTCACCATTTACCAAAGAACTTTCTCAACAAATCCAACTTCGACTGCGTGTTTCTGAGATAGAAATTGAGTAATACCTCATCTTGCGCAGTAACACACCCTGTCGGTTTCATTACGGTAGGTATAGTGTCACTCGTAATCAAACCGTTTCGTCGATCCAATCGGTGGCGCCCAAACAGCCGGCGCCTAAACGGAGGCGCCAAAACGTCACGTGCCGCTATCTGAATGCTAATGGTTTACTTCCTACTTCGCAGTCTGGGTTCCGCTGGGATCACTCGACTGAGACCATGCTGGTCCGCTTGCTCTCGGACATTAATGGCGCCATGTATCGATCCAAGGTCACGCTCTTCGCCGTGTTTGATGTCAGCGCCGCCTTTGACTCGGTCGATCATGACATCCTTTTACTCCGCCTTTCTACTTCTTTCGTCCTTGCTGGCAAACCTCTTGACGAGCTCCGCTCGTTCTTATGCGATCGCACCTCCTGTGTTGTTTCAGGGTCGACCAGGTCCCATTGGGCCCCTGCCCCATTTGGGTTACCACAAGGTTCTGTACTGGGCTCGCTATTATACATATTTTACACTTCCGAAATCTGACTGCTCTTGTCTTCTTATGGAGTCCTAAACCAAACTTACGCAGACGACACCCAGGCTTGTGTTCACTGTCCTGCGGCAAAAGCGGCCACTGCTGCCCACTCCATGCAGCTTGCTATAGACTCCCTTGGTGGCTGGATGTCGTCGAATCGACTCCCGCTAAACCCTTCTAAAACGCAATTTATCTGGCTTCGCACCAGACAGCAGCTGGCAAAAATTCATCTGTGTGCCCCTCTACCCAGTTTCCCTCTTCACTTTCTGCTCCTGTGTTGGGGATCTCGGAGTGATACTTGACCAAGAACTCACTTTCGCTCAACACGTTGACTCTGTCTCTCGTATCTGCTTTTATCAGCTGCGCCAACTGCGAGTAATAGGCTATCCCGAACTCTCACTCCCAGCGCTGCAGCTACTCTAGTTCACGCATTTGTTACCACTCGTCTTGACTATTGTCCCTCTCTATATGTGGGTATTCCACAGAGTCGGATTGGGCTCTTGGTACGAGTCTTGCGCGGCTGCGTGATTGATTGGTGGCATCCCTAAGCAGGGGCGGATCCAGGGGGGCAATCCGGCCATGCCCCCCCCCTTTGAAATTTACACAGGACGTGCCCCCCCATCGCCAAGTGGACAATGTTCACTCTGTGATCTTTTGTGATGAAAAGAAAATGAGGATATATAAATAAAAATATTATATTTGTACAACTAAATAGCTTCTCTCAAGTGTTGTTTCTCAAATGTCAAATATCAAATTTTAAAATATTGGTAAAACTACATAATTACTACATGGCTCCCGATTCGGTAGTTGAATCATTCTTCCTTGGTTTGTGTACCATTTGTTAACTATTTCTGCTAACTGAGTCCTGGTAAGCAATTCGTTTACCTTTGCTCAATCCAGATCCTTTGCCTGCATAGGTCCCTCCCTATGGAATGGACTTCCTCCTTCTCTACGCTCTGCAATCCTCACTGGTATCATCTCTACCTCTTTCTGCAACCTTAAAACCTTCCTTTTCTCTCGGAATACCTCGCACTGGGAGCGCTTCTGAAAGGCTTATGCTATGAGAAGCGCTTTATAAATTATCAAATACAATACAATTCAATACCTTAAGGCTTATGGCGTTCTTGAAATTGAACGTATTTTCTAGGTATTTTCTAGGTTTAATATTAATTAAAAAATTATGATTTCCTAGTAGGCCTACTACTGTCCACAGTCAAACTCAAAAACGACTCAAGCAACATCTTAGCTACCAGTAACATATCTGATGCCTTTCAGTTTTGAAATAATAGAGCAATTTGTTCACATGACAGCCTAAAATGCAACCATTGCAGTGGGGAAATTCAAAAATTCGGACGCTCATTTGGCCCCCATATAAACTTTCTGGATCCGTCCCTGTCCCTAAGGTGGGTCATGTATCCGACCATAGGCGGGATGTCCTGCACTGGTTGCCACTCCCCCAACGCATCTCATTTAGATCTCTGCCTTCGAACTCCACTTTGGCAACAATCGTAATCGTAATCTCAAACTTCTAAAGCGCCACTCGAGGGTTAGCTTACCGGGCGATTGTGAGATAATAAAGGTTCCGAGGAATATAACTGAGACCCCAGCTTAAGTGTGATAATTAAATAATATAGGCGGTGACAATATACATATTTAAGATAAGAGCCTAAATTTATATATAGGTAGGATGCTGGTAACAACAAACAATCAATCTATCAATCAATCAAACCTTTTATTGTTTCCAGAATAATATTGATACAGAATAATCACTGACATCAACAAAATATTAAAATTGATGACGAAAACTACCCTAGACTTTTGTTCAATGTCGAGTTGACTTAGATCAGATGCACTGTGTCTGTAACTCACATATGCAAAATAACAAGTGCTATATTCAGTGTATTGACATAATACATAAATAAATACAAGCATACATACATACATACATACGTACATACATACATACAAGCATGCATACAAACATACATACATATGTATATACAATACATACATACAAGCATACGTACATACATACATAAATACATACATACATTATGCATAGAAGCATACGTACATATAATTATTGCACTGCGAGCGCTACTGAATGGCCTCGGCTGTGAGCGGCGCTATATAAATTACTAATTACATTACGTAAATATACATACGTACGTACATACATACATACAAGCATACGTACAATCATGCATACATACATACATGCATACATACATATACGCATACATACAAGTATGCATACATACATACATACATACATACATACATACAATCATGCATACGTACGTATATACATACATACATACAAGCATACGTACATACATGCATACATACATACATACATACACACATACAATCATGCATACATACATACATACATGCATACATACATATATGCATACATACAAGTTTGCATACATACATACATGTACATACATACATACATACATACATACATACAATCATGCATACATACATACATAGGGCCTGCATACTTTTGCAAGTTAAACTTAGTCAGTTAGTAAATGATAAGACAATGACCTAGACAACTAGACAGTAATGCTTTTGTCAAATAAAAGGTACTCCAGTATTAGAGCCAGACTGGAGTCTGTCTGATAGCATCCCAATAAATGAAACCTTTAAAGTTCCTAGTGGAACCTAGGGGAGGTAGTCGTTTACTGCTCGTCGACACAACTATCGAATGCTAAAGATCTGGGTGACATGGAGCAGCGCAACACCGGCCTTTACCCATTTACTTATCAGTTCCGACTGGTGCCAATTTATATTCCGCAATGACAGAGACACGTGTGCATAATTTTAAAACTAAACCTAAACATTTATATAGCGCCTCTTCAAGAGAATACGATTCACAGGCGCTCTCTAGCCAATGTGATACTGAATGCCATTGAGAAGAGAAGTTTCATCAGTAAGTAAGCCAATGAAACAGAGTCATCAGTGAGAACCCGGGAACACACGTGGAGCCCAGCCAACGAATTTCCATCTAAAGTTGACAACATCAATGACCTAGAGGGGCCCGATAGCGCATTGGGTAACATCTGGCACAGAGACCGAGAGGTACCGAGTTCGAGCCCCCGTTGGGCGGATATGCTTTGTATCCTGCTATTAGCGCCGTTGTATTGCAGGCTGTCTGTTCTGTTAGTAGTTAAGATTTAAATTGCGTAACATGTAAATGTACAGCGCAGTGCGTTTGTCAGGCGCTTATTAAAGAAAAGATATTATTATTATTATTATTATTATTATTATTATTATTATTATTATTATTATTATTATTATTATTATTATTATTATTATTATTATTATTATTATTATTATTATTATTATTATTATTATTATTATTATTATTATTATTATTATTATTATTATTATTATCATGACCAACGTCTATGGATAATTATGAGACGATAATGTGTAGCGATGTCTAAGGCAGTTACTCGTTATAAGGAATCGACAGGAGCGAATCTTCAATCTTTTAATTGCAGATATAGTTTTAAACTGTCCATCATTGTGCGTCATAAATAAATGCATAAATTCGATGAAAACTTTCTAGTGTATCCAGAATTCAGGGTTCGAATCGGACCGGAACGCACCGGAACGGCGTTCCGGTTCTTTTTTTGACGACCGGAACGCCGTTCCGGTTCCTTTCTGAAAAAATCTCGTTCATTTTCATAATTTTGTCATGGAATATTATGAGCTCAGATGAATATTTAAGTTCATTAGCCTCGAGGGTTTCTGAATAGTCACTTTCGAGAAGCGCTATATAAGTTCCCGAATGAACGATCACAGAAAAACTAGTCCGTGTTTACTTACATGGAGCTCACCCGCTGTTGTGTAGTCACTGCCCTCCTGCTCATAGGTGGAATCGGTGTCAAAATCTTAATTTTCAATTATAGCATGTCTTTTGAGTATTTTTTTCTGTTTATGGGTTTCACGCCACCGCTCTTAAGGTAATGTCGAAGAGAAAGATGCAAAACGTGCGTCAACAATCTGGAATAGCGCAACGGAAGTTAAAAGATTTTTTTGCGCCCAAAATGACCAGCAAGAGGTTAGTTTTTATGACGTTAAGCATTGAAGCTCTAAACGATCGCCGAAACACATTTCTGCATCTAGGTTTCACATTTCGTTTTGCACTTTTTAGCCTTCAACTGTCTAATCAGAATATGGGTAAAATGGACTGAGACTGGCGTGAGGTAAGATTTTGAGCAATGCCAGCCTTTTTGAAGCCGATTTTTGAGATTAATCCATTAGGCCTACATTTCGTTACATGGGTTCAGAGGCGGATCTCCTGCGTGGTTTGTTGGAAGAACAAACTCCGCCGCTGATCGTACTCTGTCAGTGCCAGTCCAAAGACTGGGAAAAGAGGAGGGCGTCGCTAATCATCTTTGTTATCTCACAGTGTCATTAAATTGAAACTACTACTACTACTACAAAATGTTATTTCCTGTCTTCTGTTGTTTTTCATTGCTGTGTGGCTTTTTCAGGACGCAAGAAGAGTTTGAGTCTGCCACTGATCATGTCACTGATGACTCTAAAGATGAAGCTTTAAATGTGATCCGCGTACACGGAGATGGCAGATGTCTTTTTAGATGTGTCGCTGTTGCATCCAGCAAGGAGCTGCAAGAAGCAAAACGAACAATTCTCAGCTGCCCACAAGACAAGACAATGGTAATGCTGGAAGAACATCTAGCTGATCAACTGCAGCAAGATGTCGTTTGCCTCCTTAAAAAAAATAAGGTAGCTCTGAATGAGGTAACGTGTAGTATGAAATTTTTGCTGGACGACAAAGTCGGAGAGACGTTTCGGACGGTGGAGGATAGAATAAACAGCGTTGAAACAACAGGTTATGCCGGTTACCTCGAAATTCTGGTTTTAGCCTATATCCTGAACAAACAGTTTAGAATTTTCATTAAACAGCAACCCATTGGCAACTCCTACACACTGTTATGCAATCTACCACCTGATTCTGCGATGCCCTACTCTAGTCCAATCTGTCTGCTATATGTAATGGATACAGTGCATCAGTCAGGCCATTATGATTTGATGCTTCCAAAGTGCAATCTAACCCAGCCAACGGCGATAAATGATTGTGAAGCTGGAGATAAACCTTCTTTCATCCAGTTTTTCAACCTCGCCTTGTCTTCATTAACATCAGAGCCTTCAATAACTACAGATACTGCTGTCTTTAAGCGTCCATCGGCACTAGAAGAGTCGCTAACAACAAGCAATGAAGAGAATTCCAGTATGGAAACTGATGGCCATGGGAGCGACCTGAAGGAATATGGCGCGCCATGCCGCTCGGAGTTTCTGACAGACAAGCCACCTTATCCCTCCATTTGGACAGAAAAGCAAGCTGAGGAATTCACACTCCATAATCCATGGCTTCAGTTTTCGAATGGTAATCTAGGTTGCAACATTTGCCAACAAATTCCAAACTATGGCGCATACAAGAAACAAGGTTTGAAAATGTCGACACCATGGTCCACCTGTTCTGTTACATACAATGGCAAACAAAGACAGAGCCAGTTAAGCTCACTGAGGAAAAAGATTTACGAACATGCAAATGGCCAGCAGCATACAGTGGCAACAGAAATAATACAAAAGGCAAGTGCGAATGTTATGGAAACAGTTGTAGCTGAGCAGCAAAAACATCTGTATGATAGCACGATCAGAGTTTTCCGATCTGTTTATACGCTAATGAAGAAAAACCGACCTTTCACTGATTTGCCATCGTTGATTAAGTTGCAAACTGTAAATGGATTGGATATGGGCTTTATTTTACATTCGGATAAAACAGCAGCTGACATATCAGAACTAATCGGATCCCAAATGAGAGCGAAACTCTGTTCGGAAATAATAAGCTGTGGTGCCAAAATTGCACTAATCATGGATGAATCGACTACTATGTCAACACAGTCTGTCTTGATTTTGTACATTCGTGCAGCTGTTTGTCACACAGTTACTTCGTTCTTCCTAGATCTTGTCGAACTGGATGGATGTGCTGCTGATGACATTTTTCGTGCTGTCATGAAGACTTTGCTTTCGCACGGGTTCAACCATGAATATTTAGCAAGTCATCTGATTGCCGTATGTAGCGACGGTGCCAGTGTAATGGTAGGCCATAAAAGCGGAGTGCTGAAAACACTTGCTGTCGCATTTCCAGGTATTATTCGATGGCATTGCCTCTGTCACAGAATCGAGCTAAGTGTTGGGAACACTTTGGAAGAAGTGAGTGGAGTGAATCACTTCAAGTGCTTCATGGACAAACTATACAGCGTCTACAGCCAATCACCAAAAAACCAACGAGCGTTAGCTGCCTGTGCAGCAACACTGGACATACACCTGCAGAAGATCGGCAGAATATTCACATTTCGTTGGGTTGCGTCAAGCTATCGAGCCGTGCTGGCTGTCCACAGGAACTATAATGCTCTTCATGATCATTTCGAAGCTGCCGCTGGAGATCCGTGTCGAGACAATGCACAGCGACAGCTGTGCCGTGGACTTGCGGATTCGTTAGCATCCGAAGCGTTCATACTCAATCTGGGGTTAATGATCGACGCCCTTCAAGGACTAAATAATATATCACTGGAGCTACAGAGAGACGAAATAACTCTAGCACGAGCCTATCAAATCATCAATCGCACAGTGCGTGCACTGGAGAAGATGAAAGAACAGTCTCCTGAGCACATAACTGAAAGTGTCAGTGGTGTTGCTGAACACAGATATCGCAATGTCCATGTAATTGCACACAAGACAGGCAGCCGCAAACAAGCTGCTATTGAGCGCAATCAGTTTCTTCAGAGTCTGGCTGATAATCTGCGCAGTCGCCTTTACACAGTCATTGCCTCCAACGTTTCAGCAGAAAACTCCGTTCAGAAATCTGACAACATATCGGAATTTGAAGAGCTCATTTCACAGGTAAATATAAATGCGACTACTGGCAACTGAACTGTTCATTTACACATGCAGCCATTAATTTCGACATGATGCGCTGAATATGTATGATTTTACTGGTCTAGTCTCACCTCAGCCATAATGCAGTTTAAATGTGCCTAAATTTATTTCTGTTACATTGATATTGCTAATTACAAAACTATGTGTTGCTTGTTTCTTTTTGGTTCCTTAATGGTAATGCCAACTTTCCATTATTGTGTCATCAGCTGCAGGTGCTGAACAAACATTCGTGGCCAATGGACGTGACAACACCGTGGAGTGACGGTGAACAACGACTTGCCAAGCTGTGTAGGCGACTTCATGTCGACTTCAATAAGACGCAGAGAGGTTTCCGAGACTTTGTCGACAATGGAGGTACACGTGTACCTGATGACATGATGGAACTTAATTTTGCTGTCGACACAATCCCTGTGACATCAGCCGATGCTGAACGCGGCTTCAGTGCGATGAACATGATGTGTACGCCCCTTCGAAATAGGCTTGGTGTTGAGCGGCTTTCCACCTTGATTTTTGTTAAACTTGTTGGACCGTCCCTGCAGGACTTCAACCCACTTCCGTACGTGAAGAAGTGGCTAGCCATGGGTCACCGCGGCGCATTCGAAAACAAGTCAAGGAAATGCGAGCACCGTGAAGAGCCACGTTACAATCACATGCGAAAAATCTTTGAATGAATTTGTCGTAGATTTTGCCTGTTATACTTTCATTTCTTTATTATTGATATCACTGTGGTATTGTTGCTCGACATGAGCACTTTGTTTAGTTATTTTCATAAAATAACAATTTCTTTTAAAATTTGTTAATGACTTCATCGTTCAGAAAAAGCTGCAAAGAGAGGCCAAAACGTGCCTCATGTGATACCACCTGCTGCAAAATGCGTTTGGGTTTCACGACGCTCCCCCAGACCCCCTAGTCGCTATGTCTTAGTCAGCGTTTCGGTCCTTTTTCGTTTAGGACTCGAACACTGCCAGAATTGTATATAATTCTGATCTGATCTAATCTAATAATTATATTATAGAGCAAAACGTATCAATCGATGATTGCTTCGAGTGAATCCGTAGCATAATATCCTCATCAAAAGCCGTTGGGTTAGGGTTCTTCCCCTAACCCTAACCCTAACCCAATCTTTCTTTAACTTTAAAGATAGAGGGCGCAATCAAATTCAATTTTGTTGGTTAAAACTCAGTTCTTCGTCGTTAGGTTCAACACAATTTTTCGGTCTACGCATCAAAGAGTGATTTTCATAGGAGAAACTATAATTATTCAGAATTCCATATTACATAATAGGAAATTCTGTGTTGCTCTTGTGAAAATCTGGTAAACACAAACCAGGGTTGTTACTGGCCTAAGTATGATTATATATTTAATTATAATGTCTAACCGCAAAACAAGCTATTTTTCGTTTATTTATGTTTTGTATACAGAAGTCATGGTTCAATGTTTTATCATTATGTTGGACACAAAGCATGTAAGAGTGTAAAAACTCCATAAAACTCAAATTTTATTCACAGCTTTGTAGCATGTCAGTGACTTGAAACAAACAAATTTTGCATTTATGTTAGTACCTCAAGAATCGGAAAGTTTGCGCCTACTGACGAAAGAGACGCAGTTCGTGCAAGTATTTGGTTCCATCTCACTATTAGCCCTTCCAGTTAGTTTTCACAGATTCTGAATTATAAAGCATCAATAATATAAGGCCAAACCGCAGCAATAGAACATAAATCATTTATAAAGAATATAACTTTATTTTCTACAATGTATATGATTGTTAATAGATGACTAGAACAGTTTTGGTATAGGCTATCAACTAACTTTGTGTGCTGACATCGAACCTCAACTTAATTTTCACTTATACGTTTTTGGTAAAATCGCACTGAGCTCATTTCGATATCATCAAGATCATTCAGTTTTTCTATAGCAAGTGGTAATAACTAGGCCTAATCATCGTATTTAAATTGTGGCAAACATGCAGCTAAATGTTGCTGCTTAAGCGCTATTGTAGCAATCTTGCAAATAATAAGGCCCAACATCAGCTGTAACAACCCAACGCATTTACTTTCATAACTGAGCTATTCATATGAACTGAGATGCAACAATTTAATTAATTGTAAGTTTTAGAACGTACGTAAAACAAATAGAGTACGTGTGGGGAAGTCCGACATTGGAGGGAAGTTCGACAGTCGTATCTGTTTCACTTACTCACTGACGAACGTTAATGACACGTCATTTTCGGTTATGTTTTTGAATAAAGCATTCTTTGCCTGTTGCTTTGGCCCACTCAGATTAACATTTTACCGGACGCAATTCATGGAACGGTAAGGTAAATCAGCGCACTTGATAAATGACCAATGTTAAAATAGTGCAATGTAAAAATGATGTTAAGAGCTTGTTCGTATATCGCACAACTCGTGAGAGATTTTATTGTTATTTATGCGTGACCTACAACTAATGCCAATGATAAGAAGGCTTGTAAGATACATTTGGCAAATTTTCCAGTGGGCAGCCGAGTAAGTGTCCTGTCGAACTTCCACCCAAGGTCGGGTAAGTTCGACACCTCTGATTGGGGGAAGTTCGACAGTGTGTGGCTCATGGGTGCTTGCGTAAATGTGATAAGTAGTTTGCGTGTTTCCTTATTGTAGGTGCGTAAAGTTAATAAAATGAAAGGAACGTGATCCATTGATTCAGTGTTTTCAGCTGCAGGAGCTGTTCAAGAAGGCAGATTGAATTTATATCAAGCATAATATATCCAGTATGGCGTACCTCGAAATACATTGCGGGATCGAATTCAAGGAGACACTGGAAAGAAAACTTATGCTAAACCATGTGTACTGGGTGCTGAATCCTACACCTAATATTGAAAGATCATTGAAGATAAAGGATGACCGAAGACAGAAGGCTGCCGTTCTTACTTCGGATGCATACCGCAAAGTTTTGTTTGAGAAGGATGCAATCAAAGGTTCGTTTAAGTGCATCAATCTGGCCAAGACGCGTGGGCAGAAAATTGATACATTTGAAGCTGATAAGGGCAACAATAGGCAAGTAAGTACTGGATGTCAAAAGAAGTAATAGAAGAAGTAAAAGCTCCAAGAAGAAGAAGGAACATAAGAAGCTGAATCTTAGCGGTATCAGTGATCCAAGCAACTATTGAGCTGCGTGTGGTTGTTCGTATTTTGAATTTTTTATCCAACTCAGAGCGAGGAAGAACCGTGGGTTAGGTGCCAGGGTTTCATGAGACATGGACAAATGCTATTATTGACATTTATTTCACCTGTACAAGTTGTAAAAACAAAAAACAATAGCATACAAGAAGTGTAGAAATTCCCCTCACATTAAGGGGAAATTCTTAGAAAAGGTGCTTGTAATTTTTAAAAATAAATTTCAAAGACTAAAAGTGACATTGCTTTTGTTTGAGGAGATATAATAATACTTTAAAGTATATTTGTTATAATTTTGTGGCCTCGTTTTAGTCTAGAAATTTAGCAAATATGCTTAATGTGTCGAACTTCCCCACTCGTAGCCTACTCTAATTGTTAAAAAGCTGCAGTAAACAGGACGCGCTATATCTTTGTAACAAAACTGTGACATTAAATTTTGGGAATTGAACACTAATTAACAATGAATTATTTTTGCAGGATATAGAAATACAAAGATACATACATAACCAAATAAAATATTCAAATACAAATTGGCTTAATTACGTTGCATTTATAGATTAGCAATTAGGTCACTAAATACCTGAATAATAGTAAGTTCCATACATAACTGTAGAGCTGAAATTTCCTTTAAAATTCTGTTTCCGCTAAAGAAACTATAAATAATCTGGCAATGATCTATAATGCTGATTAAAGCAAAAACACATTCCGGTAACGCGTTCACTTGAAGATTATTAGCTGGAAAACGACATCCACCTGCAAAAAAAATCTATTGATTTTTCGCATCTGCGTCTACCTTACCCACTTGGCGAATCATTGTAACACATCTCTATAAGTACAATACGCGTCTTACGAGATACGATTGGTGGTAGCCAAGTTATCGTCGTCGACTTTTGAAAAAGTTCTAAGTATTATTGGAACTGTTATATGCACTGTTTTTCTGGGATATAAAAATTGTGTCTGTTGTCAGTTAAAAAGAAAACGAGGCTTCGGAAATAATTCGACATTCTCTCATCCTGCGTCATTTAAAGTTGAATCTATTGAACAGTAGAATAACCATTCCACTGTTCGTGCGATTCAATGTCAAATGACACACATGTAGCGTTATGAATGCGGTGAAATATTTTATTTTTATGCATACAAACTTTTATTGTATTATTCTAAACAAAACGATAGTCTATAAGAACATCATTGTTAGAAGCAGAGGACTATGATAGCTAAAAAAGTAAAAGCAATCAGCTCTAGAATGTAAAGCACTGAAAGCAACAAGAAAACTATTTTGAAAAGTTAAATAGAAATAATAGAAATATAACTAAACATATAAAACTCTCACTTGTATCTTCGAACCAGTTTGTAAAACCACAGTACGCTGTTGAAATAATGAGGTCACTGCTATTACATACAATTCTTTTCACGATTTTGCGCTTTAGAGGGAACATTCGACGCGAAGACGCAAAGCAGAGCATCTAAATAATTTCTAACGTTCCCACGACGCACCGAGATTCCACCTCATGGGTCACAGTTTACTAAGAAAACCCTAAGTTCTATAGACTTAGAATCAATACATTATGTCCGTAGTGACTACTGACATTCGCTTAGGAAAGAAAGGTTGTTGTTTCACCCGCTACGTATATTCTGACATAATTTCTGACATGTTTGACTGATTTCTGTTTAAAAGTTTGCGTAACTGAATTATTCTTCATTTCCGCCGTGGACTAAGAAAGTTGTGGACATTATTTTCTTCATTCATTAATTTATTTATTATGCATATATTCAGCACAGACTGTCAATAGATGGTGCTGAAAAATTATGAGCGAAGCACTTGCTCAAGGGGCCTACACAGTAGGTCTCTCCTCACGTTACAGAGCGAGCGCTCTAACAATCGTATATCCCCACCCACAACAATCGGTTACCGTGACTCACGATTTCATGGCGCCATCGACTGCATCATTGTTGTGCAGTAGAGCCTCATATCCACTGTGTTGGAACGCCGTCTGCAGCCGGGTAATTTTGGTATCGGCGGAGGAGACGCAAAGGAGGTAATTGCCATGACTTCAACCGCAAATCATTGGTTGTCCTTCGCCCAGCGACCTATAGGAATCTAATACCAGTTCCACTTCTACCCGTGTGTGCAAAGAATTTCTGTAATAGGCGTCATCTGCCACCAAAAAGCGAAAGATGGGCCGTGTCGTTATCGTGTATCGCATACGATAACATCAGTCGACTTTCGTCAACAGTATAGTTGACGCAACTTGGTCCTGGAACCCTGAACATAGTGCCATTTGGATGTGACGCTGTGGCCAAATGTTTAGGGCGCTCGACCTGCATGGAACGCGGAGAGTACGGATTCGAGTCTCGCCCGAAGCAGTTACTGTGTAGGGATCTTGGCAAGTCCGTTGGTTGGGTTGCACGTGTGAGCTTGATCCCGCCATTTATAACTCCTATATCGCAGCATTATTTTACTTGCTGACGCAATTTCTGCTCTTAATAACAATTGACGTCATTTAGACTATCTCTTGTGAGATACTTACAAGACGCGACATTACATATAAGTGACTCGATAACTTACAGATCCTTATTTCTTTTGAGAAAATATGAATATTCATCCTTTTCAACAAGTTTCGAGTAGCGAGGTGAATAAAAGTTCATAAAGTAGGACGATAACCTACAGAGCCGACAGAAGCGAGACCCCTTTTATTTACACTTGACATAAGGACGGCGCAAGAACATTGTAATTGTAATTGTGATTGTAACGGAAATTGTAATTTAGAAATTGATGTGGTGCCACTTCACGAGATATTAATCGACGAACTAAAATGTTGCTCCTTGGTTTTTTGCAGTCATATAAAATTATTACTCCTTTCACAATAGTCCCCGGCGCGACCGCCAGTCGCTAAGCCGTCAAGTCGGAACCAGTTGCAAAGACATGCTATCGACTTTGTTCACTTAATATATCAGCAGTTATTTATTTACTACCTTACTGCCTATCTAGTAGCCTACTAGGCTACTTACTTTACTAGCTATACTACTTTCTAGGAATCTATATTTAGACTTACTACAGCATTCAGATATTTCTGTCACGTTAGCTGACGTCATGCACTTCATTAATAGAAAATTGCGCATCTTCGATGCCTGTTTTTCATGCACCGTAATTGCTTTGTAGCCATTCAACCACATTAAAACAAGACTTAAGGCTTCACGAATATTTATTAGAGTATAGGTGGTGTTGCCATTTAGATGAAATAATGCTACGTTTATATTAATTAAGCTTCCGTTTCGCTTTTCACAATATAAATGGAAACAAGTGTCAACTGATAAATATAAGTCGAGGTTTAATATTTAAGGACAGTATTATAAGAATTTGGCTAAATAACGCATTAATTGGGTAATGACGAAATGTTCAGATTTCAGAAATAAATTATTGTTTCCAGGATCACGTGATCGTGTTTGGTTTATTGTTTGGTTTACAATAAGCATTAATTGACTGATTGTTTATCTAGTTATTTGTAGTGAACTCTTTTACTTGTTAAACTGCTTAACTGCTGCTGATGCAGCCTTGGATTTGGTCGTGTGTCTCATTCCTTATATAAACGCTCAAATGCGTCTGTCACCTTTCATAATTCACATGGACATTTCACAGTCATCGGTCTGTCCTGTATCAGCATGCCCAGATGAAGCGGAGCCCATATAGGACCCATGTTCTCATTATGCTATATTGGCTCCGTATATATATAGCCGATTAGAGCCATATGGGTCCCATCTAATGCCCACGGAAAACGACGAAAAGGTCAGTGAAGACTCTACAGTATGCCGTAAAACAATATTATTGTTATGTATTTTATTGTTAGGTAACTAACAGACGTACCTGGTTACCAGGGAAGTCGATATCAAGTCGTTAAGTCAGTCGATAATCTTAAGCGACTTAGTCAGTCGATAAACAAGTGACTCAGTCGACTAAGTCGCTAAGTCAGTCGCTAACGCTTCTGTTAACGACTCCGGGGACTATCTCACATAGCTTCTCCATCGTTTCTCATCAAACAAGGGAAGACTTCCCAGCTTTATCTATCAGGTTGAATTATGCACTTTGGCAGATGACCATGGTAATAACACAACTTAGTATGAATTTTAAGGTATTCTAAACACTTTAATTTGTGTTACACCTCCTCAAAAGCCAATGTGCATCTAAACGATCGACGACTATTATGACATATTGTTGTCTGTGACCTGAATGTGAAGACTATTCACGGCTTATCATCTTAATTTCGAGGGTTATGCTATTTATTAAACTCATAAATCATCAACTGCCATAATGAAGGTCATGGTAACAAGCTTACCATACTTAAAACACGTAGGCCCTATGTGCCGTGGTATACCTGCCTGCTAAGACTGTCCAACAACTATAGTAATATTGAGTTGGTAGTAAAACCTGCCTAGGCGTACTAATGTATCTTGTTTACAGAATTTAGACTTAAATAGGTACTTTTCAAATACGATGACAAAGTCGTTGACTTGAAACCAATCCAGCTTTGTTAAATATCATCACTGTGCATGCTGCATGAAGATACAATAAAAGGTTTATGGAAGCAGGAATAGTTTAAAACGACCTGTCGTATCTCCTAGTCATTGAAATTGATAATACATTTATGCTGCAAATAAACACTAAACTACTTTTCGAAAAGCTGGAAATACGACAAGATCATTCTCAGGCAACAACGATTTGTTGAATTGCAAAAGAAGTTTAGAGTGAAGTCTTTTGCCTGGAATGCAAAGTTATTGCAATTGTCTAGAATTCAAAGTTGCAGGCAATCCCTGGTAAATATAAGTGTACGATTGTTGGCATCATCTGCAATTGTTTCTATCCTCTTCTAAATAGCCTCATATTTCTTTCGTGCAGCTATCTGACCTCCTGCATTTAACTGCACAAAATTATGAAAACCTTGTTGCCTTCTCAAGCATTCAGTTAACCGGTATATGTAAGAAACATTGCCACAACTTTCCTGAATTAAGTTCTCACGCCTAGTTGTGTATACGACTGTCAAATGTGAAACGGATATAGCAAGAAATTTAGAACTTCCGCTGTGTTGGAGGTTTTCCTTTTCCATTAATATAGCGCTCTAATAAATTATATCTTTTTTTAAAGTGAGGTAAGTTTGGTCGAATATTCCGGGGAGAAACTTCCGGAACAAAATGTGGAAAGCGAATCTTCCAGGGGCCAATCCTCCGGGGGCGAAAAATCCGCAAACTGAGAGGACACCAGTTACAATATCAGAGCATAATTATTTACTTACAGCAGTTGACGACTTCGACGTCTATTCTGGCTTCAAATTCACATTCATCGATGACATTTTTGGCAACGCATGTATAAATTCCGTCATTTATAGCATCCAGAGTCCTGAGACTGTTTGGTATAACGAGACCATTTTTTATCCACTCATACGTAGGCTCTGGATAGGCATCAGCTGTGCAGGTCACTGTCATATCACAGTCAAGCAAACACGAACATATCCTATCGGTGCAGGTTTCACCAGTGATATTCATTGTTGAAATGTGACAACCTTCTGTTAATACACAAACATATAATGTAATAAGCACGATGATGATGTAGTAAACTGTCATTAAACATCCTTCTGTTTCATCCAATTACTCAGTCGCAAATTTCTTAGTAACTGATGATTTACTAACCTGTAATATTCAAGTTATACAGTAGCTATTTTCTTTATGTTTACATTCACATATTTTATAATTTTTATGTGAGTCTGACTGTAGAGGTTTAACCTTCCGAAGACATTTCACGATACATGGAGGACTAAGTGGAGTAATATTTACCCGAAAGAAAATTTTAATATCTCAGCTCATAGGTAAGGTACAATGACAAATGCACTGTCCAAGGTCAAGGAATCGATTTATCGTAGTGGGAATACTGTATGTATGTATGTATGTATGTATGTATGTATGTATGTATGTATGCATGTATGTATGACATGTATGCATGTATGCATGTATGTATGTATGTATGTATGTATGTATGTATGTATGTATGTATGTATGTATATATGTATGTATGTATGTATGTATGTATGTATGTATGAGCACTTGTTATAGCGCCCCTTGAAGATTTCTACTCAGAGGCGCTCCCGACTACAGCGCGGACACTGAATCGGAGTTTCACGCCAAAGCGCATGAGCAATTGCGAGTGAAGGACTTACCAAGTGTCCCTACGCGGCAATACTACTATCCAAGATGGGGGCCAATATGGGCGCAAAACAGAGATATACATATTTTTGTGTTTTGGCGGCCATTGTGGCTGCCATCTTGGATAGTAAAATTCCCACACTATTGCCACTATGTGAAGTCGATTTCCGGACCTTGAAAAATTAAATCCTGCACTTCATTTGTGATTGTACCTTACCTTTGAGCTGATATTCTGTGTTTCGGCGGCCATATTGGCAGCCATCTTGGATAGAAACATTCGCACGCTATTGTCACTACGAGAGGTCGATTCCCCGACGTAGAAAATAGTATATTCGACACTTTATTTGTTATTGTAGCTTACTAATGAGCCGATGTGTATATATATATATATATATATATATATATATATATATATATATATATATATATATATATATATATATATCAATCAATTTATATAGCGCCTTTTCAAGGGCTCTACTCAGATATACATATTTTTGTGTTTTGACTGCCATATTGGCCGCCATCTTGGAAAAATAAACTCTCCACAATTATGCCACCATTAAAATTCAATTCTATGATAGATTCCAAACTTTATTTTGATTGTAGAACTTACGATACAATATTTCTTTAAATGCATGTTCATTATGAACAAAAAATTAACGACGTCCAGGATGAAGTGGGGTAAACTTTTATTTCATGCCACTTTGGACTTAAAAAATCTGTTTAACACAAAATGACATTTCTCCTGGCTTTGGTTTCAGAATGTCATTGGTCGAAACTTGTAAACACGTTGAACGTCAAATTATAACTACTTACAGTTGCTCAGCAATCAGCATCCAAACACCGCTGGGGTAATTATTAACCCTCTTCGGCCTGCGTAGGTTAAAGATGCTACATTAGAATGAGCAGCATAAATGTGTTTGGTTGTGACCATGAAATTACCAGGCATAATAATTTTAATGCCAAGGTAAAATTAGCGGTAAAATTAATGCCATTGCAAACTGCTTGTAAAGCGTCCTGAATAAACATGGAGTGCAAGGATTCAGATGAAGAAATTTAAATTTACATTCGGCACTTTATCGTTTTGTCCTCAGATAACGATCTTTACTAAGCGCTGCATAGACGTTCTAGTAGCAGAGTTGGATCGTCTCGAGACACTGTCTCGGTCTCAAGACGTCTCGAAACAGGTTTTTTGATGTCTCGGTCTCGGTCTCGGACCCTACTGTCTCGGTCTCGAGATCATTTCTTGTCTTTATGGAAACTGTCTGGAAACGAAAGTCTTGTTCTCTTGTAGAAGCGGTCTCCAAAGTTCTCGTACAAACTGTATTTTGTTCGGAACTTCGTACAGTATTGCGCTATAAACTTGTCTTGTGCCGAACGGATAACTAGCTAATCGGAAGTGCCAAACAGACAGGAAGTTTTAAAAAGCGGTGTTTCTGGTATTAAGATTTAAGAGTATTGAAAAAAGCAGTCTTAAGTTTGCACTTTCAGTCCAAAATTTCCAAATATCTTAAAATGTCTCACCAAGCTTTTTTTGTGACATCGGCTACCAAGGGCTGGATTTCGTGCTTGGTTGCACATATCATAACTTGTAATATAGCAGTGGATTCAGCATTCATTTCTGCACAGAATGGTATATTTAGTTGTACATTATGTGAATGCACCTCGAAATTACATCACTTTTAACAACGGAACCCATTAATTAGCAATATTTTATATTATTGCGTACATTTTGTACTTTTTGGATAAACAAATATAAGATTATGTGTGTTTTGAAACTAATCTATATATAAAAGATACACATAATCATCCCTACACATGTTTATATAGTATAAATGTACTTCCATACATATATATCCATACATATATATCGGTTTACGTTGTAATGCTGTATTCAGCCATTTTCACACAGATTACGCGTATTATTATTTATTTTGATCACTTCCGGTATTCAAAAGACAAAGATGTAGGTATGCAAATGAAGCCCTACATTCCCTCTAAAGAATGGTATCTTTGTTTCTCTTCCAGGAAGACAAATGAATACGCTACAGACAAAAAACTAAGGGGGGAGTCCTTCCATTCAGCCATTTTTCACGCATATTACGCGTATTATTATTTATTTTGATCACTTTCGGTTTTCATAAGACAAAGATGTAGGTATGCAAATGAAGCCCTGCATTCCCTCTAAAGAATGGTATAATTGTTTCTCCTCTAGGAAGAATAGTCAATAAGCTATAGTCTGAAAAACTAAGGGGTGGTATCCACCCCCTGGTGCCTCGGGTGTATCAGATATAACTTTTGAATGGCGTGGGCTACCACCATGATGTTTACCTCAAAATGTGCGCCAATGAATCTGCTACAGCTACCTAAAATGCAAAAATTATATTCTATATGGAAAAAAATGATGCATAAAACCACCCCCCCTTGGTAGCCCGAGGGTTAAAATGTCTCATAAAGAACCTGAAATCGTGAAATTTGCATTCACGCAGTTTGAAATCAATGAAAAACAAAATAAATGGCATGCCGTTCGTCGTTTGTGTAAAGCCAACATAAGCGAAACGCTTGGCAGGTGAGTGATGTGACTTATGTCGCTAAATCGCTAATAGGCCTGGCCTATATGGAATTTTGTTAGTTTGAATTTTAGAATCATTAAGAAGATTTCAGATTGGCTGAACTATTAAATTTAATTTCTTTTTAGTTTATACAATTCAGGTGATCGGCTGATTTCAGTGACTTGACCCTGTTATTAGACTTCAAAGGTTGATAAAAATTGTTTCGGGACTGGGGTCCAATGTGCATTTCACTCGTTTTAAACTGTCTCGGACCTGGTGTCTCGTCTCGGTCTCGGTCTCGGACCCCACTGTCTCGGTCTCGGTCTCGGACCCCACTGTCTCGGTCTCAAATTTACTGGCTTGGGGACAAGTCTGTCTAATAGTCAAAAAATGCAAAAAATATGTTATGGCTTTTATCTTTAGCATGTGTTATGTGGAAGAACATAGCAAAAGTTTCCCAAAATCGGACCACCGGAAATGGCCTGATTAAGACATGGCAAAAAGCATGGGAATAAATGACAAAATTCCACTCACATTGTGAACAAGTGTTTTGCATATATAATGAGCACAGGTGTTCTTTAGGTTGATATATATATAATGTGTATCGATTGTTAAGCGTTTTAGTCTTAGGCCTTAGTTGCGCTGTCGGCTCGTGGGCGCTTGGCCTAAAGTAGCCTAAACATTGGCTGACGATAGATTCTCTACACGTGCAGTTAGCGCGCCAAACTTAGAAACTGCTGATGACAGTGAATTTGAACTATACAGTGTAGTACAGTTGTTTTAAGGCAAGAGTTGAGTTTGTTGTTATTAAACTGTGTTTGAAGAAGAGAAAGAAACATTGAAAGAACTGTGTCAATTTAATTCTTAAACAGTTAGAAGTCGTTGAGCAATTTATATGTAGAGATAAGGAAAGTTCTTGAGGTAGGTCACAACTAAGAAAGAAAAGAGTTGGTGACATATTTGGTGACAGCGGTGGGATTCGAAGTGTTGTTTCACGATCTCATAATCGTCTAAATCATCGAATGACAATCTGTTTAGAACAGTTCTAGCTTTCGGAGTCATCAATGGCAATAGTAACTTCACCCAGAATTGTTCTTGCACGTTGAAACTACGAAACGCATTCTCAACCGTTTCGAAATATAATGGCACCTCCATCATATCGTTTGGCATTTTAGGTAACACGTGTTTCATGGCATCACCAATTTTCTTTATTTTCGAAACCATCGTTTCACTTTCTTCCTGTTTCCTTTTCTGTTCTTCTCGTTCTTCTTGCCTTCTTTGTTCTTGTGCTTCTCTATTTTGCTTCTCCTCTTTGAGTTGTGCTGGAGAGAAGAAAGAGAGGAGAAACGGAGACAAGAAGAGAAAGAAATAAGACAGGAAGAATTACGTCTTCAGAGAGAGAAAGAAGAGAAAGCAGAGAATGCAAGACAGGAAGAATTACGTCTTCAAAGAGAAAAGGAAGAGAAGGCAGAACGTCTTCAGAGAGAGAAAGAAGAGAAAGCAGAAAATGTACGACAGGAAGAATTACGTCTTCAGAGAGAGAAAGAAGAGAAAGCAGAAAATGTACGACAGGAAGAATTACGTCTTCAAAGAGAGAAAGAAGAATTGCAAAGGCAGCAATTTGAAATTCAATTAGAGCAATTGAGAAAAGATAGAGAAGATGCTGAAAGGAGAAGATTAGAGCAGATGATTGAATTTGAAAGGGCGCGGAAAAGTGACGAAGAGATACGTCAGCAACAGATTGAAGAGAAGAGACTACGTGAAGAAGAAAAGGAAAAAGTACGAATTTCAGAGTTGGAGCGAGCAGAAGAGGTTAGACAAGAAGAACTGAAATTACAGAAAGAAAGCATGGAGAAGGCGGAAGCGGAAAGACAAGAACGTTTAAAGTTGGAAAAAACAAAAATAGCATTAAAAGAAGCACAACTCAAAGAGGAGAAGCAAAATAGAGAAGCACAAGAACAAAGAAGGCAAGAAGAACGAGAAGAACAGAAAAGGAAACAGGAAGAAAGTGAAACGATGGTTTCGAAAATAAAGAAAATTGGTGATGCCATGAAACACGTGTTACCTAAAATGCCAAACGATATGATGGAGGTGCCATTATATTTCGAAACGGTTGAGAATGCGTTTCGTAGTTTCAACGTGCAAGAACAATTCTGGGTGAAGTTACTATTGCCATTGATGACTCCGAAAGCTAGAACTGTTCTAAACAGATTGTCATTCGATGATTTAGACGATTATGAGATCGTGAAACAACACTTGTTAAAAGAATTCAAGTTGACACCGAGAGAGTACAGATCGAAGTTTATTGATGCGAAGAAGACAGCTGAAGAAACGTATACAATGTTTACAGCAAGGCTGAAGAACTTGTTGAACTATTATGTGAAAAGTCGCAAAGTGGAAAAGAATTTTGAGAAGCTGTTTGATTTATTAGTGGCGGATAAGTTGAAAGAATCACTACCACCAGGTCCACTACAGTTTGTATTGTCGAAGGAAGGAACTGATTGTTACGAAGCTAGTGTTGTGGCAGACCTAGCGGACATTCATGTTAATAATCGAATTGGTTTGGCAATTCCGAATAAGACAAGTTTTGGTTTTGTTCCTAATGGCAAAAGAAATCAACAGTCCACTCCAAATTTTGGTTTTCATTGGAAGAGCAATCAAGAAACAGGAAATCAGTTCAGAGGTGCAGAAGTGAAACCAAATTCTCCGGTTGTTCACGAGAATAGAGAGTCGATGATGACCAGACAACGTCCGGTATATAACAAATCACCACCAAGGTTTGTCGCGAGAGAAGGCAATGCATCGTTTACTCCATATAAGAGAAAAGAAAGCATTGAACAACGAGGTGCAGTGGTGAAACGTTGTCACAACTGTGGATCAGACAGGCATTTGATGAAATTCTGTCCAGTTCCGGTTACAACCTCAAATTATGGCGGAAAACAAGAAAATTCGAGGGTGAATCGAATTCAAGTGGTTGACAATTCAGAAAGTCAAGCCACAGAACATCAGAATAATGAAACCGAAGTAAAGTCAGTGATGAAATGTCACCTCTCACCTGATATTCAGAAAGAAATTCTATTGCACAATGGAATGCAGAAAGAAATGGTTGGAAGAGATGAAAGTACAGCATTGAAGAAAGTGGTATTGCAGTACGTCGAGGTAGAAATTCGTGGAACAGCAGGAAAAGAACCAATAAAAGTAAAAGCACTGATTGATTCTGGAGCAGAGGTTCCGGTGATTAGTGAAGAATTACTGGAAGGCATGAAGGTGGAGCAAATTGGAAAAGTGAACTTACAATGCGTGGCAGGAGATGCCATTCCTGCAAAGTTGGTGAAAGTTGATGTAAGGCTGTGTTGTAACGATGTGGAAGAAGAGGTAATTCCGCATAAAGTCAAATGTTCACTTACACCTTATGTAACGTTGATGTGTGCTAGTATTGCAAAAATGGGAAGCACAGAAAGATTCTTGTTGCATCCAGAAATCATTGCAGAACTTAAAGCCGTGCCACAAGTGAAAATGATACAAGGAGATGTGCAAGCGAATGTAACGACGAGATTGCAGAGTCAGCGAAAGAAAGTGATAGAAGTCGAAGAGGAAAGTGAAACTGAAAGTTCAAGCGAAGAGGAAAACGAAAGTGATGATCAACAAAGTTTAATGCAAGACGGTATAACAGCAGAGATGAGTGAACAAGAGATGGCTGCATGCAAGAATGGTAATCTAAATGAAACGAAAGAGGATAATGATTGTGATGTGGCGATAGGAGATTTGTTTGAAGAAAATGAGAAAGATGAAGAACAACAGATGCAGATTGCAGACGCAAAGAAATTCGAAGAACAGCAGAGACAAGATGAATCATTGAAAGCATGGTGGACGTTAGCGCCAGATAAAGAATCTGAATTCTGCGTGGTAAATGGCTTACTGTACAAGAGATATCGAATATTAGAGCAAACGATATATCAATTGGTGTTACCAAAAGAGCGACGAATGAAAGTGATGGAGTTGGCTCACGAATCAGTATTTGGAGGACATCTTGGAGAAGAGAAAACTAGAGAACGAATAAAGTTGTCTTTTACGTGGCCAAAGATGAGAAGAGATATAGTGAAATTTTGCAAATCATGTGAGAAATGTCAGTTAAAGGCAAGAAGTTTGGTGATGGACAGGGTTCCTATCACTCCAATTCCAAGAGAAGATGTGGCGTTTAGAAGAATTACGGTGGATTGTGTAGGACCAATCGAGCCAGCATCTGCTGCAGGTCACAAGTACTGTTTATGTATTGTCGATTCTTGCACAAGATGGCCTACAGTGTTTCTGTTGAAATCATTAACTGCGAAGGCTGTATGTGATGCTTTGATGGAGTTGTTCATGAACGTTGGTGTACCTTCAGTGATCACAAGTGACCAAGGAACAAATTTTACTGCGAGTCTGACAAGAGAATTTCTGAATTTAATGGGTTGTAGTCCAAGATTTGACACGCCAGGTCATCCAGAAGCAGCTGGACTAGTAGAAAGATGGAATCAAACATTCAAGAAAATGATCCATCATGTAATTGTTGACAATCCAAGGCAATGGCACAAAGTAATTCCGTTTACAGTGTGGGCATTACGAGAAGTACCGAATGCAACTACTGGAATTGCTCCTTATATGTTGGTGTATGGAAAGATTCCGCGTGGACCATTGGCAATTCTAAAAGAAAGTTGGACAAGAGAAATTAATTTACCACCTCATATTGGAATCCAACCAGAAAAGTACTTGAAAGACATGAAAGCAAATATGGAAAAAGCATTACTGTTTGCAGAATCATATTCACGAGAGAAGCAATTACAGTATACGAATCAATACAACAAAAGAGCGAAACATAAAGAATTTGAACCGGGTGAAAAAGTCATTGTGTTATATCCGACTTCAACGAATAAACTGATTTCACGATGGCATGGTCCATGTACTGTCATACAACGAAGGTCAAAGTACTCTTATTTGATTGATATGGGTGACGATTGTCGAAAGATAATTCACGCAAATAAAATCAGAAAGTACATTACAAGAGCAATGAGTTGTGGACTAATCGTTGAAGAAGATGAAGACTTTGGTTCAGTGGTTGAATTGCTGATGAAGAATGACTGGCAAAATGAAAAGAATTCACTGAATCTTGATCCTGATCAGATTAGCCATTTAACATTGACTCAACAAAAACAATTGCTGGAAGTATTGAACAAATATTCTGATCGCTTTTCTGAAAAGCCTGGACTATGTACATTGGTTGAACATGAAATTGAACTGAAACCGGAATTTCGTGAAAAAGAATTTATGGCTTACCGAATTCCACTCATCTATCGAGCAGAAGTTGAACGACAAATTAAAGAAATGCTTCAAGCCAACATTATAAAACCATCTTCGAGCAGAATGGCAAGTCCGTTGGTAATTGTTAAAAAGAAAGACGGTTCTCTGAGACTTGCCTGCGACTACAGATACATTAACTCGTTCACTGTGGATTGTAAATATCCGATGCCGATTGTGAAAGATGTTTTGCACAAAGTTGGAAAATCAAATGTGATCTCGATTTTTGATTGTCGAAGTGCTTACTGGACTTGTCCTGTTAAGCAAACTGATCAATGGAAAACTGCTTTTGTTACTCACAATGGACTGTACGAGTTTACTCGTGTTCCTTTCGGAATGATCAACTCAGGAAGAACATTTGTTAAAGCAATTAACATGGTTTTACAGCCTATAAATGAATTTGCTGAGCCCTATGTAGATGACATTGCTGTGCATTCAGATGACTGGAAGATTCATTTACAGCATTTAGATGCATATTTAATGCAAATGAGACTGCATAACATTACTCTGAACTTAAAGAAATGTATCTTTGGTAAGAGTGAGGTAAAGTTCATCGGTCATGTGGTTGGTTCTGGAACGATTCAAATGAATCCAGATAGAATTGAAAGTTTAATTAATCTGAAAACTCCAGAAACGAAGAAACAAGTTAAGCAATTGCTGGGATTTTTTGGTTACTATAGACAGTTTATCAAAGATTTTGCACAGATTGCGAAGCCTCTATCTGATTTGACAAGCAAACATGTTCCAGATAAGATTGATTGGACTGATAGACATCAACAGGCATTTAATTTACTTAAAGATGCTGTACGCTCTAAAGTTGTTTTATATGTTTTTGATGTTGGAAAACCTTTTAATTTGTACTGCGATAGTAGTGATTTTGCAGTAGGAGCTGTGCTAACGCAGATGGATGATAAGGGAATAGAGCGCCCTGTGTCATTTATAAGTCAGAAGCTGACTGACACCCAGAAGAGATGGGCAACTGTAGAGAAAGAAGCCTATGCTATTGTTTGGGCTCTAAATAAGTTAAAAGAGATAATCATTGGATCTAAAGTTCACATCTTTACCGATCACAATCCTTTAACTTATCTGACTGAATCTATGTCTAAGTCTGCTAAATTGGTGCGTTGGGCTTTGGCACTGCAAACTTTTGATGTAGAAGTTAATTATAAGAAAGGACGATTAAATGTTGTAGCAGATTGTTTATCTAGATTATAAGATTGTTTATTTTACTGTTTTGTATAGTATTAAGTTTATTGCCTAATTTAGTACATGATGATTTTGCAAATTTTTAAGTTTAATTTGCTCAATCCAAAGAAAGGGAAGGAGGTAATGTGAACAAGTGTTTTGCATATATAATGAGCACAGGTGTTCTTTAGGTTGATATATATATAATGTGTATCGATTGTTAAGCGTTTTAGTCTTAGGCCTTAGTTGCGCTGTCGGCTCGTGGGCGCTTGGCCTAAAGTAGCCTAAACATTGGCTGACGATAGATTCTCTACACGTGCAGTTAGCGCGCCAAACTTAGAAACTGCTGATGACAGTGAATTTGAACTATACAGTGTAGTACAGTTGTTTTAAGGCAAGAGTTGAGTTTGTTGTTATTAAACTGTGTTTGAAGAAGAGAAAGAAACATTGAAAGAACTGTGTCAATTTAATTCTTAAACAGTTAGAAGTCGTTGAGCAATTTATATGTAGAGATAAGGAAAGTTCTTGAGGTAGGTCACAACTAAGAAAGAAAAGAGTTGGTGACACACATAATTATTAAAATTAAGCAATTTTCATTAGTTTATCTTTGAAAGTTGGGGGCCTACTGATAGCACTAATTACATTCAACATCTATGAAAAATCTATGAAAAATAAAATAGGACATAGTTTTGTCCAAGTAAAAATTTCACATATAGTCCTCAATGTTCTCCTCATCTGAAACTGGCTCATGAGTCATATTGTCACAGCTGCCATGCTGACATTGTCCACAAACTGTGGTGCATTCCAGTCCATGTCTTTTACAGCTAACGTTTGCATCGTGCAGAACAACTGCATCGGATGATTTTAAGAAAAGTTTGTGTATGGTGAAGGACTAATGTCCATCATGACTGGAATAAATCGGATGTGCCCGATCGGGCGGCAGACATCCTGCGCCTCACTTCTAACCTGATGCTCTCCTTGGACGCTTTCACTATGAAGGTCCTCTCCTTCCGAGAGGCTACGGCTGGCTGCTCTCAACCAGGAGTTCCACTGACTGGCTGTGACCTGTCTGCTCTCGATCCTGTCTCAACTCAGAAGCTGCGACGACTTATTCTGACATCTGCACCAAAGACATAAGTAAGTATATCCTTTATTGCGACCTCGCCGACCTAGATGCTCTCCCTACGTTCCTTCTCCAGGAGTTCGTGGACATAACACTGCTCTGCAATAGTTCCTCCGCGAGAGGGCATCCTAAATATAATATATTATAATATTATTTCCTGCGTCGCAGAAGCGTTGTTCTATCCTTGCCGTGACTGTTGCTACCAATTGTACCAGCTCAGGGTGGTGTCTCTCTCACTGACCACTAATGCCGCCTGTGACCTTATCCACTCTTTCATAGGGTTCCGCCTCGACTACTATAGCGCCTCTATGCTTGACTGTCTGGACTGGGTTCTGCGCACGGCGGCACGACTTATTATCCCTCAAACGCCGTTTTTCAGGGTACATGCGGTATGTCTTGCTCCTATTCTTGGCTCCTATTCCCAGCAGCGGATCACTTATATGGTCTGTGCATTGGTATTTCCTTCCATTTTAACTGATGTAGAAATGAACCTCCATCAAGGACGTAGTGATCAGTCTTTGGCATGGACTGAAATATAGCAGCATCAGACGTCTTCACAAGGTTTCGTATGGCCTCCTGAAGTTGCGCTTTTTCTGGCTTTCGTAAAAGATACTTTGCTTCAAACAACGACGGCGGATACTGTGAACGTTCATACTTCATCTAGGCTTAGATCTCTGGACTGTGGTTCAAAACAGAAACCTGTGAAACAACAGAACTGAATCAATGGGCCTCACTAACCTTGATGCCTCGAGCGGATGCAAATGTCCTGACTTTATTCTTATATGCTTATCGTATCGTATCGTATCTGAGAATTTGTAAAGCGCCTCTTACTGTAACAGTACTAGCTATTTAGAGGCGCTCTCAGCGTGACATCCAGAGGACATAAGAAAGTCTTCAAGCAGCGAAGGGATGAGGGTGGGATCCCGACAAAAATCGTACTACGGATTGAGGGAGGGAGGTCATTCCACATGGAAGGGCCCACGATAGCAAAGGCACGGTGTTGGGCAATGGCAGTCCTTGTCCATGCTTATAATGAATACTAGATGTTGTTACCCGGCTTCGCACGGGTTATCTCTACCTTTATATATCGTTTCCGCATGATTTGCGTGGTTAACTTTGGCTGGTACTCACCGGGTACTCCCGTGTATTTGAAATTGCTCTGTCCTATATATCGTTCCTGCTGGATTTGAAAATATAACATTTATTTATTTATTTTTATTCACTTTTATGGCGACCGAATAATTGAAGCTTGGACCCTGATCATTTTTCAACGAATTGATCTGGTGAGATCCTTCACCAAGGCTAGCCCGTTTCAATGGACTCAACGCCATTTAGTATCCCCGTGCAAGGACCGTGCCATTCCAAGATTTAAATTTCTTAAATAAGCCGGCATCGGGAAGCAAACCGCGATACCCACGCTCTCTATAATAGCACAGAGGCGCATTAGACGCAACATACGCAGCTCTTACCAATGTAGCTAGATAACGTTTTTAGCTTATCGGAGAAGTCCCGAATGCCCTATTTAGAAGGCCGTATGTCGTATGACGTTAGGAGAAATGAGAAATGGCGGCGTAATTTTGTAACGGTAGTCGCCACTTCGAAATTAAAAAATCTCCATACATCAGCATTTAAAGTAAATTGCGAGCTGAAAATAGTCGCGTTGACCTACAAATTCGCGTAAAGAATGTTTTGTAACATTGTTCAAATCGCTAAAGCGTTCCGTTTCGGAGCCTTTAGTGAGATGAACGAACAAACAAACAAACAAATGGAAGGACAAACTTTGAGACTTATAGTATTCATTAATTCATTCTGAAAATTTATATAGCACCCCTTCAAGAAATCTACTCAGGAGCGCTCCCAGCCCAGCCACGGCAAAAGAAGAAAGACTTGAGAGATTTATAAAACCCAGTTTGATTGGTCAAAGGCAGAAAACTCAGCTCCGATGGCAGGTCATTACAGGTGGAGGGGCTTGCCACCGAGAAAGCTCGGCGCTGCATGGCAGTAAAGCGAGCCCGAATCTGATAATAACAGCTTCGAGAGATCAAGTTCACATGTTGAGAAAGACTAAGAGAGTCTCTTCCTTGTGTTTTTCACTTGTTCTGTACACCGTATTGTTGACGTCTTGCTTGCAATAGTTGTACCACGAACAAAATGTAGGCTCTTTGATGTTCAGTCATTCCAACTCCTCTGGTTAATCCACCTGTAATCTTAAGGGATAACGTTAGAGTCTGCTCAATCACCAGATCGGATCCAAGGCCTCGTGCTTTACAGTGTACGACTATCTTCTTTGGCCACTGCATTCATCAGCTATTGCCACCTCTTCGTGAATACAACTACTTACTTCGCAAGAGAGGGCATCCTCTCGTGCTACATTTTGTTAAATCTAAATTGTTTCAAAGCAGTTTTGTTAACCGATGCATCTATAGTTATGTTTAGTTGTGTATGTGTGACTTTACAATCTGCTACTGTTATAGTTAATTTTAAAATGTATGTAATCGTTGTATACAATGTGCGCTTTTCAGATGCAAATAAAGGCTACTTACTTGCTTACTTACCTCTCTTATGTCTCTCAATTCTAAAGAATTCATACGATACAAACACAAGAAGATATAAATTAGTTTAAAAAATGTCCTTTCACTTTAAAGCACATTTAGTTTTTGTAAATCTAAGCAAGTTGTGCACTTTTTGAGTAATTCATTTCCCCATTGGCGGCCGTTTTTGTTACGTCATAATAATTAGACCCCGTTCGGTGGTCCGATTTCGTCCAACTTTCAGTATGTTATCCCCAGACCTACTACTGCAGAAATCAACATTAAACGTTTATTTACGATTTTTTGTTCACCGCATTTATTTCGTACTTTGACCCTACTATAGAGTAAGATTTCTTAGGTTATAAAATTATGTTATCCCTCACTGGAGATGAATGCTCCGTGAGGGACATATTTTTTATTGCATTGAACTCCGGGTGGAATCGCAATGAACTGTTGAAACGTTGGCTATCGAGTGTGTTTTCGATTTGTATCGCCGTCTGATCACAACATTCGAGTTCTGAGATCGTGCGACGTATGTGAAGAGATAAGTAGGTGATAGCGTAGTTACTGTAACGCAGTTTTAGAGCAGGCAGTAACATAACTGGACATAAGTCAGGTCGGAAGCGATTTGCATCCCGTGCGAAGTTGATTGTCAAAGGATCAATAAATGTGGTAAAGATCATTCGGATCGATGGTGGAGAAGAGAAGAATCGCTGTGAATTTAACCCGATCGTGCGATGTCAAATATAATAATAATAATAATAATAATAATAATAATAATAATAATAATAATACTACTACTACTACTACTACTACTAATAATAATAATACTACTACTACTACTACTACTACTACTACTACTACTAATAATAATAATAATAATAATAATACTACTACTAATAATAATAATAATAATAATAATTATAATACAGAGTTCCGCCGCTGCCGACAGAAGTGGCCCCCTATCAGGCATCCGAGACAGAAGTCAGGGACTCCATCCGCACTTTCCCGGCAGGGTCATCAGGCGGCCCTGATGCCTTTAGACCTCAGCACATTTTAGAACTGATCAACACGGCGGAGGTTGGGCCGGAGCTGGTAACCGCTATCACAGCTCTGATCAATCTGATGCTGGCGGGGAATGCCCGTCGGAGCTGAGGGCTACATTATTTGGTGGCACGCTATTCGCACTTCGCAAACAAGCAGGGGGCCTGCGCCCGATAGTGGTTGGTTACTACTGGCGCAGGCTTGCATCCAAGTGCGCAAACGCTCACGCAGTTTCGACGGATGGCGCCTTTGTTGACCCCATATCAGCTCGGAGTTGGCACATCGGGTGGTTGCGAGGCCGCCGTTCACGCGACGAGGCGTTTCCTGAGCGGTATGAATCAGGACTCGATCATGGTAAAACTGGATCTGGAGAACGCCTTCAACTGCCTCTACAGAGACCAGATGCTGACCTCCATCAACAAAGAGCTGCCAGAATTAGCAGCATACTGTCACTCGGCATACGCGGAGCCCTCCGACCTGAAGTTCGGCGATTTTAACATCAAATCACAAATGGGTCCACAACAGGGCGACCCACTGGGCCCGTTGCTTTTCAGCATGCCACTCCAACAAGCCCTCAAGAACCTACATGTAGACTCACAGTTAGCTTTCGGCTATCTGGACGACGTCACCTTCGGTGGTGGTTCGAAGGCAGATGTGCAGCGTTTTGAGGAGGCAGCTGCTTCGTTGGGCCTTAGGCTCAACAGAAAGAAATGCGAATTGATCGCACACTCCAACCAGTACAGCCAACTGGAACCGTTTAGGCAATTTGCCTTCACCACCCCGGAGGATGCTAGACTCCTAGGCTCGCCCCTGTTGGAGGGCGCAGCGTTGGAGGCAGCGCTCAATGCCCACCATGCAGACCTGGGTTTCGCACTAGGAAGACTGACCTTCATCTCGAGACACGATGCACTTCTAATCCTGAGAATCTCTTTATGGTACTCCGAAACTCCTGTACACGCTCCGCAGTGCACCTTGCGTGGGGCATCAGGGTCTGTGGGAATACGACACCCTGCTCAAGACGGGCCTCGAACAGATCTTGAACATCACACTATCGGAGAATCTGTGGTCTCAGGCCACGCTGCCCATTAAATGTGGCGGACTAGGTATAAGAAGGGTGCCACAGCTGGCACTTCCCGCTTTTTAGCTTCGGCCGCGGGCACCCTCAGCCTACAGAACGCCATACTTGGGAACGAGAGCTCGACTCCGTATGGTCCTTTGGAGGCACTGATGATTCAGTGGCGGACCAAGTCGGACGTGGACCTGCCAGAGATGCAACACAGGGCTAGTCAAAACATCTGGGACAGGCCGCTTCTGGAGCGCATCGTGGAGGAAATCGGCACATCGCTGCCGAACGCGCTGGACCAGGCGAGGCTGAGGGCGGTTTCGGCTCCACACGCGGGCGACTGGCTACTGGCCCTGCCGATAGCCTCGTGCGGTCTGAAGCTGGACGACGAAGCTGTGAGGGTTGCGGTGGGCCTGCGGCTGGGGGCAGACCTGTGTGAGCCCCACGCTTGCGCCTGTGGTCAGTGGGTCACAGCGTTGGGTCATCACGGCCTCTCATGTCTCAAGGGCTTCGGCCGACAGGCAAGACATGGTGCCATCAATGACGTGGTCCACCGCGCACTCACTAAGGCCGGATACCCGGCAATCAAGGAGCCGCCGGGTCTGGTTAGATCGGACGGCAAGAGACCAGACGGCCTTACCTTGATACCATGGAGATCGGGTCGGTGCCTGGTTTGGGATGCCACGGTCACGGACACGCTGGCAGCCTCTTACCTTACCATCACGGCAACAACTGCAGGCGCGGCAGCTGAAGCCGCCGCCACAAAGAAAGCAGGCCAAATATCAGGTCCTCAGCACCAACTACGCCTTTGTCCCGTTGGCACTCGAAACATTTGGCCCCATCAATTGCTTAGGCCTTGATTTTATTTCTGATGCTGGGGCGTAACCTGACCCTAGCGACCGGAGACCCGAGGGAGTCGTCGTTTCTCTTTCAACGACTCTCTATAAACGTCCAACGCTTCAATGCCGTCGCGTTCCGGGGAACCTTTTCGGACAAAACGACTGACAACACCATTCCAGAATAATCTTATCCAGCAGTCTCCGGACTTTTTAGGCCACCTGAGGGATCCTTGATACCTCGGGTATAAAAAAAATAATCATAATGATAATAATAATAATAATAATAATTATAATAATTATAATAGTCATAATAATAACAGAGATTTAAGTGCCGTAATTCGTAGACAGTCGATGACTCGAAGCAACGATTAAGAAGCACTTGGTGGATAAGCTGGGGAGAAGTCATTCGATATGGGCTTGTGTAAAAAGTTTAGGTTTCAGATGTTTCTTGAAAACAGCGAGGTATGTAGAGATTCTCATATCTGAGGGAAATTGGTCCATATACGAGGGGCTGGTGAGTTGAAGGATCTCGATGCAGATGTAGTGCGACAGATGTGCAAACTCGGGTTCGCTTTCCAGAAGATCGCATGTTTCTTGAGGTCATGTGATTTTGAAGGAGGTCGGAGAGATATGAGGGAGTTTTCATTGTCACACAGTTGTAGGCGATGATGGCGATTTTGAATATAATCCTTTATTTGACAGGTAGCCAGCGGAGAGATTTGACGAGTGGTTTACTACTGGTACGATATGAGGAATTGCAGACGGGTTGCTTTGAACGATGTCCCATAAAGGCGAGAGTTTACTATCCCACAAGCGATGGTGTTTGCAAAGTCTTTGTCAGGAAAGGTCGGATATTCGCAGGACACGAGTATGAACATTCGTGGACCGAACGCAGTGTAGGAGTCCATTGACAATATCGAGTTTTACACCGAGAATTTTTACTGTGGATGACGTGTTTATGACAGTGTCTTGGAAGAGGTTGATGCTTTACAATCTGTGGTCTGATACCGAAAACTGTGGCTTCAGTTATTTATGGGTTTAGAAGGAGACCATTTCCAGGAACCAACGGTTTACAGCCTCTGCACAACGAGTGATATTATCGCAGCTGGTGTTTCCAGAGGAAGCAAGGGACGTGTAGAGCTGCGTGTCGTCGGCATATTGGTTATGATGGATCCCGAACGATTGGATGAGGAAGCTAACTGGTGAGATGAACATGGAGAAAAGCAAAAGACTGTAACCACTACTTGATCTGACGGTATTTACTACTAAATGCATTTAATAGCCGACAGTGATCAATATCAATCTTTCATAGGCATACAATCCGGAGAAGTACTCATTGAACCTAGTTGAAAACCCAAACAATAATGTTGTACGTCTCACCGACGTTTCACCGAATTATTTTAGACTTCGCCGTCTCATACTTGATGCCAGCTTCTTAGGCTCCACAGTTTTCCAAACGGAACTATTCCAGACGTAATAGGATAGTTGGAGCAATCCAAATGATGCTCGGGGCTCATGATTTGCGACCAAATACAACCAAAAATTCAAAGCAACCCAAAGAAATAACTTCAAAGCGCACAGTTTAATGCGATAAATACACAATTTAAGATTTAGTTTCGGAAAAAAATTTGGGGACGGGCTCACCGAGCCCCAGTGGCGTAACGAAGGGTTTTAGCGCCCAGGGGCAATAGTTGATGACTGCGCCCCTTTTAAAGTTTCTTGTTGACTTTTAATCGTTCTTCCCATAGTACTGTGTACCACTGAAATCTAATTTTGTGCTGCGGTTGCCACTCTGCCCCTTCGTTACGTCAATGCCGAGCCCTCCCAGTTCCCTACTCTCATTTTGCTATGGCGACTTCGGCACCCTGGCCACCACTTCCCGAAAAAATATTGCCATTGCCCGGGATTGAAAGAGGTTTGACACCTCTGAACTGATTGGTCTAATAATTTCATTTAAAGAAGAGATTCAATCATAATGAAAATATGCACGCATATAATATGATTAAATTTAAAACTATAAAATAAAAAAGATTTGAATTTTCTTCTGATTCAAGAACAAAACCTATATTGTATTTGTATTGTATTTGAACACTTGTTATAGCGCCTCTACCAGATTTCCTATTCAGAGGCGCTCCCGACTACTGCTGTAGTCGGAGTTTCACGCCCGAAGCGCATGAGCAATTGCGAGTGAAGGACTTGCCCAGGGTCCCTACGCGACGGCTTTGAGGTGGATTCGAACCCGCAACCCTCCAGCTGCAAGGCACCGAACATACCTCTATACCACCGCGCCCCAGTATAATGTGTTGTGTTGTGTGTTGTATTGTACTCCACGTTTATAATGCGACCGAGCCACCCGCAGTAAAGATCCGAGAAATTAATCTCTGATAAACCGACCCGACCGGGAAGCGAACCCGGGGCGCCGGCGCGGCGAGCGGGCACCAACCCACTCGGCCACTCAGGATCCTTATATAATATATAGGCCTATATAACTTTTTACTCAAGTTCTTTTTCAAAGATACGGAAAATGTTCTATCTAATAGTTTAGACTCGCTACACAATTCATAATTTCTTTCCAATATTTCACATGAAAAAATTGAAAATACTTACTGCACGGCGGTTTTGTACTGTATTCTTCACGCACTCCATGCTCCTCTACATCTGTGTAATTGATGTTTCTGATGATGTTAGTTGCACTGCAGTTATAGTTCCGTCCAAACTCAGCGCATCCATATGACGGACCGTAGTAGATAATTTTACTTGGTTCCTCGATATCAATCCACGTGTAACTGGCCTCAGGATTGGCGGTCGCACGACAAGTGACTGTGCTAATTTCACATGAATTTGTACTATCATTTCGTCCTTCACTTGAAATATTTGAAATTACCGGAGAGTCTACCAGAAATTTCAAGAAAATAAAAACGATAATCATTTAATAGGATTATATGCGAATAACACCATCAAGCACGAATTGACCAAATAGGCTATCATTTTGCAGACTTTCTCAGATAAACGATGCACAACCGTTATTATTAGTTTGCAATGCACATGACAAAACAATGTAATACTGCCAGAGAGTTTGGCGTATTCAGCACAGAAGAATAATGTATTTTCCTCGATGCACTGAATTATATTATTTTTTAGACTGTCATTTATAGCGAGCCTAAACAAAATAGGAATCTTGCACAAAAACGCGTAAAGGAAAATTAATCATAGTAAATCTTAGACAAATAAGTTTTAAGGTTAGTTTTGAAAATCGATAATGTTGAGTATTTACGGATAAAGTCCGGGAGTTTGTTCCATTCAGCCGGGCCGGCTAGCGCAAATGCTCTGTTATCAAGGTTCTTGAGTGATCGCGTCACAATAAAATGACATGACATGAACTTGACATGATGAGCATGATAGCCCTCGTCTGGATTGGAGAGAGGAACAGGGTGCTACAAGGGAAGAAAGGTACGAAGGAGAAATGTGTGTGTAGATCCGGTACATTAGAAGACAGATTTTGAAATTGATGCGAGCTTGTATGGGAAGCCAGTGTAGTTCACGAAGGGTTGGTGTGATGTGATCCAGAGGATTTAGGTTCTTGATAAGCTTAGCAGCACTGTGGAGAATAGTTACTGTAAGAGGTTGAAGGGTAGATGTAGGAAGACCGTAAAGGACCGAGTTGCAGTAGTCAATTCTAGAAATTACAAGGGCCTGTACTAGAGTACGGAGACATTTTTCATTAAGGCTTTTCTTGAGTTGCCGTATGCGTCTGAGATGGAAAAAGCAGGATTTGGTAATAGAGGAGATTTGAGTTTTCATAGACAGCGAGTTATCAAGGAGGACACCAAGATCTCGGACAACATCAGCTGGTTTGATGGAACAATCTGGGCTGAGATTCAGTACAGTGTGGAGTAAGTGTGAGTCAGGTAACGGGTGGCGGTTAAACCAAACAAGTTCTGTCTTGGAGGCATTACGTTTAACCCTCTAAGGGATATGGGACATATATATCCCATGTCAGAAAAAAGTGCCTGGATTTATTAGATTGAGCAAATTGGTTTGTTTAGCGATTTTATTTATTTGTTAAGTATTTGATCAATCTAACTGTGACCTTTTCATGAGTTCCCACACATTCTATGGGCCAGATATTTTTATTTTAAAATTATTAATTTTTTTAAATAAAATACAAACTTTATCATTTTTTATTTTTTCTCACAGGGGAATAATACATTACAAAACTTTTGAATAATGTACATCGACTCTTCACAAAAGAGGATATTCATTGACAAGAACCATTCCTGTCACAGTTTGCAGATTTCGAAGAAAATCTTCATGGGACATAATTGTCCCTTAAGCAATGTCATAAAATGCACGTACAAAATGCCTGTACATGAAAGGGCATTGTAAAAACGTACATAGATTCATTCATGCATACTTGCATTCATACATACACACATATTATGCATACATATGTACATACATACATACATACAAACATACATATATACACATACATACACACATACATATATGCATGCATGGAGACATACATAAATGCATTCACATTACACATACATACTCTCATTCACACATACATAGATACATACATATATGCTTACATATATACATTCATTATCTACATGCATATATACATGCATACATACATTCATACTAAGAAACATATGTACATGCATACATACATACATTTATACATACATATACACATACATACGCACATACATGTATACATACAGATATACATACACACATACAGCATACATGCATACGTACATCCATCCACCCATCCATAAATATATACATACATACATGCATGCATACATACATACATACATACATACATACATACATACATACATATATACATACATACATACATACATACATACTTATACACGTACATACAAATATGCCTAGGGCCTGCAAGCATACATGTAGTCCAAGAGCATTAGATCAAAATGTGTTGAAAGATGGAAATAGCTCACAACAAGCTGAATTTTTCAGGATAGGTCTAGGAATATAAGTAGAATAGCATACTAAAAGTCCTAAAAAATCCCCCTGGAGCTCCTTGAGAAATCCAAGATGGCGTCCAAAATGGCCGTAATTTTCCATCAGCATTAGTTAATGTAATGTAATGTAATGTAATGTAATGTAATAAGACATTTATATAGCGCCACTTAGGAGTCTCACAGAAGCGCTCAACACGTGGCCATCAAACAGCTGAAAAAGTGCTTCTTTAAGAGTCGAGAGAAAACCATGTAACCACATGCAGCATTAGTGGCACGCACAGTTGGCGGAAGAGTATTCTAGATCCGTGGCGCCGCAATCGAGAAGTCTCGACGAGCACAGGTGGTAGTTCGAAACGAAGGTACAATTAAGTCATTTCGCGAGGCAGACCGGAGAGCCCGCCGACCAGTTTGAGTGCCAACTGGAAGGCACTGTTCGGCAATGTAGTCCGGAGCAGTGCTTACTTGGTGGAAATAGCTCACACAAATCTGAATTTTTCAGAATAGGTCCAGGAATATAAAAATTATGTAGAATTACATAATGATAGCCCTTGAAAATCCTCCTGCAGCTCTTTTAAAAATCCAAGATGGCGTCCAAAAATTTTCAGGATAGGTGCCGAAATATGTGTAGAATAACATACTAAAAGTCCTCAAAAATCCTCCTGGAGCTCTTTCAAAAATCCAAGATGGCGTCCAAAATGGCCGTCATTTTCCATTATGATCATTAGTTAAATGGTGGAAATAGCTCACAAAAAGCTGAAATGTTCAGGATAGGTGCAGGACTATGAGTGAAATAACATACTAAAAGTCCTCGAAAATCTCCCTGGAACGCTTTATAGAAATCCAAGATGGCGTCCAAAATGGCCAACATATTTCAGTATTATCATAATTTTGCGACATTAGAAGTTAGAATCGCAATGATAGTGTCTTCGTGGAGTGGTTGCATGAAAAGTAGCCACACCGAGTGGCCTATACGAGAAAACAAGAATAGAAACGTTGCCCTTCATCAATCTGGATCCCTCCAATCCAAAGACTAGGCGAGTAGGCCCTATTTACAGGTCATTATGCTTTGCATAGAAACGATGTGAAATCGTGGCTTGAGAATATATCCAGTCACATTTGACCATTTGACCTCTATACGTGAAGGCTGCAGACGTTGTAGCTTCTTCACAAGATCTGCAGAAAGTAATATTCCATCTTGAAGGATTTCATCTCCTGATGTCTTTCCTTGGTGGCATAGACAACATAATGACAGGTAGCCTTCTACCAGAGTCTTGTGAGACGGTATATGCCAAAGGATTCGTTATACATACGCAATCTCGCCAGCACTATTCTTGTGCTCTTCGTGCTCACATTCTTACTTTATCAGCCCTCATCGGGGTTTGTTGGGCTCACGTGGCACCTTGGATAGCACAGAAAAAGTAACTGAACAGTTCTTGATGCGGATGCTGAAATCATCGGGTGGAATGATGTATGGTCGGGGAATCAGAGACAAAGTGGGTCCTCGCTGTATTCCTATCAGTGATGCACTGGAGCAGTTCAAAGGCGTGCACACTGGTCCATCAGAGCAACATAAGGACATGCAGCAAAGTACACAATTAAGAGATAATAAGGATCGTTGCTTTCGACATCGTGCACAAGAAACGGGACTTTGACTTGCTAGATACCTTCATAAACAATAGAAGCACCCATAAAGAGGTGAACAGAGCTGCGGAAATCTTTATTCTTAAGCTCTAGGGGGTAAAAAATTGTGTATCACTTGATGAATACTGCCACATAGCATACAAAGGGGCTATCGATCACAGTTCCCTCAGTTCATCATTTCATCTAGCAGGTCTATCCCCAACTAGTGCTGCATCAAAGCGACATTCCTTCCGCACTTATATGATTCAGTAGCATATAGAACGGAAGGCCGCATCCATACCACAGATCCACAACAAGCGCAAAGTAGCGAAGGCGATGTAGGTGGTTCTGATATCCCGACGCCAAGACCCCGCATTGGCAGTCGAGAATGGGATCTAACAGACGCGACCCGAAAACCGCACAACCTGACACTGCTCAACATGGTATCATGTGGGTGCAAAGCTTATGGCTTTAGCAACATATGACACGTAGTTGCAAGAAACTTGGATTTTTTTACACCTAGATCTGCAATCAATGCAACAACACTCCACCGATATTATAACATGTCAACAATGATCAGATTAACTATGACGTGACACAGAACTACTAAAGTAAACACATGTTTCATTTATATTACCATTTGTCATCCTCATTCTGGCTACTTTGAGTTTTAGAGACTCTTGTTCATTATGACTTAAAACGTATGTTTAGACACTTCCATTTGCGATTCTAGCTTGTAATGTTGGAAGATAATGATAATACTGAAACATGTTGGCCGTTTTGGACGCCATCTTGGATTTCTATAAAGCGTTCCAGAGAGATTTTTGAGGACTTTTAGTGTGTTATTTCACTCATAGTCCTGCACCTATCCTGAAAATTTCAGCATTTTATGAGCTATTTCCACCATTTAACTAATGATTATAATGTAAAATGACAGCCATTTTGGACGCCATCTTGGATTTTTGAAAGAGCTCCTTGGAGGATTTTTGAGGACTTTTGGCACCTATCCTGAAAATTTCAGCTTATTATGAGCTATTTCCACTATTTAATAATGATTATAAAGCTAATGGAAGATGACGGCCATTTTGGACGCCATCTTTGATTTCTAAAAGAGCTTCAGGTGGATTTTCGAGGACTTTTATTATGTTATTGTAGACATATTCCTGAAATTATCCTGAAAAATTGAGCTTCTTATGAGCTATTTCCTCAATTTAACTAATGATTATAATGAAAAATGACGGCCATTTTGGACGCCATCTTGGATTTTTGAAAGAGCTGCAGGAGGATTTTCAAGGGCTTTCATTATGTTATTCTACACATATTCCTGGACCTATTCTGAAAAATTTAGATTTGTGTGAGCTATTTCCACCAAGTAACTAATGCTGATGGAAAATGACGGCCATTTTGGACGCCATCTTGGATTTCTCAAGGAGCTCCAGGGGGATTTTTGAGGACTTTTAGTATGCTATTCTACTCATATTCCTAGACCTATCCTGAAAAATTCAGCTTGTTATGAGCTATTTCCACCTTTTGACTAATGCTCCTGGCCTAATGAGGAGACATTCAGATGAACTTTTTTGTGTATGGACACAAAGGCTGTCTATCCCATATCCAATTCGGAACCACCCGCAGGTACAGAACCTGTAGATAGACGTCAGAAGGTTCCGCTGTGAAAGTTGTTATCAACGTTCCATCATGGGTGTAAGAACGCAGCAAATATGTGGGAGGAGTTGATCTGGAAGACCATCTCAAATCGAATTATGTAATAGAATTTGATGCCGATAGAAGTAGGCTATATCTGAGAGTGATCTTTGATAGCCTGGACAAAGCAGTGGTGAATGGCTACTTGAATTACAAGTCTCCCAACATACACCAAAATAACACATTTAGAGTTCAGACAGCAGGTGGTTCGTGGTCTCGTAGGTACTTGTACTTCCTGGAGGAATGCTTTCGACTGGAACCATCGAAGAAAGGGGTCTCCAGTGTTGATACATAATTATTTGCCTCACATCTTGCCCGACAGGAAGAGATGCAAGTCACAAGAACGGCAAAGATAACCGGTCAAGAATTCAGTGTGCCACCTGTTGTGTTGCTCTATGTTTGCAAAGTGACCGTAACTGTTTCAATACAATACAATACAATTAGACATTTATAGCGCGCTTTAACAAGACAAGTCTTGCACGAAAGCGCGTTTGCGCTGTGTTCTTAGTCATAGTGTAATGATATGTAGCGATATCACTAAGTTAAACACTAACTATCTGTCTATCATATCTGTTCACTTAAATTCATTGCTACATGGTACATGATCATATTCTGACATTTAATCGACATAGTCCAACATAGCACAAAAATTTACTTTTACTGCCTAACGGACAATGGGACATACGAGTATCTGTCCCATAAAATAAAAGTGGCCATAATGTAAATGTGTACTACTAAGCATTAAACAAACTACATTATGTTGGCAGGAGAACCCTAGACAATGTATTTGTGTTAGTTGTGAACATTTTGCAGACCAAAAAAAATCTTGTTCCTCAGAGGGTTAAGGCGCATAGATGCGCACCATGATTTGATTTCAGTGAAACAGGTTATTAACCCTCGGGCTACCAAGGGGTGGTTACCACCTCCCCCCTACGTTTTTATGCATAATTTTTTTCTCATATGGACTGTAATTTTTACATTTTAGGTAGCTGTAGCAGGTTCATTTGCGCACATTTTGAGGCAAAGATCATGGTGGTATCTCACGCCGTTCAAAAGTTATACCGGATATACCCGAGGTACCAGGGGGGGGTGGATACCACGGTTACCATCCCCTGGTTTTTAGACCATAACGTATTCATTTTTCTTCCTGGAAGAGAAACAAATATACCATTCTGTAGAGGGAATGCAGGGCTACATTTGCTTGCTTACTTTTTTGTCTTTTGAGAACTGGAAGTGATCAAAATAAATTATAATACGCGATATCTGTCTGAAAATGCCTGATGCAACATCACAACGTAAACCGATAGTTCTACATAAACTTTTGTCGACAGCTACAGATTTAGAACTTATATTAGCTGAAACAGATACTGAAGATGAAGTGAGAAGCCAGTTTACAGGAAGCATTTGCACAAAACAACGGGAGTAACTTGCAAAAAATGCAAGGACCACTGACATATTTGACTGCCGTGAACAATAACGTAAAGTCTTGTTTCATGTTGCCTTTAGATTTCGCTACAACTAAACAGTCTATGGACTGTTTTTAGGCTATTGTTACAAATTTTGTTGAAAATGTTCTTGGATATATAGATCAGTTTAAAAAACACATAATCTTATATTTGTTTATCCAAAAAGTACAAAATGTACGCAATAATATAAAATATCGCTAATTATGGGGGTTTCGTTGTTAAAAGTTGTGTAATTTCGAGGTGCATTCACATAATGTACAACTAAATATACCATTCTGTTCAGAAATGAATGCTGAATCCATTGCTGTATTACAAGTTATGATATGTGAAACCAAACACGAAATCCCGGGGGTGGTGGAGGGGTGGTAACCACCCCCTTGGTTGCCAGTGTTACAAAAAAACCTCGGTAGCCTGAGGGTTAAGCGAAACATAGCATTATCAAATTCTTTGGAAGTAAGTTTGATAAACAGTTTTATGTCGTCAGCATAAAAGTGTATAAAGATGCCATGTTTGAAGGCAATTTGTACAATGTTAGAGGTATAGAGGATGAACAAGAGGGGGTCAAGTATGGAACCTTGAGGGACACCAAAGAGGATATTGAAGTACCAAGAAATGTAAGAACCAAGGCGCACAAAGTGTGATCGGTTTGTCAAGAAATTAGCAATCCAGAGAAGAGCAGAGGCCATAATGCCAAATTGAGATTCAAGCACTTGAAGGAGAAAGGAGTGGTCGACACAGTCAAAGGCAGAGCTGAAATCCAGTAACAGGAGAGCAGTGATGAAACCAGAGTCAAGTGCCATGATAATGTCATTATAAACTTTAAGGACAGCAGTTTCAGTGGAGTGAAGGCGGCGAAAACCAGACTGAGCAAGAGGTAGCAAGGATTTGGATTCAATGTAGTTGAAAGCTGACGGTGGAGCAAGTTTGGAGATGAAAGATAGATTAGAGATTGGGCGGTAATTAGAAGGATCGGAAGGGTCAAAGCCTGATTTGATTTTTTGATGCGAGGACGGATAATGACACGCTTGTGGGAAGTATGTAAGGTAGCTGTGTTGAGTGAACAGTTTATTAGTAACATTAATTTAAGATGGGGCCAAAAATATGTCGAATGGATTTAATTATCCAGACTGGAGAGGAGTCAAGCTCACAGTGCTTGGAGGAGGAGTCACTGAGGAGCTTATCAACTTCAAGCAGAGAGATCTCATCAAAAGCACAAAGAACCAGCAAAATTTAGGTGGTTAGAGTTCAACATAGGTGGGGGAGCGTCTTTGGTGGAATGGCGAATAGCTTCGGTTTTGTTTGCAAAGTGATCAAGAAGCTCATCAGGTGAGAGTGGGCATTCAATAGAGGATTGCGGGAATAAAGCAGAGCTTAATGATTTCCAAAGAGCCGTGCCAGCTTTCTCCGCTTCTTCAACGTTCTGTCGTAGGTAGATTTAGCGTTTGTGCTGAAAAAGTTTTCTTTGTTTCTGTGATTGTAATTTCAGCAGATTGATTAAACGAGTGTCTTTTGGAGAGCGTTTAGACTTTCGTTCAATGTGGCGAGTTTTCCGCATTAAAGAGGCATATTCCGAGTCGAACCATGTAATGGAAGTCAGTCTTCTTACGGATTGTAATTTTACGATGAGGAGCTTGAGTGCTTAGAAAATCTTCCATCGTACAGTCATAGAGGGTGAATAGATATTATGCAGTCACTGGCGGAGTCGGTTGAAGTGTTATTCTGTAAAGTTCAAATTCTTGAAGATCTTTTTGAAATGAAGATATGCCGAATATAGCAAACGACCTTCATTCAATTTTCTGGTAGATTCTGGGAGGAGGTTGAGATGCAGTTGTGAAATGGTTAATAGAGTGGCCCGAGTGTCCTAGCATTATATGCAATACAAGATATTAAAAGACATTGTATTCCTTTCAGCCAGCCTAATAATTTTATTCGGTATAAAATCAGTAACAGATAACATCTCAATCAACACAATTTGTGCAGTATAAGCGCAAAACGGTCCAAGATACAGATTTACCAAAAGACGACAGAGAAAATTTGCATGTACCCATGAATTGATATTTGCCATATAATCTACTTTTACGTAGCATTTATATAACAATTTACTGTTACCGTTAACAATAACGGCCTCCCCTCCCGCCATGTGGTCGCAAAAGTGACCACAGTTGCATCCTTGCTGTATGCATCGCCGGCCTGGTGGGGGTTCACCCCAGCACGCGACCGGGCCAAGATCGAGAAACTTCTGGAAGGCTAAAGAGCAATGGGTTTCTTCCTTCAACCGCCCCTGCAGCGGAGCAATTGGCCGTCGCGGCCGATGATTCCCTATTCAGGGCCATAATATCTGACCAGAGCCATGTGCTCAGAAGATTTCTTCCCGAGTCTCGCAGTCACAGGCCCATCGGTACAAACTGCCACCGAAGGACAATAGGAACTTTATACCACGACTCCTTTACAAGGACATGTATAGATAGTATTGAATTACACCTGGGCGGGATTGACAATTTGGCCCCATGGCTTGTCGACCTAGGACTAACCGAACTCTATCATTATGATTGTCTGTTTTCAGTTGCGGTTATGTCAATCTGAATTTCTAATAAACGAATATTTGATTATGACAATGTTTATTGCAGAAAAAGGTAGACGCACGATGGCATAATTATTTGAAGACACATAGGCCTACCGTTAGCCAACGGATTGGTTTCTTATAGCAGTTGATTCAGAGAACTGTAATAATGCAGAGCGTCAATGACAATTTCACTTTCAAACTATGTAATGTGTACTAGGCTAATATAGGCCTAGTACAGTTCTACAAGAAAGTCATGAAGAAGGTTGCTAATCGCGCAATGCAATGCAGTTTACTTTACTTGAGCAATAAAACCAGTTACTCATTACAATCATTGCGGAAGATAGTTGCTGATTTCGTTGCTTAAACTTCCTAGCTAAATGTGTAAGTCTATTGAAGGGAAGCGTAATTAAAATATCACAGACACTGATTTTGACTAAAAATGTGGGATGCTGCTTTTACTAATCCAAAGTTCACGCCCGATTAGAAAGTACAGCGAACTTAAATGAAATTCAAATTAGGTACATAAATGAGTAGAAACCTCAGCAAACTTTTGCATTGAAAAGCCACCTAAAGAATTTTACTTTGAATTAGTTCTAGCCTACTAAAAACGACAATCATTATAAAACGTTAATAATGTCAAAACATTGATTTTGGGTCGGAAACGTGAGAAAACAAAAACTTTATGTCTGACACTTCTTTTCCGACTACTGACTTCTTTATTGCTCCTCTGTCTGACCATTGACTACTTCTGAGAACGTTGAAAGAATTGAGGCGTATCAACCTGTAGTCGCTTGATAAATGATACTCAAAATTACCTTAAATACACCATTGGGTTCATTGTGGTGAGATTCTTTAGGTAAGACAGCTTAGAAAAGTGAAGGAGATTTCTGAAATCGGGATTCAATCTATTTCATTTGTTGGGTGCTTCTACGATCTATCGGTCGTTCAACTACGTGTTCTACATCAAATTAAGGATCGGTTAATAGGTAAGTATCAGGATACAGGTTAATTCTCCTTTAGTAACAAACTGTCAGAGGTGAGATAATTTTAGCTACCTGTTACCTGTTACAAGTTGAGACCAGGTGCTGTCAGCTTGATACTGAGAATAAACGAAATTCATTGTTTGATTGATTTACTAGAAGCTTCGTCTGCCTTAGACGCTTGTCTATAGCCGCTTGCGACTGAACCTTGACAAGACAGTTCATGTGGCTTTGTGGCGGCCTCTAGCTGGATAAAATCGATAGTGCTTCTCTCCATCTCAAGTCTCCACTCATCCAGTTCTCCCCTTCTGTTCGTGACCTGGAAATTGTTTTGGATCCTACCATTACATTCACGAACCAGGTCACTCGGTTTCCAGATCTTGCTTCTACCATCTGCGCCAACTCCGTTTCATTTGCAGGTATCTCTCACATCATGCGATCACTACTCTAGTCCACGCCATGATCTGCACTCTGGTGGACTTTGGCAACGCTGCATATTATAGGCCTCTCAGCCTCTAATACTCAGTCTATTCTTAATGCAGCTGCTCGGCTTATAGGCGACATTTCAAAGTTTGCTCATATCTCAGGCTTTATTCGTTACTCACTTCACTGGCTCCGTATTCAACAGCGTATAATTATAGTTAAAAACCCTTTCCCTTAAGCGCAACTGCCTCGCTGTGATGACCCCGACCTACCTGAGGTCCTTGTGTACTTTGGTTTGCTCTTTAACCGCTATGGCACCCTCGCGGCTGGTGGGTGTCCCGCGTATGCCTTCTGCTAAGGCCCAAGCCAGGAGCTTTACCTATGCTGGCCCTTCAGCTTGGAACTCTCTTCTCCAGTCCCTGTGTCTGGAATTACTAGCCCTCTCACCTCTCCAGTTCGGGAAACGCCTTAAGACTTTCCTGCTGGTTGGCTCAGGCACTGACGCCGGATGAGAGCGCTTCTCATTTTGAGCGTCGCTATATAAATGTTCGATTAAATTCCATTAAAATTTTACATTACATTACATTACTAATTGGACAGTACAATTCACAAGAGTCCTTGAGTGCCGTGACGTTTTACAAACAAGTGCCGGTTTCAAACAATCATCCTCAATAGACCCGGTGGCAGAATTATGCCCTTCTACATTCAGCGAAGTATTGTGCTTGATGCTTGTGGTTCTTGTGCTGCGACCTTCGTCGCTTGTCGTCACTCCTCTTTATAGATGCTACCTAGTCCAGTGGTTTTCCAACTTTTTGGACCAGGGACCCTTACTCATCTAGGCATAGATCGCGGACCCAAGTATTAAAGCTTAATACTGCTAATGCTGAAACCATGCAGTGTTAATGAATATTTTCAGAACCCTCTTGCTGACTCCCGCCATATTCTTCGCGGACTCGTCTTGGTCAGCGGACCACAGTTTGAAAAGCTCTGACTTAGTCCGGGAACTCTGAACATCAGGTCTATTATCAACTCTCAATGGGATCGTACGATCAAATCTGCGGAAGTTCGCCATGGTGACTCTTCCAGTTATCTTAGCATCGTTCGCTTACGGATAGCGCATATAAAGAAATCGTTAACGCGAAAGCATTTTTAGGAACAAATCTCTTGTCCGGGTACTATCGCACCCGTGAAAACAGTTAACATTTGTGCAACGGTTCCGCGACAACTCGTCTATAGACTTTTCGTCTACGACACTTCGTCTACCGACATTTTGTCTACAAGTGTATCTGTATCCATTTCGGCTAATCAAAAGAGGCCGCTTTCTTATAGTTTCGCTAAAACATGCTATATATTCTCAGGAATCCAGCTTCTATTGAATGGAAACTTAGTTTCATCCATGCATCCAGCTTCTATTTACGGGGAAAATTATTTCGATCAATCCAACTTCTACAACATGACTGTTTTCATCAATCCCACTTCCATTTAGGGAAACAGTTTCTTTCATCAATCCAGCTTCCATTTTAAAGTTACAATATCAGGTAACTTTGTAGACGAAATATCGGTAGACGAAATGTCTGTAGTCGGTGTCGTAGACGAAAAGTCTGTAGACGAATTGTCGTGACACCTTGTGCAGCTATTGGACTGCAACAGACATTAAGCATACAGAACCGTTACATATGTAACCCTTACGATATAGAGTCCAGTACAAACCCGTATCTCCACCATGAGGTCAAACTCAAGTCGCTAAAGATAATACTCAAGGTTACCAAGATGTCAGTGTGAATTGCAGAAATTCCCATTTAATTATCGCGCTACTTGCAGTGATGGGTAATTAAGATTTTGTAACTAATTAATTAGAATGAGCATTAGTTTGAATTTCATAATTAGAATTAGAATTAGAATTAGCAGTTAATCGCTTATTAACAAAAATCTGAATTAGCACTCAACTAATTAATTAGAATTCGTTGCTGACGTCAGAATACAAATTGACCAAAAAATAATTAAAATCTAATTTTTGCTGGATGCATTATATAAATAAAATATAATATTTTACCAGGTTAAGGTTAATCTATTAGACAAATATTTCAAATTATGACAAACTCAAATTTGGATGCGTTCGTCCAATACCTACTTATTACTGTGTTAATTTTTCATTTATAAAAGATCGGAATTGCACTTTGGAACTATCATGAGCTCTAAATAATTGTCTTCAAGCCTATTTCTTTACTCATTTGTATAAAATCCTGCAACACCTAGTGCTCTCACTGCACTGATGCTGATGTTGCAGGATGAACATGATGCTTCTGTTGCAGCTGAAAAGCTATGTGAAATCTCACATTATTTTGTTACTAAAGCTAAGAATGTTATTGCTAAAACAATTAATTTTACTTAACTGATGGATTCGTTTATGAACTGAAATGTTTCATAAAAGCAAGTCATCAATAAAGACAATTCTTCTTTCACGTATATCATAAGAAACTAGAAACTCTAAATATTTCTTGATGTTTATTAGTCACAATGAAAGCATCCAAAAACGTAAGTAAGGACTAAGCAAATATGCAGGCAAGGTAATTAGGAAGCTAACTATGATATTTTGATTAGAATTAGACAACCTTTAAACCGAATTAGAATTAGCATAATTTTGTAGCTAATCAATTAGAATTAGAATTAGCCACCAAATTAATTAATTAGGTAATTAATTAGTAGCTAATTAATTAGTTTCTAAGTAATTAGTTACCCATCACTGTCTACTTGTAGCTTGGAATTTCAGAATATACTTTCCAAAGTTACATATTAAACTCTTGAATAAGCTTACATATTAGACCTCCGTCACTTTCTATAACTGGTTATTACATGTATGTGACTGCATAAAGCCCATCCTTCTGATGTGTATGGTCGAGTCTGAGCCACATAGACTGTGTACGCCATCTGTGGCCGAGTGTTTCTGTATCGATGGAGGGCGACCGACGAGGGCCATTGGAGTGATCGTAATCGTAATCGTAATCGTAAACTCGAAACTTCTACAGCGCCCACAAAAGCGAAGTCGCGGGAACCAGCTTATTCACAGGCGCTCAATAAAATCAAAATCGATAGGCAGGGGTCAAAATCCAGAGAGTCAGGCAGGCAGACAGGCAGGCGGCTAAGGTGGACGGTGTTTGGTGTTCAGACGGCGAGGTAGGCAGGGAGACGTGTTGGATTCAGGATAGGATTTGTCAAAAAGCAGTGTTTTCAGTTTCGAGTGAAAGACCTGTGTCGACTGGTCACCGGTGGTTCTTCAATCTACGGACCGACGCGCGGCGAAGGCCTTTTCTCCGTACTTCTTGTACATCGACGGCTAGCCAGACGTGCGTCATTTTCCACTTCGGCAGGGTAATTGTGGGTGCGAACGCTGTCACCTGTGGCTCGTCTACCATATTCAATTAAATTAAATTAATTGTTCCCAACAATAGCATCATAACAGTGTTACCTCACATAGTACATGTCAAGCAGCTCAAGGAAAAATAAATAAAAGTGGGTAGTTGTTTAATCATTATAATCAGCATGACATTGAACATGACGGTAGTATGCACTAGAGGTTCTCAGAAATAGTAGGGAGCCTATTTTAGTATGCAAGTAATAAATATCGATGCAACTTTGTCCACAGACTCTTAAAATCATGCTATCTCTCCTCTGTCGACGAGAATCCTTTGGTTGGTTCCACGCGTGTGTGCGGAGTCCCGCCATTGGTGACTCCTTCAGATTACTGTGCGGTGTTTTGCTTACTTAGCCTATGTGATATATTCGTTCGTAATGACAACATTTAATATTATATAGACTTGCGCAGAAAGCACCTCTGAGTTGATATCCTGAAGGGGCGCTATATAAAATGTTCGATTACATTCGCCTGTGTCATATTAAAACTCAATCCCAAAGCGCGATAATCTGACTTCGAATTGACCAATTCTTAACGGCAAACTTTAGCATTCATAACGATTCAATTTTTTTCCTCACTCGTACACACCCAGGAACTTGCACAACGAATTTCCTTAGTAACGACCACTGACTGATCTGAGGCCTTGAGTATTATTGCAGTGACGCAGCAGACGTTCTTGGGGAAGTTTATTAGCTCACTATTAACTTTTGGACAGATGCAATCTTTTCGATGCCATAACGACAGAAGCCTTCTGCAAACGAAGATGAAGGATCAGTCAAGAGAGATAGGTTTAATCTCTACATAACGAAAGACACGGATACGAGAATCACTCACCGAATGAAGGCTAGATTTAATTAGAAATAATACAAGATGGCGGATGCACGAGAGTTCGTTGTTTCCGAGGCTCTCTGTTTCTTGTTTAATAAGTTTGGCAAAGTACCGGAGAAAAATATAAAATCCGTTGTAATAAACTTTTAAAATGACGAAGAAGTAAGGTCTGCTAAAGATCTACTACACAGAAATTTGGAGCAGTTGAAAATCGACGGGCTGCCGCGCCAGTCAAAAGGAAGGGCGACAATAAGGCGAGAATGGACGTGGAGGACATCTTTACGTTGTTGAATTTTGCCGACGAAAAACTTGAACTTAATAATTTGCCGACACTTGTCGCAATTAACGTGGATCGCGTACCATCTATAAAGCCAGAGGACTTGGATGTCTTTATTTTGGCACAAAAAGTCGCTGCGATAGAAGAGCAGCTCAAACTGCAGGCCATTGCAGCAGATGAGGCCACTCGTAAGGCTGACTTGCGTGTCACGAATAAATTCATCTCAAAATTGCCCACCCCTGTCGTGGACAAACATGAGGAAGTGGCTGTCAATACATGGGCAGTAGCGGAGGAGCGGCGTCTATGGTCCCACTGGATAAAAGTGCAGCATACAACAGTAGCCAAACACCAGAATCCAAAGTCTATCAGACCAAAGACAATGGAAGCTGGGTTACTGTTGTAAAGAAAAGGAGCCCACCAGCTCAGCCGCAGCAACAGCCTACTGGCGGGTCTGCCGACTTGTCAGCTAAGCCGGATACAATCAGTGCTTAACTCTGCCGCACGTGTCATATACGGCCGGACACCATTCGATCATGTCACAGACCTGCTGCGCGACAATCTACACTGGCTGCGTGTTCCCCAGCGGATCACCTACAAGCTGTGCTTGATAGCCTACAAATCGTTGAATGACTGTATGCCAGAATACATCTCAGACTTCTGCATTCGGGTAGCAGACAACCGGAACAGAAGTCGGCTACGATCCTCATCAAAAAACCTGTTACAGGTCCCGCGGTCTTCTACGAGGTTCGGCGAATGTTCCTTCTTTGTCGCAGGACCTACTGCATGGAACAGTCTTCCAGACCATGTAAAGAATGCGCCATCCCTGGAGAGTGGAGACATTTAAATCAAAGCTCAAGACCTATCTGTTTAAACAATCATATGACTGTGATTGATTTGTTGAACTCATGTACAGCGCCTTTTCCTTCGGCCTCGGCTGTGCTACGGCGCTATAGAAATCGTCTTATTATTATTATTATTATTATTATTATTATTATTATTATTATTATTATTATTATTATTATTATTATTATTATTATAATTATTATTATTATTATTATTATTATTATTATTATTATTATTATTATTATTATTATTAGCGAAGGATTGTGGGAACCGGAGGTGCTAAAGCAGCCCATATAAAAGGACAATCCATCGAGAAGGACAACAAATTATGGCATCTCTTTGTGGGACGGTTAGCGCCAGACACCACAGAGGACAATTTAAAGAGGCATCTTGAAGAAAATGGAATCTCTGTGGCGAGCTGTCGTATGCTTGAGAGGAAGGAGAAGTGTCAAGAAAGACATGCAGCTTTTAAAGTGGTCATTCACTTCGACGTGGTGAATGTTTGATTTGATGAAGACTTGTGGCCATCTGGTGCAGAAGTAAGGGATTGGTACGTCAGCAGAAAGACTGTAAATACTAATTGATAATGGCTATTAATATCTGTACATATAACATGTATGGTTACAACCAAGGTAATTTGTTTTTAAATGAGCTATGTGGTGTAAATGATGTTATTGCTGTCCAAGAACACTGGCTTGGTTAGCATGATCTGAACAAAATAACAGATTTTCATACAGATTTCCAGGGTTTTGCATGGTCGGCTATGGATGAGAGACTTGAGCGTCGTGTCCTAGTGGGAAGACCATTTGGAGGTCTTGGTCTATTAGTGAGGAAAAATTTAAATATGAAGGTCTCACCTGTGACTGTCCAGTCAGACTGTCGGTGTGCTGCAGTCAAGCTCTCCCTTACTGGAGGGTTTCAGTTGTTATTGATTGTGGTCTATTTTTTCTGTTATGAGGCAAGCCTCAAATATCAGCATGAGCTGTTAGAATGCCTCGGTTTTATAGAGAGTTGCATTCAGACTAATGAAGCAGATGGACTGGTTATAATGGGAGACATGAATTTTGAATGCCGAATCGAAAATCGTGGCTACCAACTGTTCCAAAGCCTGGCTGAAGAATTTAATTTAATTAATGGAAATGAATGTAACCTAGATAAGATCAAATACACCTACCGTCAAGAAACGACGGGAAAGCACTCCTGCATTGACCACATTTATATGGATAAATCCATGTCTGCCAGAATAATGGAGTATAAAATCAGTGAAAATGCCATTAACTTTTCAGATCATTTACCAGTAACTTGTCGCATAGATTTGAAAGGTCTTCATGTTCCAGCAAAGGAAATAGGCACCCAGAATTATATGCTAAAAAAAGCAGGTGTGAGAAGATGGGATAAGGCAAACATACCTTTTTACTATGCCCTAAGTCAGAGGTTATTGCAAACTGTGGTACGCGTACCCCTGGGGTACGCCAGGTGTCGCTAAGGAGTACGCGAAAAATTTGAAAACATTAAAATTTTCTATAACTTTATGGACTTCATGTCCATCTTTCTTTCACTAGCTAGGCTATTCTACGTCCACAATTCGCTTATTTTTCTGTACATTTATACGAGTTTATGCCATCGGATGTTGCCGGCTGATTGTTCAGTCCAGGAAAGAGACCAGTTTGTCGAACTATCATGTTATGGTGGATTGAAGAACGAATTCAAGAAAGACATGTGTGATTTTTGGCTGAAACGAAGAGCTGAATATGGATTAATTTCTGACCGAGCTTTAAAGTTTTTGATTTTGTTTCAGCATGTCATATCAGTGTGAAACAGGTTTTTCAACTATAGTTGCGATCAAAAACAAATACAGAACAAAGCTTGAACTCGAACTAGATTTGCGTTTGAAATTGACAAATATTAAACCAGATATTGTAAATCTGTACTTGTCAAAACAAGCCCACAGCTCACATTAACACTTTTTAATAGTGATTTTATTTTTATTTTTGTTTGAAATGACTACATTCTTAAGTTGAAATTAAATTACTTTTAAAATTTTCTACCTATGACTAATACCCGGTTTGCACCAATGATTAAAAGGTGTTATTAATTGCAAGGGGACTTCACGCTCTCATGTCGTTTTTGATCTAACCTTGTTGGGGGTACGTCAAAATTCAATTTCTTTACCTGGGGTACAATAAAAATAAAGTTTGAAAACCGCTGCCCTAAGTGGTAGGTTATTGCAAAGGATTCATGTGCCCTATAATAATTTATGCTGTAATTGTGATGTTTTTAAATGTAACCATTGGCAGTCTATAAATGAGTATTATTGTTCCTTGGTTGACGCACTCTCCGATTCAGCTCATAACACAATAATATTCCAGTCTTACGGGAAAACTGTTTAAAATCTAATTGGAACCCAGAACTTGATGAACTGAAGCAGGCTTCAATTGATGCACATAACCTGTGGGAAGCATGTGGTAAGCCCAATTCAGGGATGTTATATGATTTGCGGCGAAACAGCAAGTATAGATAAGTAAAAACTAGCCATAAGGCAGGCTGTTGAGTTGAAGGATATGGATTTAGACGATGAAATATCACAACTTTATTTTGCTAAGGACATGAATAAATTCTGGAAGAAATGGAATAGTAAATTTTCGAAGCGCAATGAAATACCACACAACATAAATGGAAGGGTAGGCTATACTGATCAAGATATTGCAAATGTGTTTAGCAACAACTTTGCTCAAGTGTGTTTCAACTCATATAAGGACAATGACCGAGTTATCAAGTTTTGGGATAGTCTTCACTCCAGTTCCAGTCTGAATATGATGCCAGTGAAGGCATATTGATGACATCGAAGTGAGTCTTAAATCCCTTAAAAATGGTAAAGCATGTGGACTGGATGGGTTAACCAAGGAACATATAATACACTGTCATCCAGCTGTTATAGTACACTTAAAGTTATTGTTTAACATGATGTATACTCACGGTTTTGTGCCAGACAATTTTGGAGTTGGAGTAACTGTACCCATTGTGAAAGATAAATGTGGCAATATAACATCAGCGGACAATTATAGACCTATCACTATCAGCCCGGTTTTTTCAAAGTTATTTGAATACTGTATCCTACATAAATTTGGTGATCAGTTAACATCTAGTGATTTACAGTTTGGGTTTAAAAAACACTTAAGTTGTGCACATGCTATCTTTGCCTTAAGACAAGTTACTGACTTCTTTGTGAGTCATGGTAGTAATGTATACATGGCAGCTCTGGATGCTAAGAAAGCTTTTGATCGAGTTAATCATGTGAAATTATTTGAATTGCTTATTGGCAAAGGGTTACCTGCAAGATTGGTTAAACTTGTTGTTGACTGGTATGGTAAGACTATCTCAGTGACAAAATGGAATAATAGTCTATCAGACCCAATCTCCATTAAAAGTGGAATTAGGCAAGGAGGTATTCCGATCCTTTTTAATATTTATATGGATGTGATTATAAATGCTCTGGAAAGCTCAGATAATGGTTGCCACATTGGTCAAACCTATGTAGGGTGCACTGTATATGCAGATGACATTATACTTCTATCTGCCTCAGTGTGTAGACTACAAGAAATGATGGATACATGTGTCAAGAAAGGTGCAGAACTTGAAGTAACATTTAATGCCAAGAAATCTAAGTTATTCTCTGTAGGTCCATCTTATAATAGCCAATATTGCAATCTTGTCCTTGGATCAGAATCTATTCAATGGGTGAAGGAATTGAAATATCTTGGATTATACTTTATATCAGGCAGAAAGTTTAAAATTGATGTTTCGGTTGCAATTAAACGTTTTTATGCTTCAGCTAATGCCATATTCTGTCATTCAAAATATGTACCCGAGCATGTGAAATTGAGATTGATGGAATCCTTTGTCCTCCCTCTGTTAACTTATTCTTTAGAGTCTATTAATTTACCAACAGCCCAGATGCGTCAGTTAAATGTGTGTTGGAATAACGTTTACAGAAAGATTTTTAACATGCATAAATGGGAATCTGTTAAGGACATCCAATTCTATTCTGGTCGGATAGACCTCATTCATATACTACACATGCGTAAACTAAACTTTTTGGTAGATTGTTGTATGGAAGCCATAATAACAGTGTCCTCAGTGTTTGTGGCAAAGGCTATAGCTTCAATATTGAACTTGTACCACTTTGTTATCAGTATGATATTGACATATCTATGTTAGGTCGCAGAATTGATCATATCATGTATGCTAGTTTTGCATCTGTCTGCACTTAACGTTTTATTTTTTATTTTGTGTATTTGTTTGTTCTTGTGTTTTCTACCTTCGTGGTGAATAAACGTATATATTATCTAGAGGCATGATGCAGGGAATTAATGTGACGGATTGTAAGGAAGAATACACCTGTAATTGTATTTAGAAACTTCTATTCCGCTGGTGTTTAATGCAAAAGGCATCAGCCATAGGCGTAGCTACATGGAGGCTCGAGGAGGCAGTTGCCTCCTCTTGATTTTTTTTATATACTGGAACTTCTATTAACCAACGACCCCAATAACCAGGATTTTGCCAATAGTATAGTCTGTGAATTTGCCTCCTCTTGAATTTAAGTTTGGCTACGTGCTTGGCATCAGCCGATGGCACGCCGAAACTAAGCCGTAATCAGGCCAGTGTCCAGAAGATCAGTCAGCACCATTTATTCATTCGCTAAGGATAACAGATGTCTATGTCGGTTATCCAAACAAAAACAAGTATGGGGGATTTAAAGCTAGAAGCTGCAGAGAAGATCACTTGCCGCGTTCTTCTATTCCACCTGAGGATTACCAACAGCACCATTTATTCATTCGACTTTACCCACTTACAGTGATCGGATGGCAGGGGCTAGGGTAACAGGGAATAGGATGGGAAACGGATTGCCACTGATTCTTCTTCATTTAAAAAGTAGGCCTCCTATGTCGATTCCATCCAAACAAAAAACAAAGTATGGGGGATTTAAACTAGAAGCTGCAGATCCGACAGTCGATGATGTCACCCAGACGAATACCCTTAAACACCGTTCTTCTATTGCGATTGTCCGTGGACCTGAGGATTACCGAAAACAGTTAATTCACAAGTAACTACTCTGTTATTTGCTGGTCGCATGATCTAGGGCTAGGCACTATTAGCTGCACCGACATGCTTTATTAATTTGCTCCAGGTTAACCTAACATGTAGGTGCGTATAGCAGCAAATGAAGGCATGATAACTGGAAATATGGGGAAATCTCGTAATATTAAAATAACCTTTGCCATATGCGAGAAAAAAACTACGTCTTCTATGCTTGGGGGTCCAAATGACCCCCAAGGTATACCTGTTCCTGGGCATGGAATTTGATAATTTTGTTTCGTTTTTAATGTTTTATGGGTCAGGGAATTTATTGCAGCTACTGCCAAATGCGTGACCTTCACGGATGACCTTGAAATTCAAGGTCACATGCTTTTTTACGTGACCATACCATCATCAGGTGTATCTCTGCTTCTACGCATGCTATCTTGAATATTTGTTTTCAGAAATTCAAAATTTGGATTATTGCCGATGTACCCACAGGATATTGCACGTATTTCCAAGTTTACACAGGGAAGATAAACAATGTTCCTGAAAAAGGACAAGGTGTGAGAGTTGTAAAAGATTTGTGCACCCATTTGTATGGCTCAGGACGGAATGTGACAACGGACAACTTCTTCACCGATGTTACTCTAGCTCAACATCTGTTAGATAATTCTCTGACCCTAGTCGGAACATTGAGAAAGTCGAAAGGATGCATACCTAGAGAAATGCTACCAAATGCTAAACGAGAATTGTTGTCATCAGTGTTTGGATTTTCCGGTAAGATGACAATAGTGTCATACGTGCCAAAGAAAAATAAGGCTGTCACCTTATTGTCAACTGCTCATCACGACAATGTGATCTCGTCCGAATGTCACAAGAAACCAGAGGTCATCCTTACCTACAATAGCACTAAAGGTGCAGTTGACACTTTGGACAAAATGTGCAGACAATATACAGTGAAACGTTCTACCAGACGATGGCCCTTGACACTTTTCTTCACCCTTCTGGATATAGCTGCACATAACGCATCCGTGATTTGGTTTCATCAACATCCTGAATGGGTGGATTCTGCAAACACTAATCAGAAGGACAGAAGGAGAGCATTCATATTGGAAATGGGGAAAAGTATGTGTCTTCCATGGATCGACAGCAGAAGAAGCACGCCCTGCGTAAGCGGCAGAAAATCGATAAAGCGGGCTTTGGAATACGTGAATCTGCCTGTTCCTACGACAACACAGAACGACACAGTCATCACTCCTCAGAGAGGACGATGTCACATGTGCGATCGAAAGAATGACACCAAGACGAAGCACAGATGCAGCACGTGTGGTCAATTTGTTTGTGGTAACCATTCCACACAATCATTTACCTGTACCGAATGTAGTTAGATACACTGGCAACAAGTCATAAACAAATTATGAGAAGTGAAACGATGTAACATAAGATGTAACATAACATATTCCAGTTGTGTTTTGTTTATATTTTGTTGAGTTCCTTGTACCAAATAACCATAGGAACCAAAAAACTTCGTTGTTCTAACAGGTATAATAGCAGAGATAGGTATGGTCATGTAAAAAATCATGTGACCTTGAATTTCAAGGTCTTCCGTCAAGGTCACGCATTTGTCAGTAGCTGGAGTGAATTCCCTGACCCCTAAAACATTAGACACAAAAAAATAATCTTCAAGATACCTTGCGTAGAAGCAGAGATACACCTCATTGTATGGACACTAATGATATGGACATGAATTTCACTCTAAGACCTCACCAAAATGACGTCACAGCGTCAGAACTAAGCGTCAACGTATGACGTCACTCATACCATTTTGACAAGGAGGAATTTATAGGAAAAGTCACCAAAGGAAACTTTTTGGTGCCCACATTTTAGAAAGTTACAGATGAAAATATACCCCTGGGGGTAATTTTGACCCCAAACATGTGGCGAAGGATAAACTGTTATACTATGTTGGCAAAAGATTTATACTCACATTGAACGTCTAGTTCTTTTGTGTTGCCAACTGTAAAGCTGTCTGCTGGAGCAGTCGCATTGTAACCACTGGTATTTCCTGTTATTTCAAAAACTGTCTTACACTGGAATATTGGAACTGTAAATTTCTGTACTGTGACATTTGCAACTAAAGTGGCAACGTTTATCGATGTGGATGGTATGTGTTGCTGGTGAATATCTGTCCTGGTGATGTCGTCCAATAAGGCGAAGGGCGAAGAAAGGCGCGCTGGTGATGCTGGTCCATTGTAATTTATGCTGCACCGAAATGTTCAACTGGTCACCTTCTACTACTTCCGCCGACTGGTTGTGTACAACGACATTTGCCACAGGATCTTCACAAACAGAGAACATTGAACAACTCTTCAATCTACTCAACTATCCTGACAGATTCCATTGATAATCTAAGCTTCCGATCAAGTTTTACATGTAGTTACGACAGGTAGAGAGTTATATAGCCTACCAATGTGCACGCTCTATAGCAGATTTAGCGAAGATACTGGTGCGAATTGGTGTCACGACAATTCGTCTACAGACTTTTCGTCTGCGAAACTTCGTCTACAGACATTTTGCCTACAGACATTTCGTCTACGAAGTTATTTGATATTGTCACTTTAAAATGGAAGCTGGATTGATGAAAACACTCCTGTGTTGAAATAGAAGCTGGATTGATTGAAATAATTTTTTACTGTAAATAGAACTGGAAACCAAGCTGGATGGATGGATCGAAACTAAGTTTTCCATTAAGTAGAAGCTGGAATAATGAAAATAATCTATTCAGTAGTAGAAGCTGGATTCCTGAGAATATTTATCTCGTTTTAGCGAAACTATAAGAAAACGGCCTCTGTTGATTAGCCGTAATGGATACGAATACACTCGTAGACAGAAAAGTCTGTGGGCAAGGTTGTCGCTGGAACCGTGAGAATTCCATTAAGTCCTCTCTTAAGGAAAAACTTGTGACTCGTTCTTACTAAGAGCAGTAGAATCGTCCATTGTATTTGGGAATTGTAACTGTAATTGTAATTGAACATTTGTTAACCCCCTCAAAGGTTTAGAACTCCCACCCCGGGCCCTAACAAATAAGAAGTCTTCAGGCGTTTCCGAAACAGAGGAAAGAAAAGGGTGAGGAGCTCAAAACCAACCAAAAATTTGTGGGGTCTCTGAAAAGTTGCGGGGGCGTTACATAACCCAAAAGGCATCACCTTCCATCGAAAGATACCTCTGCGCGTAACGAATGCAGTTTTGTCAGCATCCTTCGGATCCATGGCAAGCTGGTGGTAGTCACTTCTCAAATCTAGAGTGCTGAACCAGGCTCCTTCAGACAAAGCGTCCATCTTAGGGAGCGGGTAAGAATCTTTCTTAGTTCTTTCATATAGCTGTCAATAGTCTATGCAGAATCTCATTGTACCATCCTTTTTCCGCGCAAGGACGACATTGGCAGCCCACTCACACACAGCTGGCTCTATAATCTAACTGCTCATCAACCGCGGCTCGGTGCGGAAGCGGCTGTCGTCTCAATGGCTGTCGCACAGGTCGTGCATCATCCGTGTCGATCCTGTGTGTACTTAGTACTACTTACCGACGTTCGTCCTAAATCTCCTTCCGATACAGAGAAAACATCTTGATATTCTAGCAATAATTTCTCTAATTGCGTTCGCGTAATCTTGATATTCTAGCAATAATTTCTCTAATTTCGTTCTCGTATCGATTGGTACCTCCTCAGGTAAGTCAGCTAACAGCATCTCGCTAGGGAACACCTCACTAAGAGTTTCGACGTCCCGAGCACTTACAGTATTTCGGTATACCTGTACCGGGTGTAATCCTCCTAACGGTAAATGTTTAGCAAACCTTACCGGACCTTCGTTCAAATTCACTACTCTAACTTGGGTCGTATCAGCTTTATCACCAACTACAACCCGGGCGAGATGAACTCCAGCTGTATCTCTTTAGCCTCCGTCATGCAGGACGGTGCGACCGTGGATAGATCTCCATACAGGGTTCGAACGGGTATATCATATTGGCTTTTCGGGGATACCTCAACTTCCTCAGCGACAATTACTCGTCGGCACCACATAGAACCGTTACCCCTGATAAGGTTGAGACGTCTACGGCCTACGTACAAGGATCCTGAACCAAAACCTAAACGGCAGCGATGCTGTCGCAACCAATCCATACCCATCATAGGCTCAGTAATTTCATCTGATACCAAAAACGTAATGGAAAGCTTAAAACCAGGGCGTACCTCAAGTGGAACTGTTACTTCCCCAAGAACCCTAATTTCAGTACCATTTGCAGCCATCAAAAATTGTCCGCGTCTGATTGGGCTCCTCGTCCCTACAACAGTACTTGCAATCTCGGTCTTGGGTTCACTCCATGTCTTAGCACTTACTATATGCCTAGTCGTTTTACAGGCTAATCTACGCAACTAAAAGAACCGCGTTCTTTTCGCTTCGCTTTTCAAACAATCACAGCACAGTCTCGCAAGCACACGTACGTTTCCCGCACAATCATGGCAGTTCGCTCTATACTTCTGCGGGTTCCATGACATTTAATACCGCGACACTTAATACCACGACAGTTAATAGCGGACAGTTAATCCCGGCGACAATTAATCCCGACGATATTAATACCGGGACACTTAGTACCACGACACCACGACAGTTAATACTTGACAAATGATCACTATCACACTGCTTCTTCCACTCGTTTCTGCAGCGTTGAATGCGTCTTTTGGAATGATGAATGTTTATTTCTATGACGACCTCGTGTTGTCAAAGAGCTTTGCAGTGAAACTATGCCGATCTGATAGAACACCAAGACGTGGTTCCGTTGGCATTGTCGCGATGCATGGTATATTCATAATTACAATGTATAACAGTTGGTAAACACATCCATGGTCACCCTTAGAGCCTGAGACTCACCTTTATATATGGACAATAGTCGTACAAATAGTCGTACTTCCGTGTACAGGTATTAGCTACAGGTATTAAAGGTATGTAACAAAAACCAAACTATACGAGACACTGGTTATACCGGTCCTCACGTATGGAGCAGAGTCTTGGTGCATGAAAAAGGAGGACGAGAGAAGACTCCTGGTGGCGGAGATGGGATGGCTACGAGGACTACTGAATAGATCACGAAGAGAAAAGATACGGAATGAGGTGACACGAGAAGAACTGGGACAGAAGGAAACGGTAGTGGAAAGAACAAAGAAACGAAGACTAACATGGTATGGACATGTGATCAGGATGGAGAACGAAAGAATGCCGGCAAAGGCGCTGCACGGAGAGGTGGAGGGAACGAGGAGCAGAGGACGTCAGAAGAAGAGATGGATAGATAACGTACTGGAGGACATAGAAGACAGAGGATGGGACTTAAGAAGGGCAATAGAACTCGCAAGAGACCGACCGAAATGGAGAAGTTTTGTTAGAGCCTCATCGTCAGCGAATACTTGACGGAGGAGAAAGAAAAGAAGAATTAAAGGTATGTGGGATTAAATGGCGTGGGATTAATTGTCGTCGGGATTAACTGTCCGGCATTAAGTGTCGTTGTATTAAGTGTCACGGTATTAAGTGTCGTGCTACCCTTCTGCGCCAGTTTTGGCCTATGCCCGCGTCTCAAGCGATTGACAGCAACAGTCACACAACCTATATTGTTAGAAAACGATAGCAGGCTAGTGACCTAAATCGTTACATATACATGTATACACACTTTTAATTGTTATTATTTCATTTTATTACATTTATATAATTTATGATGGATATTTCATATTTCAAGAAAAGTAATAAGTTTAGTAATTAAATCATTCAGTCTCAAAATTTGCGCCCCCTCCTTAGTCGCGCCCTGTTCCACGGAACCGCTGGAACACCCCTCGCTCCGGTACTGGTTTTTGGTACTAACATACACTGGCTGAACACGACCTAACCTAATCTGAAAACTTCTATAGCGCCATTTTCACAGTGCATAGGTCATCAATCGATGGTTGCCTCTGAACGAATTCTAAATATAAATCTCAGTCCATTGATCAGAGACAAGAATTCGAGGTCCATGCGACCTCTGGAGCCAGAAGGGTGGATTACAGGGAGAAGCATCTCACAAAAGACTAAATCACTATCAAACTGGATTAGATTTCTTTAAGCATTGGAGCAGAATGAATTAAAGGTTCACTATGAACTCGACCTGATACGGTCATGGGTAGTTCTGAACCAAACAAATAAAGACTGCATTAGGCCTATAGTATAAGTAATAACTATTAGTGGCTCAATTTAATCAAAGTTAAGTCCGTGTTTTTACTAGGAAGCAAAACGTCTTTTGTCACTCACCAATGACCGTGACTAAACTCCTGTATGTGGTTGATTCGCCATCATAGCAATGATAAACTCCAGCCTGTTGCATCGTCACATTTCCAATAACCAGTCTGCATATGTTGCCTCCTTGTTGTTCTGTTCTGTAATACGCTGAATTGTTTCCAACGACATTGCAACCAGTTGCTATCGTCAAAGAGTTGCTCATTCCATCCGGTGTACGTCTCCAGTTGGAGATTGTCAGATCGTTTGTAATGCAGTCCAGCGTCGTCTGACCGTTGATTAAAGCGACCGCATTCGGACCCTCAGTTTGCCCACGTACAACATGGCCTATTCAAGTTTCAAAACATATACTAATAAAAGACGATTCTTCGTTTAAATGCAAAAAGAGAAAAAGACGATTAATTTGCCATTATTTCAAGAACAGAACAGTCAAAGGTCATTGACAGCACAGCCGAAGACAATGACGGGGATTTCAATATGAAATTCATGGACCCACATGAAAATACGATGACTACATTGCAGACACGGTTTACGGCAGGACAGCCAGAAACCCCGGCCCTTGTAAAAATAGCATCGTGACGTTAAGTATACTTGATAAAGTATACTTAACGTAAAACACTTTCGATTTTTATCACCACTTAACAAAGTGTGGCCATTAGGGGTCTGCGGGTATACCCGTACCCGCGGGTTTACCCGTAACCGACCCATACCCGCGGATCGGGTACGGGTCGGGTACGTATTTCACGGGTCGCATCGGGCACGGGTAGGGTCATCATGGGTAGAGGTATACCTGGTTTTACCAGTACCGTCGTGAAGTTTTGGGGTTACAATGTCACCGTTACATATAATAGAGAATGTAGGCGCACAATGGGCCTGACCGGGTCTGCAACGTGCTATTAACAGCTACTTAGTGTTCTAGGTGACAGTACACAGACCACGGAGATAAAAGGCACAATGCAATTGAGACTGCACAACAGTTGCATGTGACAGGTTCCATAAGTTGACTGCCTATTATTATTACTACTAGAACAGCTGCTGTTTCTGCTGCTTCTGTTGTTGCTACTGCTCCTGCTGCTACTACTACTATTACCACCACCACCACCACCACCACCACCACCACCACCACCACCACCATCATCGTCGTCGTCGTCATTATCATTATCATCATCATCATCATCATCATCATCATCATCATCATCATCATCATCATCATCATCATCATCATCATCATCATCATCATCATCATCATCATCATCATCATCATCATCATCATCATCATCATTATCATCAGCCTATTTATTATTATTACTACAAGCTGAGTTGTAAGCCAAAAGGCCTGGTAGGGACAGGGACTATGGGATGGGAGGCGTGCTAATGACGTGACGGATAATGTTCGAGGTATCGGGCATACCCGCGGGTATGGGTAGGGTCGGGTAGTAATTTTGAGAACGGGTCGGGTACGGGTAGCGGTTCTGTGTTACGTTTACGGGTAGCAAAATGCTTTACTCGCATACCTCTAGTGGCCATACATAAATTTATGCTTATATGCATAACATCAGTAAATGAAGTTAATAATTTTATTAGCTCACTAGAGCTGTTGATAGGATCTTGAAAGGCGAAAAACAAGTATTCAGAAACATGCATATGCATAAATAGTTCGATACAAGCAGTTTTGGACCCAGAGGCCAACGGTAATTGAGCATCAAGGGCCTTTTGACTGGCATAAGTAATGATTATGACGAACATGATAACCTGAAGCAATTAAGACGGCAAATAGGTTGTGACCTTAGTCTTTCATAATTATAGAGGTGAGTAGCAAGACCTGAACTTAGCTGCACAAAAATAATGCAATATTGTGTAACACAATCTAATCCCATCCTAGTGTCACAATTTGCAACAACCTGTGAGAGATTGCCATCGTGAGTTAAACCATGCAGTCGGTTATCATCGTCCGATGATTTTGATGACAACGATAAGGATAGGCATATGCATTTTCTGTTGTTGTGATAAACACATAAAGCGGATGCAAATATTTACGATTTTGCCACATCAAAAATCTAAGCCATAATGGACTCTCTCTTTTTTCAAACAGAACTCGACTGAATTTTAAACTCGAGTTTATGTTGAGTTACAAACGTGCTCAGTTTCATTTGGAAGTTTGTTCTAACACGTTTAAACATGTCTCATCAGGCAGGAAAATGAAACGTCCACTGTTAATGCACACTTGCATAGGAAGAGTAGGCAAAGAGCTCTGGATAAAAAAGCGTTTCACATAATTATAGTTTTGGACTGTGAACGATATAGTTTTGCAAACGCGCTCTCCTGCTACTGATAGTGTATGAATCGTGGTTGCCCGCTCTAGATGTTCTAGTGCATAAAAGAAGTTAATTAGATCGATGTATTATTTTGTGTCTAATACTTCTTGACTAGTTTACGTTGCTAAATTATTTTAACGTCTTCATTGTCGTACTTGACGTTGGTAAGTAAGCAATCTACCAATGTCCATGATAACTGTCATCAATCCAGCTTTATTTAAGAAAATTTTGTTTCATCAATCGAACTTCTGTTTAAGAAAGAAATATTGTCATCAATCCAAATTCCATTTAACCAATAATTTTTGCATCAATCCAACTTATGTTTAGGAGGAACAGGTCTAGTTGGTTCGTGGGAAGGTTCGACAGTCCGAAGGTTCGATAGTCCGAAGGTTCGATAGTCCGAAGGTTCGATAAAGGCTAGGTAGAAATATATGTTTATGGGTAATCCCGTATTTTACGTTGATAAATTCCTTGTCCGAAGGTTCGATAGTCCGAAGGTTCGATAGTCCGAAAGTGTCATGGTAAAACATATATGTATATGCACATATATATGTATATGTACAGTATATGTATATATATATGCATTTATATGTATGTATATATATGTTTGTATACGTATATATCTGTTTGTATATATATATGTATTTATATCTATATATGTACAATGTACATACATGTACATGTATATATATATATATGAATATATACGTATAATATATATTTGTATATATACGTATTTATATATATGTAAAAATGTATATATATGTATATAAGTTTGTATATATATATACATATGTGTATATATATAAGTTTGTATATATATATTTATATTTATATATATATATGTACATATGTATATATAATATATATATATATATATATATATTATATATAATATATATATATATATATTATATATATATGTGTGTGCATTTGTATTTATACATATACATATATGTATATATGCATATATATATATGTATATATATAATGTATATATATATATGTACATATATGTATATATATGTGTGTATATATTTATGTATGGGTATGTGTAAGTAAGTATATATACGTATATATATTATATATATATTTTTGATGTATATATATATATGTACATATATATGTATATGTTATTATACATAATAATTATTATTAAATAATTTTATATATTGTATATTATTATATAATTATATTTATGTATATAAATTATATAATATTGTTGTATGTCGCTCCCTGATATGTAGAATATTAATGCATAGGCAGAGGCTATAATTGTCGAGGTCAGCAATGTTCTGCTTGACTAGTTAGTAAGAAGGTGTGTTGTCACGGATGACTAGTTTTAGACTTTAGAGCCATCTGGTGTTCATGTTTCGTACCTCTGGTGTGGAGGCACAGGATGTGACAGCTATAGTTAAGAGAGCTTGACGGGAAAGGTTTTGGCCTGACGAGGTCTTGGTTTAGTTAAGACCGTCAAGTCTCGAGTTGTACATAGTTAAGGTAGTTTAAACCGCACCAGGTTTTCTATCTGTTGTCGTTGGTGTCTTGATGTCGATGTTGAACGAGGAGCTGCAATGGTTTCGCTGGTTTTCCTGTATCGTTCCAACGTGTGACGGTTTTTCACATGGAATTCGTTTGTATATTTTTCTGTTGTTGTAAATAAAGCGAGAGTTTTATCATACCCTAGACTTCTTCCTAGTTAGCATAGAACTAGAGGGGGACCTCTAACAATATATAATTAAATTAACATAATTAATTTAAATAATATATATATTTTAATTCAATTTATAATTAATAATATATAATAATAATATAATTAAATTAATTATTATATATTATTAATATCAATATAATATTGATTAATATAATATTAATATTAATTATATGTATATATAATATAATATAATTATAATTATAAATATATGCATATTATATATAAATATATACACATATACATATAATAATAAATAATATATAATATATAATTATTATAATATAATTATTATATATATTATAATATAATAATTATTGTAATTAATCAATTACAATATAATTAATTATTATAAAATTATATAATATTAATTATATTAATGTATATTAATATATATTATTAATATAATTATATATATTCATGTATATGTGTATAATTATATTTTATATTGTATATAATTTAATAATTATATATTATATAATAATTATATAATCATAATAATATTAATTATATTAATTATATAATATTATATATTAATAATTATATATATATTATATATTAATATTATATTAATTAATATAAATATATCAATATTATATATTATACATATAATTATAATAAATAATTAATTAAACTTATTATAATTAATTAATATTATAGTTATAATTAATAATTATAATTAATAATTATAATTATATTAATTATAATATATATATTAATAATTATAATTATAATTATGATATATTATTAAACATTATTAATAATATATAATTTTTTAATATAAATATTATATTATATATATAATATAATTATTATTATATTATAATAATATAATTTAAATATCTTATTATTTATATAAATATTTATCATATAATATCATATATATTTATATAATATATATTATATATATATTTAATATTATTATTATTTTATATTTAATTAATAATATGTAAGTGAAGGAAACTATGTCGGATAAAACTTTAATATTGATATATTATATATAATATTATAATTATTATGAAAGGATAATGAGGCAGGCGGGAATGGATGAGGCTATGGAAGGAATAAAGATAGCGGGAAGAACAATGAACAATCTGAGATACGCTGATAATACAACACTATTGGCGGGTAAAAAAACCGATTTGGTAGAACTAATAAGATGGCTCAAGAGTGAAAGTGAGAAAGCAGGACTCTACTTCAATATAAAGAAGACAAAGATCATGACAACAGAGGAGGAGGACAGTTTTGTAGTAGATGGAGAGGAAATAGAAACGGTAACTAGCTTCACGTTTTTGGGATCAGTAATAGAAAAAGAGGGAAAGTGTGATATGGAAATAAATCGTAGAGTAGCGATAGGAAAAACTGCAATGAATGGTCTGGAAAAAATATGGAAGGACAAACATGTGAGTATAGACACGAAAAAAAGATTGGTGAAGGCTCTGATCATATAGCCCGCTTCTGAAGTACGGCACCTTGACAGGGGCGTTGACAATAACAAATTTTTGAATGAATACCAACAGTAACATACGGCAGCGAGACATGGACAATGACCAAGAAAATGAGGAAAAAGATTAACGCATGCGAAATGTGGATATGGAGGAAGATGCAGAGAATATCATGGAAAGAGAAAAGGACCAACGATTGGGTGCGCATGAGTATCGGAATTGAGAAGGAAGAGACACTACAACAAACAGTGCTAAGAGCAAAGTTGAGGTTCTTTGGTCATATCATGCGATCAGATGGATTGGAAAAGGAAATGATGTTAGCATATGGAGAGGGAAGGAGAAAACAAGGACGACCAAGGAAAAAGTGGATGGACGAGATCCATGAAACAACTGCAATGAATTTGGCAGAACTGAGAGATGCGACAGCGGACAGAAGGAAATGGAGAGGCTTGATCATGAAGGTCGCTAGAGTTAAAAGAACTGACAGCACAAGGTAACAAGGTAATAATATTATTATAATATAATATAATATTAATATTATAAATATAACTATTTATAATTTTATAATATTATTATAAATTTAATAATATTTATATATATATCTAATGAATAATTCTTATAATTATAATAGATATAATATTAATATATAATATTATTATTATAATTATATATAATATTTATATATATCATTATTTATAATATTATATTAATATTATATATGATATTATATTAATTTTATATATTAATATATATATATATAATATTAATATATTATAATATGATTATAATATTATAATGATATATTATAATTATAGTTATAATTATATATTACTAATTATAATTAATTTATACATATATATGTATGTATATACATATATATTTTACACATATCCATACATAAATATATAGACACATACATATATATTTATATGTACATATAACATACATAGTAAATATATGTGTGTGCAGATATATATTTATATTTATATATACGTATATCTATATATGTATATACACATGCACACACATTATATTATATTGGGAGTGGCCTTCAGCCATGCCGCCATTACGTTATCATCTCATCGTCGCAATGTCATGTGCACGTGCTAATCTTAGTTAAGGCGCACCTCGTTTTACTGTAAAGATAGAATGGTCTCGTCTGTATAAATAGAGAGGCTTTGCTGTGTATTGTGAGACCGGTTTAGTTAAGTAGACTAAGGTTGCTGTGTGTTTCGCGGAGTACCTCTTCGTAGGTCAGCCTTGTTAAGACTGTACCCTACGTGGTCGCTACTCGTTGATGTGGTGTTCGAGGGTGTACCCTATGTGGTCTCTTTTGTTTAATGCCGGTTCTCGAGTGTTGTGAAGTTTCCAGACGTCTTCAAGAAGAGTCTGCTGTTTTCTTGCTGGTTTGGTTGTGTGAGTATGTTTGAAGTTGTACATAGTGTAAATAATACAATTTTATTCAATATTGCGAAAGTCTCCCCTTGTTTTCTTTGTCATTTTCGCCTATCATATAACTCACACTTCACCCCTAGACTAACCAGCAACAATATACACGGTGATTCATTAAAAACGTTTAGCATAACTCCTGTAGATGACCATCAATTTTATTGTAATTTCAGAACAATGACGCTTGATGCTCTAGCCAAGTGCTACATAAATTGTTTCACATTCAAAGCCAAAATGACGTAACGCGAATGACGAAACTAATGACGTCACGACTATCTCGACAAAATGGTGTTTACCGAAGAAGATAAACATCAATCAATCAATCAATCAATCAATCAATCAATCAATCAATCAATCAATCAATCAATCAATCAATCAATCAATCAATCAATCAATCAATCAATCAATCAATCAATCAATCAATCAATCAATCAATCAATCAATCAATCAATCAATCAATCAATCAATCAATCAATCAATCAATCAATCAATCAATCAATCAATCAATCAATCAATCAATCAATCAATCAATCAATCAATCAATCAATCAATCAATCAATCAATCAGCCGTTTATTGAATCAACAACAGCACAATTAATTATCAATCAGTCATTTAAAAAAAAATTTTAATCTGCTGATGCCGTCAACAGGACAGCCCTAAAGGATAAAATAATCCGCTTTTGCAGGGCTGCCCCTTTTCCATATTACATTTACTGATGGCAAGACGATTTTTATGATCGTATAGTTATAGAAAATTCAACTTAAATAACAATTTTAGGGCTAAATCATAGCCAAACAACTAAATAACAAAGATTTAAAACAAACAAACAAACAAAATCAAAACAAAACAGATTATAATGTTCACAGTTGTACATTATAAACAATCTTAACTAAGGTACAATCTACTGAGTCATTCTATTCTTTTTATATGTTCAAGAGATAATGTTTCAATTGAGCTTTAAATTGAGCCATGTGTAATATATTTATTAAATTTGGAGGAAGAGAATCCCAAAGTGGTGGACCTGAGCATTTAATTGAGAACTGCTTAGTCCTGGTTCATGCCCCTGGGGTTCGATATTTACACGAGGATGTTCTAGTATCATGTCCATGGATAGCTACACCCTTAAGGAAATATTTATCAAACAGTGATGCTATAACATTTCTAAGAAAGAATAAAAATTACGGTGCAAAACGTTTTTTAAAGGAATTTCAGATAAAGAATGGACACTTGGTGGATTAAAGGCTCTGCTTTCCAAGATCGATAAAACTGGGTCTTTTCATCGTCAACCAGGCAGCGGCCGCCCTCGGACTGCTGTTGTAGCCGACAATGTTGAACAGGTTGAATCGCTGGTACTCAGCCAGGAAGATTTGCCACAAACGCATCGTTCGCAGAGACAAATTGCTCGAGAAACAGGTATCAGTCATCAGTCAGTTCGGAGAATTGTTAAGAATGATTTACATTTGCGATGTTTAAAGAAACGGCGCGCTCAAGAACTCACAGAAGCCAACAAACAAGCAAGATTCCAACGTTCCCGTCAGCTACTGCGTTTGCATCCTGCAAGCTTAGTCAATTTCATCTGGTTCACTGATGAGAAACTGTTTACTATAGCAGCACCCAGTAACAATCAGAATGATAGAATTTACGTACCCGCCGGTACAAGGAAGAGGGACGTTCCAGCAAAATTTAATGGTCTTTTGCGAACTCGACCAACTTTCAGTAAATCCCTTATGGTATCTGTCGGGGTATCTGCACACGGTCGTACGAACATTCATTTCATCGAACCGGGCGTTAAGGTCAATGGACAATATTACAGAGATGTTCTACTAAAACAGGACCTTTTACCAGACATTCGTGACATTATCAATGAGTATTTCATCTTCCAGCAGGATAGCGCTCCTGCGCACAGAGCACGGGACACTGTTGCGTCACTTGAAACTGAAACACCTGATTTCATCCCGCCTACTTTGTGGCCACCCAACAGCCCTGATTTAAATTCAGTGGACTATAAGATATGGAGTGTCATGCAAGAGAGTCTAGGTCTACAGATCTCGAATATGTGATGTCAGTGAGTTGCGAAGTCGAATTGTGGAAGCATGGGACGAAATGGATCAGCACATCATTGATGAATCAGTCAAACAGTGGCGTACTCGTCTTCGCGCATGCGTAGCTTCCAAAGAGTGGTCAATTTGAACATAAATTTTAACTTTCCTAATGTTTAGAAATAACTCCTCTGTCTTCCTTTAAAATTTCTTTCACATAGCATGACATTTGATGGAGTTACAGTGAAATATGCACAGGGGGACGTTTTTAATGAATCACCTATACATGCATATAGATACATATACTGTACATATACATATATATTATATGTACATATACATATATATGTTTTACCATGAAATCTTCGGACTATCGAACCTTCGGACTATCGATACGTAGGCCTAACCATATTTAGGCAAGAATTATTTTCGTCATTCCCGCTCCTATTTAAGCAAAAACTTCACCGATCAGCTTCTATTGAAGCAAAGACCTGGTTTTCATCAATCCCGCTTCTTCTATTTATGAGAACAATCATTTCCATCAATCCACCTTCTATTTAAAAGAAATAATTAGTTTCATCGATCAAAGCTCCGATTTAGCCCAACAACTATTTTCATCAATGCAACTTCCATTTTAAATTGACAATATATACACGCTTACCTAATTTAGCAACGTAAACTATGGCTGTACCGTACCGTACTAACCTTTAATAATCGCTAGAAAAGTCCATAGAATAATTCGGATTCCGTTTGAACTAGACATCACATTCATCGGTCACACGCGTTTAGTAACCTGTAAATAATTGTTTACTGTGTGAGCAAATTGTTTTCACCGCAGGTCTAAGATAGCTAGGCCTATTCATAAATTTTCGCAGTGCCTTTGTTTCGCAAATAGCACATAAATGAAACTTTGACCAGATATCCTCGCCTTCCGGTCTGTTTAGCTCTGACTGATTCGTGTATGGGTCGAATTTCAATAATAGCTGTGGCATATGTTATAACCACATTATAACCACAGTCATTTGACAACATTATAACCACTGAGTAATCATGTAGTGGCGACCTCCAGCGATTATGTCAAAAGTACCTATCGATTAAGTTCACGTGTTCATTTAGTCTGTTGGCGTCTATCGCACGTCTCACTCATTTCTCCATTCGGTTCTGTCTTGTGCCAACATACATGACGTTGGCACATCCGTATCGCATACCAATCCGTGATATCCTTCACCTTTGCTGTCGCTGGTCTATCAATTGCACCTGTGCCGTCCATAACAAGACTTCCCTGATCATTGTGGTATTCGTCATCCTGCAAATTCGTCCAAGAACTTGTATTCTCTGTCCACGCTTACGCGCTGTCCAGGATGCTTTACGCGCAAACTACTCGTCTTCGTACCTCAACGTCTGTAATTTTCTGTTGCTATTTGAAGTTCTCGAATTTATCGAAGTAGATGGAGAAGAGATTGAGGTGGTATCGAGCTTCTGTTTCCTGGGAGCTACAATAGATAGGGAGGGGGATGCGAGAGAGAGATACGCCGAAGAATTACTCTGGGAGAAAGGAGCAATGCAGGGATTGGAAAAGATATGGAAGGATAAAGCGGTGAGCCTGGAAACGAAAACAAGAATTGTTAAGGCAATGATAATACCAGTGGTGCTGTACGGGTGCGAAGCATGGACAAAAACAAAGCACTAGAGAAGAAAATCGAATGCATGCGAAATGTGGATTTGGAGGAAAATGCTGAGGGTCCCCTGGACTGAGAAGAGAACAAATGAACATATACTGGAAGAGATAGGACACTTAACAGGAGAGATGACATTGAGACAAAGAGCGGCGAGACAAAAAAGTGATGTATTTTGGCCATGTGATGCGGGCGGACGGCATGGAAAAGGAGATGATGCTGGCGTGTGGGGAGAGGAAGACGAGGAAGAGTGGACGACCAAGAAGAGAGAGATGGATGGAGGAGATACACGAGACGATGATGATGAACATTCCGGAGCTGAGAGAGGCGACGAGAGATCGGAACGCATGGAGAAGGCTGACTATGACGGCCGCTAGGATTCAGCGAATCGACGGTACAAGGTGACAAGGTGATTTGAAGTTCTCGAATTTATCTTACTTTCTCCATCATCGCATCAGGAATGCCAGCAATCTGTCTTTGTTTTATTTACGTTATAATTTTTATGAATAAATGTAGGCCTAATGGTTTGGTTTTGCAAATTGCAGATTATTGTTTTACTTTCCTTCAATGAAGGAAAGTTATGGTAGAATCCACTTCTTGGAGGAAGGTGGAACTTGCTTGAATAGTTTCTGAAGAGGTTTAGTGCTAGACCAAACTCTTTATAAGCAAGTTTTGCATTAGAAGTTGATTTGACGAGATCTTGGGTATTTTTGTTTAGGTTGAGTCAAATCTCCTGTTGTGTAGTTAAGAGTTATCTTGAAAGTTATGGTGATAGAATTGGTTTCGTTGTCTTCTTTCACCAACTGGAATGTTTGTTAAACAAGGTTACTGTTAGCAGTTCGTCTCAAGTTTGTGCGAACTGCTCTGGTTTTGTTCAATGTGCGCCTCTTGGAGTCAAAAAGGTATTGTTGCACATATTTTATTATTGTAATAATATATTTTATGATAAACTCTATTAGCTACTTTAATGGGACACTTAAGAATAATTATAAACATATAATATTGAATAGTATTAATGTACAGTTGGTAAAATATTCATATCCTGGCACACCATTGCATGTGCTAGGTTACGCAGAGTTCCAGGCCGCACTCTAAGACCTAAATAAAAGTGCTTTAAGGACTTATATGCAGGCATGAATCCTTGTGCCGTTGTCTTCTCTAGGGCTGACAACGCGGTGAATGTGTGAATGTTCCATCAGTTAAATTGCTGATCATTAGGTGGCGGATATCCATATGATTTTAAAAGCTAAGCCCAAGTAGAGTGACCAGTGACCACATTTCTTTTCTACCATTCCGGGACGCATATTAACATTCTATATACGAACTCAGAATCTGAATATTCATGAGCAATAACGGCCTGCTGCTGATTGGATAAGGTAGGTTAATGAATATTCATAAGTAATGACGTTTTTGCCTATCATTAGCAGTGTAAATAAAAGCAGCTAATATTGTTTGCGGCTCTTTACTAGTATTTAGGCCTATAGTATGCAATCGCGTGATTTAAGTGCTAAATATGCGGATGATGTTTCACCATTTTGTCAGCCTGACTTGCCTTATACTTTCAAAATATTATTTCTTAGCTTCGATCGTATGATTCGTATCTTGATTTACACAAAGTTATTAGATTAGATGATTACGACGATTGGCAAGGCTTATCATGCTCGTCTCAAATGCCGTATCCTATTGGATTAACTCTATCCACGAGATGACTCTTGGACCTCTTGCACACCTCTGAACATAGAGCATTCGTCCTCCCAAATGAAGACGATAAGAACTTATGTTACATAGCCTATGATGTTCAAAAAACATTTACTAGGGAGGCCTAAATCAGGACATACAAACTAAGCTTATCTACGAGACCTAGCAAGACTCCCTAAGCCTAATTTGGTTTAATTCTAACTGACTCTTGTGGAATAATCTTGTAACTAGTTGCGTTATGACAGCCAGAGTTTATGAATAAACGAATATACAATACAATACAATGATGGAGTGGGAGGGACAGTGTAATTTACCTAACTGCAAAATCTAAGTAGGCATTTAAATAAGTATACTGAAACATTCCTTAGAGTGATGTTTCTTTTATTTTCAAACAAACCACACACAAGACCAAAACATTTTAACAGGTGTCTCATATGAGCTGTTCTCTAACACGGCAACACCTAACATTTGATGTGTAATAATACAACCATTAGGTCACAAATATACAGCAGCTTCATTCCATCGCAATTGAACAATTGAACAGAAGGTTTCAGGTTGACCCCTCTCTGATTTAAATGAAAAAGTGGAAAACTTAGTTATACTGAAATTGTTCAGTTAAGGATGAAGTTTAACTAGTGAAAAATAGTTTAGTTAAAACCAAAGTTTAACTAATATTTTTTAATTATTAAATGAAAAGTTGAACTGAAGAAATCAGCAAATGCACAATTATCTTCCGCAATGATTGTCATGAGTACAAACATTCTGTGAAATGACCCAGAACTCGGTACAAACTCAAACATTTGAAGTAAATGATGCAAAGTCAAAAGGTTAATCCAAGTGGTATATGGAACCACTGAGGCTGTATGCAAAGTGAGAATACCATGTTAGTTACGAGTTCAAACCTGAAAGATAAATGCTAAGAACTATCTTTTAATGCTTAGAAACACGTTGCCACAGGAGTCCTTCAGCAGCCTGAATCCAGCTTCGTAATCAGCCTGGGACTGGCCAGGTGTGATTAAAACAGCAAGTGGAACAGCACCAGCAGCACATGGTGTTAACAGAAATGTTATCGTGTGGTTATTGGCATCACAGGAGGCTGTAGAGTCGACAAAGCATATACCTGATGCATCAGACAACTCCTGAGCTCGACGCATTACTGGAGTGATTATCACAACGACAAGGGGGTCTCTGCTTGTGAGTACTTGACAGTCCATGCTGGCATAGATCTGGAGTTTATCATTCAGAGTCTGTAAAAGAAACAAGATTGCAACACTAGAACATGTGAACGGTTCACCATATAGAGGCGCTTTATAAATGTTTGAATACAATACAATAAAATATGGCAATGAACTCTTAATAACAGCAGTAAAGGAAGAACTTAAGGTGTACTTTGCAAGAAATCAGAGTAAGGAGTTTCAAAACATCTGGCATAACATTTCATGCAAGACACACAAACTAAGTTCATTACTGTAGTTGCATTTTCCACCATACTATTTCATACTTTAATTTACTGAATTAACATTTTAAACAACAACTGTACTTCCATTTTCCACTGAACTCATGCTGTATTTGCTATTTTCTTACTTGCTATTTCCATACTTGCATTTCAAGTACTGATTGAAATAGTACACATTTTCCCAACTTGCACCTACTGGTTCCCAAAAGCAGGTCACAATGCATAATATACTTACATCAATGACACCATCCCCAGTTCGAGGTCCTAGGTGTCTGGAACGCCATTGTGTATACCAGTGCTGGACTGTGCGATATTTGGGATTCTTACTGGAATCAGCCAGATCTGCCTCCGTACAGTCAGCTAGCTCCATCTTCTCTACATGAAACCTCATACCTTCACTGATACCCAGGCCATCGAAGAAGTACCCTGAAACAAATCATCTGTATCAGTATGAGCCTATTATTATCATCATCGTCGTCGACGACGAACCTATTATCATCATCGTCGTCGTCGTCGTCATCATCATCATTATGACTATTATTACTCTCGACAATAATATAAAACAACTATCACGACTTCATAAGAAGTCGTGCCCCTTAAGAATTGCCTAATGGGCAGAAGTGGAGTGAAAATCTTTAATGTCTAAAGGGAAATTTCATCCATGGCATGAATTAGTGCAATATAAAGAATAAGACAACCATCACCATTCTAATGCATTGTACAATATGCTTGTAGCATTGTAGCTCAGTATTGTTTATTTTCTGCACAACATCATCCTTACCTTCGAATACTGTTCTGAGACTGTCCGGTGCTGGCAGCAAGGACAGAGCTTCGGCATTGTTCGTTGAGTGGTTGTGTCGACCAGTAATCACTATCTTGCCCAATAATTCTCTCTACAACATCATAATAATGATAACCGAATGTGCATTAAAAAGTCTTCAAGTAATTACTAGCCAACAATTAGCAACTTCTAAGAAGGTTACCAAGACCTGTCAGCCTATTAGACAACCTAACTGCATGTGCATAGGCAATTTGAAAATTTAGGTCCAACAAGAACAGTTCTAGTCCCAAGTAAGAACAGAGACAGACAATCAAATGAGCTATTTAATAAAAATGGTAATTCTGGGGAAAAGGACTCATTCTGAGTATTCTGGTTGGCTGGCATGAGATTTAATACACTAGGCCCTAAGTCTCAATTTGGAACAAATCCTTGCTGAACAGGAAGACTGTGCAAAGGTTTAAGCAGAGGCGTTATATGCTCAAAAAATTATGTATTGGCGGTTTACACAGAGGTATGGGTATAACGTTGACAAAACATGACACAGTAGATGACCTACTGATACTCATATGGTGTTTAACAGATATAACAATGTCTTCCATGTACCTTGGCATACATGTCTTTGCTGGTACACAGCTGAATGGTGATCGACATCTTTGCCGGACATTGGCAGTTCTTCGACTTGCCCCTTTTGTTGCATCCTTCACTAGATGTCTCCTAGAACACAATAATTACAGGCATACTAATATACCGAATTTGAGGTACCCCCGTCAGAACGGCCCAGGACAAATGGGCCCCGACAAAACGGACCCCGACAAATGGGCCCCGACAAAACGGCCCCGACAAATCGGCCCCGACAAAACAGCCCCGACAAAACGGCCCTCGTCAAAATGGCCTCGACAAAACAGCCCCGTCATTTCGGCCCCCGTCATAACGGCCCCCGTCATATCGGCCCCGTCAAATCGGCCCCCGTCAAATCGGCCCCCCGTCAAATCGGCCCCAGTCATATCGGCCCCAGTCACATCGGCACTCACAAAATATCCCATGTCCCAAGTACTTTTAAGTTGGATTGATGAAAAGAATTCTTTGCGTAAATAGAGCTCGTATTGGTAAAACCGTAGTTTACGTTGCCAAAATTTATATGTGGTCAATGGAAGTTGGATTGCTGAAAATAATTTTGGCGTTAAAATGGAAGTTGGATTTATGAAAAATAATTCGTTGCGTAAATAGAAGTTAGATTTGTGATAGTTGTCATTGAAAGCATTTAAATAATTAAATACGCCTACCAGTTAGCATTAGACGATGGCCCCGCAGTCCATTGTCCAGCTGAACTGTCGCTTGAGACCTCATTTCAACATAGTTTGTCAGCATAAGCTTTAAAGTACTTGGAACATTCGATATTTTGTATGAGGCCGATATGACTGGGGCCGATATGACTGGGGCCGATATGACGGGGGCCGATATGACGGGGGCCGATATGACTGGGGCCGATATGACGGGGCCGATTTGACGGGGCCGATTTGACGGGGCTGTTTTGTCGAGGCCATTTTGACGGGGCCGTTTTGTCGGGGCCCATTTGTCGGGGCTGTTTTGTCGGGGCCGATTTGTCCTGGGCCGTTCTGACGGGTCACCCGAATTTGAAGTGTTAATACACATAGTTCTGGCACAACATGGAATAAGCTTACACAATGAAAAGAATAGAAGATATTCGGTTATTTCAAAATGTTATGACCCAACTTGGACGACTTCTTTATGCTAAGTTGCTAACCTCCACTATTTCACAGTTTTACAGTTCATGATTATGATCTACGAATGTCAAGCAAGCATAGAATGCATAACTTATATGGCTATCAATCGTTTTATATCGTCCACAATTCTTTTATGCCCTTCATCGCTTTATTATCCCATATAAAAATACTATATCTATTATACTTTTACTCTAAGCGCGTATCAGTAAAACCTGGGACACAATACAGTTACAGAATTAGCCCTTTATTATCTTAGTTTGACCTTACCTTATTAAATCCAGCATGATGGCAGACATAGTCTTTACGGAGTTGGACTCTCTGTAACCGAGGATAAGTTTTCCTGACGATCCAGTGTGTCGCCGACATTTCTTCATACGAACGCAGCCACGTGTCAACATCTTCGACGCATTTTAACTTAGCTCTGATCTCAATTCTTTCTTCGTTATTTATTATACATTCATTTTCGAAAGGCAAATCGACAAAATATCCGCTGTCCACCATTTTGGTTTTGGTCGTGGATCGAGGACCAGTATAGCATCCAATCAACAGCAAGCCACAATTACTCATGAATATTCAGAACCTGAGTTCGTATAATTATAGAGTGGTAATATGCTTCCGGGACACAGCAGCAGGGACGTCGTTTTAGTTTTTCAGGAGCAAAAAATCTTCGGGGTGGGGTAACCGGGCCAGCTTGTTAAGTTTTGTATTTAGTCTAGGGCCTACATGTGCAAAACTGGTCCATTTACGCAAGTATTATTTTCATCAATCCAATTTCTATTTAAGCAAGAATTAATTTAATCAATCCTACTTCTATTTAAGCAATTATTATAAAAGGGCGAATAATTTATAATGCTAAAACGATTAATTACTTTATTTATTTCTTATTATGTTTGATTTTCTGCTCGCCTAGACTCCAAGTGATGAATACAGATAATGCACTGACATGCATAGGCCTATAACTAATTGATTCTTAAAATCAAATTCAGGACCCCAATGACGACCCTGCACCGCAGTTCTTCCAATCTAACTTAAATTCAATTAGGAGATGGACTCATTGGGAAGAGCGCTTTCTAGTCTAGTTTGAGTTAGCTTAGGGCGTTTACGGTTTTTTTAAATTCGTTCTGTTGGATTTCCGACTCGGGACATAACTACGACTACAGTTTTCGTCTTTTGTTACTTTATCGATCACTTTGATTAACTTTGAGCCGGATATGTCTCAGGATCAGACCACTCCTTCTGCGTGCGTATGATTCTGCGACCTTCGCTTGTACAACCAGCCGTCATTCACGATTCCTCGCTGTACACGGAAAGTTCTGTTTGCCCTTCAACTGTGGCGGCCACAGTGGACCCGAAGAGTAATACCTTCTTCTACTAAGCGGATGGAGCTTTCGCTGCCGCTTCGCTCAACTTCAGCATCCAGCAAGCCGTCTGTGTTGCGGGCTGACCTAACGCCTCCTGTTGCCTCTCAATTTTCATCACAACCGATAACGATCGGATCTGGAGGCCTAAAATTCGGATCGTTGAATGTACGCTCGCTACTCGCGAAACAAGTTTATGGATGTTTATGAACTGATCTCTAGGCTCCTGGAAAGTCTTATGCAATTTGGCCTGCTACAACATGTGACTGAACCGACACATACACTCGGCGGCTGGTTGGACGTGGCGACCACGCGCGATGACTGCGCGATGACTGACCTCCGCGTCGAACCACCTTCCATCTCCGACCATGGACTTCTCCTCATCACAGTGCCATTCCTCTGCTCTCCGCCCGTTTTCGCTCTCCGGCTGTCACGTGGCTGGAGTCGTATCGATCGTCAGGCCTTCCACGATGGTTTACGTAGCAGTCCTCTGTGTGGGGACCTTTCCTCCTTATCAGGCTACTCAACTGAAGACCTCTTCTCTCTTTACGATTCAACGATGCTTTCTCTCATCGACTCTCTCCTTCCACTCCGTCATCATCGGGTCTACTCTAGGCCACTAGAGCCGTGGCTTGACTGCGTCCCGGGCGTCACGTCGGAATATCAGACGGTTGGAGCGCAAATTTCGACACACACGTAATCCAGCCGACCGCTTGATCTGGATCGACCACATGAGAAGTATGCAGCGCGAGTTTCGTGACAAGGAGACTGCATAATGGAAGACCCTGTCTGAGCGAGAGAAGGGGAATTCACGTCGCCTCTGGACTGCGCTCTCTGACGTACTTGGTCGATCATCTGCTCCTCGCCTACCGACCCAGTCTGCGTTCACGGCTGCTGATTATCTGAACTTCTTACAATCAAAGATAGCCGCCACACGTCAAGCAACGGCCAATGCTCAGCCTCCATCCTTTCAACCGACGACTTCTTCTCTCTTAGCATGGTACCCTCTTCAACTAACTACCATTCGACAGCTAGTTCTGGACTCTTAATCCAAATCGTGGCTCCAATCCTTTCTTACTGATAGGTCTATATTCGTGGTCTTTGGTTCAAACCGCACTCCTTGGGTCATTGTTCCCCATAGTCTTCCTCAAGGCTCTGTTCTTGCTCCACTGCTATTTGTTCTGTACACCTCGGACCTTGGAGGTATTTTCCAAAAGTTTGGGCTCTCTTCCCATCAATTTTCCGACGATACACGGGCCCTTTTACATGGCCCAGCATCTTCTGCTGTTCAAATGGTAGAGCGGTTGTTAGATGCATCCTCTGCCATAGACGCATGGCTCTCCTTTAACCGCCTGCTGCTGAATTCATCCTGACAAGACACAATTCATATGGCTTGGTGGCCGCCTTCAGTTCAATGATATTGATGCTGATTCTCCTCATCTCAGGTTTCTCCACATCCACTTCTCCTCTTCTGTTCGTGACCTGGGAATTGTCTTGGATCATTCCCTTTCCTTTACTGACCAGGTCAACTGGGTTTCTAGATCTTGCTTCTACCATCTGCGCCAACTACGTCCCATTCGCAGCTCTCTTTCACTGCATGCCTGCGAGGGCCTCGTTGCGATCTTCGATCCGTGGCCTTATGGTTGTCCCGCGCATGCGCTCTTCTACGGCCCACTCTAGGTGCTTTGCCCGTGTTGGCCCATCAGCTTGGAACTCTCTTCCCCAGTCTCTTCGCCTTGAGTTACTAGCCCTCTCACCTTCCCAGTTCCGGAGACGCCTTAAGACTTTCTTGTTCGCTGACGCAGGCACTGACGCAGGTCGAGAGCGCAGCTGATTTCCGAGCGGCGCTATATAAATGTTCGGTTGCAATTACAATTACAATTATACATACGCAATGCCTCAACTGAAATATATTTTTTAGATTTTAGATCAAAATTAAGTATTTTATTTGTGGGTTCTTTTAATTAGAAAGAAAATGGGCCAAATATTATACAAACCTAGACAGTAGGCCTAAAGACTTGATAAAGTGACTGGTTATGGTCTCAACCATTTTCATTACTGTTTTTGGCATAGTTACGATTTAAAATTAGAAACATAGAAAATGAAATGTCCAGTAGACTAGACAAAGACTACATTTACATCACTTTCTAATTTTTGGAAAATAAAAATGCAAATGCAACGTGTTTAATTATAGAAAAATTTCATTCCGGGACGTTTCATTGTCCCGGTAAGGACGTGTTCGGCGCATATACCCAAATCCCAACCCACACAGCAGTTCATAAATCTTATGTAATAGTAAAACTAGAAGTTGGATGAGTGATGAAAACATGGTATTAATATTAAATTATTGCAGTAACATTAGAAGTTTGAAGTAACGATTTTATTATTTACACGGACTTTCAATTATAATTAATAATTATAATTAATTTTATAATTTACACGGACTTTCAATTATAATTAAAGATTAAAGATTACCGCAGAAGGTCGCCAAAACAGGTTACTATTTCTTTATAGCAGAAATAGAAGCTGGAAGAGGAATGAAAACCCGATTTTGATGCTAAATTATTGCAGTAACATTAGAAGTTGGATGAGCGATTAAAATATTTTTAGTAGGGGAGAAGTTGAAATATGCTATAATAGAAGTAGACGTTGGATGAGCTATGAAAACATGCCTAAAATATATTTTAAATATGTAGCCTATCAACTGCTGTACGAGTTGGGATTTGGGTAAATGCGTCCGGGACGCGGGACATTTTATCAATTTCGGGACTCTCCCGGCCAATCCAGACACGTGGTCACCCTAGGTGGCCTGTCATTCTTGTTGATACATATATCTGATACTCGCTATTCAGATGAAACAATAATGCGTGAAACATGATGCATACCTTCGGTTATTGCATCATGATGGAGGTCGGATCGTCTTTTATAGTGACATATCTCGAAGATCATGCGGCGAATCTCAAATCAGAGGTTCCGGATCTCAGATCCTCCATGATACGGTTGAATTTAACCACTGAATGTACCTTTACTAGGTGTCCGTGGTCGTTTGAGTCTTCACTATGACATTTACACGTGTATGAAAATACTAGCGACATTCCATCCATCTAGAGGAGGGGAGTAGTGCAGAAATGAGGGAGTACCGCCCAGTGATATTTTCATTAACGAAAACTAAAATTAGAAGTAAAAATAAAGGATTTCGTTAACGAAAATTAGAAGTAAAAGTAGGAATTATTTTGGCTTCAAAAACTAAATTAGGAATTAAATTATGAATTATTTGCAGAAGTAAAATTATGAATGAAATTAGGAATTATTTTCAGAAGTAAAATCATTTTACTTCTTGTGGCACTTAAGCTGAGATGAAGGCGAATAAATCACACGTGATCCAAACACATAATCCATTGAAAACTTCTGCTTGAGATGAAGGCGCTGCGCATACCATTCTCTATGTAATATACTATCTTTGGTCTTCGTTGTCTAAAAAATGTCCCGCCTGCGTACCAACCTATCAACGACCTCCCGGATATTATTTATACTGTATTATATAGGACCAGCTAAAATGGACATGCTCATAAGACAAGCAGTTTCTGTCAAAGTCAGAAAAATTGAAGATCTTGTCAAAAGTTATTTGGCAGACATAAGGGAGAAAGATACTATGAATCCTCTTGCTTTCTGGAAGGAAAGGTGAGCTTCATACAGCAAAATTGCACCCATTGCAGAGGATCTTTTATCAGCTCCAGCCTCACAGGCCTTTGTGGAAAGAATTTTTTCTGTATGTGGAATTTTTACTGATGGACGAAGAAATCGCATGAAAAATCTCCGGAAATGAGAGTGTTCTTGAAATTGAACAAATTTAAGATATCTTATAGTAACATTAAAAAACTTTTTACTGCACTGAAATTAATAATTATTTGGAAAACTAAAATAAGAAGTAAAATTAATTGAGAACTAAAATAGGAATGATAAGTAAAATTATTTGAGAAGTAAAATTAGAATTAGAAGTAAAATTCAAGGACACAGAACTGAATTAGAACTGAATTAGGAATTATTTTGAGAAGTAAAATATCACTGGTACCGCCCCATTCTAACCATAGGTAGCAACTAGGGATGTGCCGAATGGCATTTTTTTTAACAAATTTCCGAATCTGGATAGTTGGCCTGCTATTTTCGCCGAATGCGGATCCGAACCGAATAGTTGGCGGTAGTCGTTTTCCTTTGCATATATATACATTCATACATATATATAAATTATATATATACATATACATATTAATAATATAACAGAACAAAAATCTCTCTGCGTGCGTGCGTGCATCTGTGCTTCTGAAGCCTGTAACGCTGTTTTCGACAGTGGCTTACGTCATTCCACGTCATCGCAATATCCAAATAAAGACGTTGCCATAGCAACACGAAATCATGCAACACGACATGTGGGAGGGAGAAGACACGCACGATCGCCACGAGAGACGTGGGGAGGGAGGACGGTTGTTGAAGGGAGGGAATGAGGTACGGACGGCCGGGACAGACGGCAGAGAAGTACGGGAGAGAGGGAGGGAGGGAGGGACTGACGGACGGACGAAAGGAGGAAGGGAGGGACGTTGAAGGGAGGGAAGGAGGTACGGACGGCCATGGACGGACGGCAGAGAAGTACGGGGAGAGGGACAGACGGACGGACGGACGGAGGGAGGGAGGGAGGACTGACTGACGGAAGAAGGGAGGAAGTGAGGGACGTTGAAGGGAGGGACGTTGAAGGGAGGGACGTTGAAGGGAGGGAATGAGGTACGGACGGCCGGGACAGACGGCAGAGAAGTACGGGGAGGGAGGGAGGGACAGAGGGAGGGAGGGGAGGGAGGGCCCTGGACGGACGGCAGAGAAGTACGAGGGGGAGAGAGGGAGGGAGGGAGGGAGGGACTAACGGACGGAGGAAGGGAGGAAGGGAGGAACGTTGAAGGGAGGGAAGGAGGTACGGTCGGCCGGGACGGACGGCAGAGAAGAACTGGGAGGGGTGGACGGATGGAGGGAGGGAGGGATGGAGGGAGGGAGGGAAGGAGGGAGTGACTGACGGACGGACGAAGGGAGGAAGGGAGGGACGTTGAAGGGAGGGAAGGAGGTACGAACGACCGGGATGGACGGCAGAGAAGTACGGGAGAGGATGGATGGATGGAGGGAGGGAGGGAGGGAGGGAGGGAGGGAGGGAGGGAGGGAGGAGGGAGGGAGGGAGGGAGGAGGGAGGGAGGGAGGAGGGAGAAGACTTATGTCGATCATAGCACGAGAAGACGCGTCTCTTGACATTTTCAAATTGTTTTTAACCGTCTTAGGACGGGCAAACATCTAGTATATATGTAATTAAAGATAAACCTGTCCACCATTTTGTTTACACGTCGAGTAGCAATTTTATTATTTACACGGACTTTCAATTATAATTACAGATTAAAGATGACCGCAGATGGTCGCCAAAAACAGGTGACTATTTCTTTATTAATGAAAGAAGAAATTGTTTTTGGTCAAAACTATTTTTTCTTTTGTTATTCGGATGTTAAGGCCTGGGATCACCGAATCCGGATAATACCGAATAGTGCAAAATCCGGTCCGAACCGAATAGCGAACGGATATTCGGCTCATTCCTAGTAGCAACAAACGCCATATATGACAGTAATGACCACACGTGGATTTTTTAAGGAAATCATACAGAAATAACTGATCAATTCCCGTTTTCATCTAAACCCGTCAGTTACCAATGCATGATATATCTGGAGAAATTTTGTGTAAACGATCTCACAACTTTACCATTATCTTCAATCAACCATTTTGTGAACAGCTGGCAGTTACCTGCAAATGAAGCTGCCAAGTGTTTTACTAGAAACTGGTTTGCCTTTAGATATAGGCACAAAAAGCGCTTGACATAGACAAGTTTGATATTATTAAGTATTTTTCCAGGTCATATCCCTGTCAGCATTGCATGGAATTAGATGGGACCCATGTGGGCTCTATGCGACACAGCAGTGGCTATTCAGTAACGCTCCCAGTGAGATCACCCCGAGAGAAGAAATAGGTCTTGGTAGATAGAGATGCAAGAACAGATCCAAAAAAGAATGGAAGACGTAAACAGGATGGGATGGCACTCCACAGGGCAGACCCAATGGTGGCCCCGTGATCTAATTTGGGCCAAAGATTTGGCACGCCCCAACAACTTTAGAAACTTGATTCCATTCCTCATTTGAGCATTATGGTCAACTGCATAATGATTAAAACTAAACACCTATTAATTTCTATAAACTCTTTGACATTGTAACTGATTGCGGTGTGCCAATCAAAGTTGTCTTTCTCAATAAACGAATATAATTATTATTTCATGCTTCTTGCTAGAAAAACTTCCCCAGTTTACCTTCACTACTTCACTACTATATATATACTAGATGTTTGCCCGTCCTAAGACGGTTAAAAACAATTTGAAAATGTCAAGAGATGCGTCTTCTCGTGCTATGATCGACATAAGTCTTTTCCCTCCCTCCGTCCCTCCCTTCCTCCCTCCCTCTACAATCTGCGACTCAGGCCCCACCCCTTTGCCCTGCCAGCTAAGGACAGCAAGAACTTTTTACCACGCCAGATGTTCAAAGACATTTACTAGCAGCTGTCTGAATCCTCGTTATGCCTCACTCTCAATAATATAATCCAATCTAATTTGCCCCATTAGAACTATACCTATTAAAGTGCTGAACAGTGCATTATCCATGCAGGTCCAAGGCAATAATAGAACTATAGTCTCTAATACTATAACTGCATAATCATGCATTGATGTTACTTGTTGCGTCTTGACAGCAAGTTATTAAATAAACGAAATACAATACAATACAATACAATACAATCCATCCATCCTCCCCCGTACTTTCTGCCGTCCATCCCGGTCGTTCGTACCTCCTTCCCTCCCTTCAACGTCCTTCCCTTCCTCTTTCGTCCGTCCGTCAGTCACTCCTCCTCCCTCCCTCCCTCCCTCCCCTCCCTCCCTCCCTCCCTTCCTCCCTCTCTCCATCCCTCCTCCCCGTACTTCTCTGCCGTCCATCCCGGTCGTTCGTACCTCCTTCCCTCCCTTCAACGTCCTTCCCTTCCTCCTTTCGTCCGTCCGTCCGTCAGTCCCTCCTCCCTCCCTCCCTCCTTCCTCCTCCCTCCTCCCTTCCTCCCTCCATCCCTCCCCGTACTTCTCTGCCGTCCATCCCGGTCGTCCGTACCTCCTTCCCTCCCTTCAACGTCCTTCCCTTCCTCCTTTCGTCCGTCCGTCAGTCACTCCCTCCTCCCTCCCTCCTCCCTCCCTCCCTTCCTCCCTCCATCCATCCTCCCCGTACTTCTCTGCCGTCCATCCCGGTCGTCCTGTATCTCCTTCCCTCCCTTCAACGTCCCTCCTTCTTCCCTTCGTCCGTCCGTCAGTCACTCCCTCCTTCCTCCTCCCTTTCTCCATCCGTCCACCTTCCCAGTATTTCTCTCTGTCCGTCCGTGGCCGACCGTACCTCCTTCCTCCCTTCAACGTCCCTTCCTTCAACGTCCCTCCCTTCAACGTCCCTCACTTCCTCCCTTCTTCCGTCAGTCAGTCCGCCCTCCGTCCCCGTCCGTCCGTCCGTCCCTCTCCCCGTACTTCTCTGCCCGTCCGTCCAGCGGCCATCCGTACCTCCTTCCCTCCCTTCAACGTCCATCCCTTCCTCCCTTCGTCCGTCCGTCAGTCCCTCCCTCCCTCCCTCCTCTCTCTCCTCTCCCCCGTACTTCTCTGCCGTCTGTCCCGGCCGACCGTACCTCATTCCCTCCCTTCAACATCCGTCCCTCCCTCCCCCACGTCTCTCGTGGCGATCGTGCGTGTCTTCTCCCTGCCACATGTCGTGTTGCATGATCTCGCGTTGCTATGACAACGTCTTTATTTGGATATTGCGATGACGTGGAATGACGTAAGCCACTGTCGAAAACAGCGTTACAGGCTTCAGAAGCACAGATGCACGCACGCACGCAGAGAGATTTTTGTTCTGTTATATATATATATATATATAATTAATTTAATGCCAATGTTCATGTTACCTGTTATCGATCCAACTTTTATTTACGCAAGCAGGCCGTATTACATTAATCAATCTAACTTCTAGTTTCAGAAGAAACTATTTTCATTAATCCAACTTATACATTCACAAAAACTAATAGCGCCGAATAGAGTTCTAATCTTGTCTGATCTAATCCAATTCAAGTCTGTCTAATACAATAACGGTAAAACCGTATTTTTACGCTGCTAAATTATTCCAATGTCTTCAACGACGTAATAGACGTTGGTAAGTAAGCAGTCTGCCTATGTGCATGATAACAATCAGCAATCCAGCTTCCATTTCAGCAAGAAATATTTTTCATCAATCCCACTTCCATTTGGGGGAACAATTTTTTCACAATCTATCTTCCATTTTAAAGTGACAATATCAAATAATTTAGCAACGTGAAATACGGTTTAACCATAATGACTTATATAGCGTCGTTATCAAAATATCCAGTGGATCAATTGAATGTCGCATCAAGTGACATTGCGATAAAAAATACCATACAATACAATTAGACATTTACAACGCGCTTTAACAAGACAAGTCTTGCACGAGAGCGCGTTGTGCTGCGTTCTTAGTCATAGTGTAATGAGAATAGGTAAGTTTTTAATTTTGATTTAAATTGAGTAGCAGATGAACGGTGTCACGACAACTCGTCGAAGGACATTTCGTCTACGACACTTCGTCGAGCGACAATTCGTCGAACGACATTTCGTCTACTAAGCTATTTGATATTGTCACTTTAAAATGGAAGCTGGATTGATGAAAAAACTCTTTCCCGAAATGGAAGTGGGATTGATGAAAACATTCCTGTGTTGAAATAGAAGCTGAATGGATCGAAATAATTTTTCACATAAAAATAAGCTGGAAATAAACCTGGATGCATGGATGAAAATAGGTTTCCATTCAACAGAAGCTGGATTGATGAAAATCATCTTGTCAGTAATTAGAAGCTGGATTCCTGAGAATATATAGCACGTTTTAGCGAAACTACAAGAAAGCGGCCTCTGTTGATTAGCCGTAATGGATACATATACAATAGTAGACGAAATGTCGTTATACGAATTTTGTCGTAGACGAAGTGTCGTTATACGAAATGTCGTTCGACGAGTTGTCGCGGAACCCAGATGAACATTGACGGATTGTAGCTGGGAGACTGTTCCATTCCCTAAGTCCCGATACAGCAAAAGAAGGATTTCCAAACTTCCTCTTGGTGCGAAGAACGGTAAAGTCTCCTCGCTTGGCCGATCTAAGTCCTTTAGGATTTGAAGCAGAGCATGGCACGACCATGGATGTCATATACGAGGGGAGGTTCCAGAATGGATATGATACATGAGGAGGGAGATTTTGAAAGCGATACGGGCGCGAATGGGAAGCCAGTGTAGTTGTTGAAGAGATTGTGTGATGTGATCTCTATAGGGCCAAAGACCTTTTATTAGGCGAGCGGCGGCGTGCAGAACAGATGTGAGGGGTTGTAGTGTCGACGTTGGGAGGCCAGATAGGACGGAATTACAGTAGTCGATGCGAGAGATGACAAGGGCTTGAGTAAGAATACAGAGGCAGGTTTCATCCAGGCAACGTTTCACTTGTCTAATTCGGCGAAGGTGGAAATAGCAGGCTCTGGCAATGGCGGAAATGTGTTGATTCATGTTTAGAGTGCAGTCTAACAATACTCCAAGATCGCGAACCACTTCTGAAGGTGGAATAGAACAACTTGAGTCGAGGTTAAGTATTTTCAGTGATTTATCTTCATCCTGACTGATCCGACGGTCGAACCAAATGAGTTCTGTTGTCGTAGTATTTAGTTTCAAACGCATGGAAGCACACCAAGATTCAATATCACGGGTGGAAGAGCCAGAATGAATTCCTAGAGGCTAGAGAAGTTCGGCGATAGTGAGTGAGCACTGAGCAAAATGAAAGGAATGAGTACAGTACACACAGTGTAAAATATACAAACAGCAAATGTTAACGAATATGTACAGTTATTTTCTTGGCAGAATTTTGTACCTTGAAAATAGCCTGTCCAATTATATACACAAAATAGCTTGTCCAATTATATCACAATTGTTACTGTTTCGTCACTGTATGTTGCGGAAGTTTTGTCGGTGACGCTTTGAAGCAGTGTTGCCAGGTACTTTCCGGAAATCCTGCCCAAAGGCTTCCCAACAGCCGCCCAAAAGTAGCCCAATATAAATTATAACGTAAACAAAATGAAAATTACTGAAAATGATAAAAATTTATGTAATATTTACTGCTATTTGAACTTTGGTAACTTGTTTCATCGTAAAGTTCAAAAATTGAATGCATCTTAACAGGATAATTTGTTCCTTATCATCTCGAACATTGCACACGCCACGTATAGTCATATGGTAATCTAAACGAAACTAAAATTCCAACTAGACTATGCTGTGAACAGTGACAACATAGGCCTCTATACTTGGATGAAATCCATTGCAGCAAATGTTGTTTTCGGTCATATATTGTCGAATATGAAGCAAGTTTTCGAGCAATCCTTGTTGCATCGTATTTCTGAGTTTCGTTTTACTAAAATTCATTTGCGAAAATGTTCTTTCAACTGATGCATTGCTGAAAGGCAATGCCAAAAGTTACAAAGCAAAACGCCCTAGTTCTCTAAACTCTCGTTCGCCTGCTGCATCTGTATCTATTTTTCCATTCCTTTCCATTCGTATTTTGACCACTTACCCATAACAACAGACTAATAACAGTCGTTTAAACAGAAAACGTTCAAATTGTTTGGAATAAATCGCGACGTATTGGAAATATACGACGTTTGTTTATCTTGTTATGAAGTCTTTCATACTGTGATGGGCAGTCATCTCCAAAGATTTTAACAGGGAGAAAGATGAACTACTAATGACAAAACTGCGAAAGAGGGCGCGCAAGGGCTTCCTGTCTATCCAGAGGTAAAATAACACAGAGTTCCTATCTCTGCAATGTTAAATAAAATCCATCGGTTAAAAGTCGTTTTAATCGAAGACCTTAATAGAAATTAAGCATTTTAGCCGAGTAGAAAGTTAGGTAACATGACGCACTATTGTGCAGCCTGTAACTGTGGTAATGCCAGCGCAAAGAATTATGGAATTTCGTTTTCCGCTTCCCAAGCGAAGCTACACGGTAGGCAGAGATATAGGAAACTTCGTGCTTTCACCTCTGGATAGACCAGAATGCAACACGCGCTCTACAATCGCACTGCGCAAGCCAATTTTCTTTCAGTAGTTCAACTTCCTCCCTGTTAAAATCTTTGGTCATCTCCGTAGTTGAACTACAACTCGTCTACAGACTTTTCGTCTACCGACATTTCGTCTACAAGTGTATCTGTATCCATTAGGTCTAATCAACAGAGGCCGCTTTCTTATAGTTTCGCTAAAACCTGCTATATATTCTCAGAAATAGAGCTTCTAATTACTGAATAGATTATTTTCATCAATCCAGCCTCTATTGAATGGAAACTTAGTTTCATCCATACATCCAGCTTGGTATCCAGCTTCTATTTACGGGGAAAATTATTTTGATCAATCCAGCTTCTCTTTCAACACAGGAATGTTTTCATCAATCCCACTTCCATTTATGGAAACGTTTTTTTCTTCAATCCAGCTTCCATTATAAAGTGACATTATCAAATAACTTTGTAGACGAAATGTATGTAGACGAAATATCTGCAGACGTCATTGTCTTCATTGTTTTCGTAGACGAAAAGTCTGTAGACGAATTGTCGTGACACCTCCTGTTGATTATGTAATCCAATTGCAACTATTCTGAGAAATTGCAAAGTGACTGTTGTTTGTGATAATCATTGCTTCAGTTTACACAGTGATGGATTGTCAAGCTCATGTCGTGGATATTGGGTAACATTTGTTATGTAGAGCTATAATTTCAATATAAAATATAAATCTGCATTGACACACGAATTAAGTATTGTATTGTATTGTATTTGAACACTTGTTATAGCGCCCCTACCAGATTTCCCATTCAGAGGCGCTCCCGACTACTGCGCGAACGCTGAATCGGAGTTTCACGACGAAGCGCATGAGCAATTGCGAGTGAAGGACTTGCCCAGGGTCCCTACGCGGCAGCTTTGAGGTGGATTCGAACCCGCAACCATCCAGGTGCAAGGCACCGAACATACCCCGACGCCACCGCGCCCCAGTTGTATTGTGTTGTGTTGTATTGTATTGTATTGTACTCCACGTTTATATTGCGACCGAGCCACCCGCAGTAAAGCTCCGAGAAATTAATCTCTGATAAACCTACCGACCGGGAATCGAACCCGGGCCGCCGGCGTGGTGGTCGGGCTACCAACCCACTCGGCCACTCAGGATCTCTAACTTGTATCATCATGTTTTGAACAAACTAGTCATGTAGGCCACTTATCGATCGTGTTTTCTTGAGAAGTCACACGCAGCCTATCTAAAAATAGAATTTAAGTTAACGTCAAACACGTTAATCTGTCTAGAGATACGTAGGCCTAATTATTGTATTCGGAAACCAACTTCCTCATCGATAGCCACAGTGATAATTCAAGAGGTACAACGAGAAATCGCAACTCTTATCTGCCATTACGTGGCTTATCAGACTACTGTACTTACGCTGCTCATTTACTCCATCGTTTTCTGGCTGTTGTCTTTGGCGTATACATGTACGTTGCTATGAGTTTGATTTGACCTCAGAAGCGTTGAGAAATATCATTCTATCAACGACGAAAGTGATTAAACCACGCATCCCAAGGCAATCCTAGTAACGAAACCAATGACTCACAGTGAAAATGGTATATATTACCAACAAAATTTTCTTTCCAAATTACATTTTTTTCTTTGGAACAAATATTAAATATTTCTATTTCACAAATATTATATTTGGTTTTGCACTGATATGTAAATGTGGAAAGAAAAAAATAGCCTTACTAAAATATTTATCCACTCCTTTGCTGTAGACATAAAATTATGAGATCTGCTTTATACATGTACAGCGTTTGTTATGTATTTTGACATACCAATATGCTTTTAGTATTACTATTTATAAAATAGAAGTAAAAGAAATTAGAATATATATATATATAATTATTTGATTCCATCAGAGTTTCATTTATTTGAAAAAAGGTCCACTCAGTTATGGAAATAGAAGCAATTAATGTTAAGTTGAATAAGTTTTTTGCCCAAACAACTGAAAATAAATCACTTGAGCCAATCATTCCCAGTGATCGAATAAACAGAAAACAATAAAATACTTATGGTATTGTCTTAAAAATCTGCTCACAGCATCAAAATACCACACCATTTAGCTTATAATAAGTAAACTTATTCAACTTAACATTACTATCTTTCGAGTGTCGAGCACAATTTTTCCACTCCGTTACATAGCTGTCCCAAGCGTCTTCAAATTAATGTTAACGGAGTGGACAGGTAACGGAGTATGCAATTTGGTTTGCAGCACGTTAAATACCATATTATCACTCACGCGTGCACATCAATCGTCGGTAAAATCATTATTTTGCTTATAAGCGTTATATTACAAATATTATTGGAATTAAATTTACTCATAATCATTGCAAAAATGCAGTAACGGAGTGGCTGTATAATAAAAAAAACACACATGGTACGAAATAAATGAAAATTAGTAAGAAATTTGTCGGATCATTCATATCGTTGGTGAAGCTATAAATAACTCCCATAGATCTTCACAGAAGAGATGAGTCAAGTTGCGCGACCACAAAATTGAATGGTTCTGAGATACAAGATTATTTTTACATGGTAACGGAGTATACATAAATCCTGGGGACAAGTTTTAAAAAATTCTTTTAATTAGGCCTAAACTGAAGATCCGGTCCCCGAAGTTGTATCTTAAAACATGCACGAATATATACATTAGAAACACGTGATTTTTTGGCTCAATACAAATCATTTTGAAATTGTGGACTAAAGCAATAAGTACTAGAGCCTAGGGACAGCATCGGAGTGGAACATATTTGATTCAAAATAAATTTAATAAATTACGTTATTGCTTTAAATTACTTTCAGATATCTGAAATTGTTGACTGATCAAATACATTCCATCAACACTTAGTTAATCAGACTAGGTAGGCTATAGTTTTTCGAGAAATAACCGGGGACAGCTAATTATTCTGAATTTACCATGTTACCGCAAAATGACTCAGATTTCAAATTGCGTGAATGCAAATTTCACTATTTCAGGTTCTGTATGAGACATTTTAAGATATAGGTAGGCCCCTACTGATAGAAATTAGAAAATTGAAATAAAGTAATAAAGCACAAACTTAAAGCTGCTCTGTTCAAAGCTGTTATTACCAGAAACACAGCTTTTCTAAAATTCCGGTTTGCTTAGTTATCCGTTCGGCACAGGACAATTTATAGCGCGATACTGTCAGAAGTTCAGAACTAAAGACAGTTTGCGCAAGAACTATGGAAACAGCTTCTACAAGAGAACAAAATTTCCGCTTCTAGGTAGTTTTCAAAAGTCAAGAAATGACCTCGAGACCGAGACCGAGACAGTGAGGTCAAAGGCCGAGACCGAGACATGAAAAAACCTATTTCGAGACGTCTCGAGACCAAGACAGTGTCTCGACACAATCCAAGTCTGGCTCAGACTGCGTGAATGGCACACTCTGTCTTCATTAATGTACACTGATGGATTACATACTGCTCAACTCGATTCTAGTTGGTACATTATAACTTTCTGCGTCGCTTAGGTCTTTCACGTCGAAAGTGTTGACAACGTCACCGACTGTAATGTATTCTTATCAATGAAGCGCATCTCCACCATTTTCCTCTGTTCTGTTTTACCTCCCGTAACTTTTAATGTGGCATTTCAATGGAATACCCTACGGGATCTTAACTGCGCTCCTACTTGCTTACTTAAGTAAGTAAGTAAGTATATTCTTTAATATAACCAGCTGCCAAACAGCACTCTGGTGAACAAGCATGAGCAATATAAATTCACACAAACATCAAAATCAATACATGACCAGTGAGATTACGAAACAATAATTATTGTGATCAATATTCGAACAACATTCTGACTATAAATGTTTTTCTCATTTTGGTTGTCAGCTTTTGGCAGCACCCGGTCTGGGGCGTAGGCTGTACACCGTTGGCCTCGCGGGGGGAGCAACCCGTGGAGGACATGTCCTGGTGTTCCAAGAACAGCCGAAAACAGCCGGGCATGGGCAAGACGGCATAGCTGCTCGATCTTTGGGCTATCACCAGGGAGATACCGCTGACGGATTAGCCTATTCATCACGGCTTGGAGCCTACCCCTTTCTTGCTGCCCAGCATATCCCCACCATGCCGGGGCTGCATATAGCAGACGGAACAGCGAAGTAGTTCGCACCACGTCGTGTAGCTTTAGGCCAGCTAGACCATTGCTTCCCAAACTTTTCTGTGGCAGGTATTAACTTTCAGCGTCACGGACCGGCAGGAATTTTTTCCCACTGCAGGAGGACCGGTACCAAATTTATTAATTATTTCTCTTTTCGTTTTCGATCACATAAATTCCTGAAAATTTATTAAAATTGATTCAAATGCATTTTCAGCCAATTATACGACTCTATTGCCCTTTAAATGCTAGCCTAATAAGTCTGTTTTGTTATGGCTTTTAAAAATATAATAGCCATTTCTTGATTCTGAGACAATTTGACTAGTTTCTTGATTCACTTTGCGGACCGGCAACTGAGGGTTCGCGGACCGGCACCGGTCCGCGGACCACCACTTTGGGAAGCACTGAGCTAGACCATGGGCAGTGACCACGCGGAGGGCATACAGAGACCTGGCTCTACAGCATATTTTATCAATGTGCATGTCGAAACTAAGGGTGTCGAACATCGTTACACCAAGACCCTCATCCCTGGCTAAACCCGGCGTTTTTTTGGGTCGGTACCGCTCCTGTTGGCCCCCCGGACCCTCTGACAATCATCTCATGTGTCTAATTGTAGTTTATCTTAAGGTTACATGTACCCCCAGTGTGTAACATGTTCCAGTTCTGCAGGGATAGTAGCACTATTTGAGGATGGGACCTCAACACACTTCAACAGTGCGATAGAACTAGTCTATTGGTTCTCCATATCTTATTAATTATTCCAAATGCATGTGTGTTTGTATGTACTTACATCCATATGTAGAGCCCTGCGCCGGCCGCGCCGCGCCGTCGCCGCCGACTTTTCTTGCGCGCCGCCGCCGCCGATTTTTGTGGATCGGCGCGCCGCCGCCGCCGCCGCCGATAATTCCTCGGCGCGCCGCCGATGCCACGCTGATTTGTTTAATTGTTTTGTTACATATTTCATGTTTTGCCTGATTTCTTGATAAATTGTGGCTTCATTCATTCATTTCAGAGATTTATATAGCGCCCCTTCAAGATTATCTACTCAGAAGCGCTCCCGACTCAACCCCGGCTAAAGAGAACAGTCTTCAGGTTAGAGAAGAATGTGGCCGCAAGGGCTCTATGCATTAGGCGTAGATCCACAGGGAGCTCATTCCATATTGCAGGGCCAGCAGCAGAAAAGGCACGGCGCTGCATAATAGTTGTCCGTGACCGGGGAACAAGAAGCTCAGCCTGCTTAGAGGAGCGGAGAGAACCACGGCGCTGGACGCTCAGGGTGGAGCAGCAGAGCTCCTGTAAGTAAACAGGGGCCACACCCGCGAGGCTGCGGGAAAGGGAGCCAATGCAAGACATCCCGCATGTAATCACTGACATGGCCGAATCTTGCGATTCAGCCAATAAGGCTTCAGTGGGTAAAAGAATTAGACACAGACAGACAGTCAGAGACAGACAGACAGACACAAAGAGACAGACACAGACAGACAGACAGAGACAGATAGACAGACAGACAGAGAAAGACAGACAGACACAAAGAGACAGACAGAGACAGACAGACAGACAAAGGCAGATAGACAGACACACACACAAAGATAGACAGACATACAGAGACAGACAGACACAGGCACAGACAGGCAGACAACAGACATATGGTAGGATGGATGGATGGATGGATGGATGGATGGATGGATGGATGGATGGATGGATGGATGGATGGATGGATGGATGGATGACAGATAAATTGAATTGTTATTGTAATTGTAATTGAACATTTATATAGCGCCACTCAGAGATTCAGTGGCGCTCCCGACCACTTTGGTCACTTACAAATAAGATAGTCTTCAGTCGTTTCCGAAGCAGAGGAAGAGAAAGGCTGAGGTGCTCACGACTCAATTCATGCGGACGATGGTTCCAACTAGAGGGGTCGACATGTGCAAATTAAGCTTCTGGATTGAGTACTTGCACCACGCATGCGAAGGACAGCCAGAAGGCCTATGGCGGCCGAGCGACCAGGGAGTTTAGAGACCGACTTACATAGTCATAAGGTCTGAAGGTATGAAGGAGCTACCTCGAGTAGAGAGAGGGAGAGTTGCGCAAAAGTGTTAGAATTTGAACTGAATGCGTAATAGAAGCATGGATAGGAACGAGAGAAGGCCGAAACGGTCCTCTGTCTTACATACACATTACATATATACATACATACATACATACATGCACATGCACACATACATGTACATACATACACATACATACATATATACATACATATATATACATGCATAAATGCATACATGAATAATTACTTACTTACTTCCTTGCTTGCTTACACACTATCACACGTACAGGCCCGGATTTAGGAATGGTCACCATGTGTCAGTGCACAGGGGCCCCACCACATAGGGGCCTCCACCACAAAGGCAAGACACAATTTATCACAAATATCTAAAACTAAGAAACAGTTAAAAGGTCAGAAGTGAGTTGGTGTTGGGCGAGTAGACGGAGTAGTCATGTGAAATTAGTGAAACTTTGCATATTTTCTTCTTCGCAAATTCGGTCACTAGATCCTCAAAGTTGATAACACGCAGAATGTCAGCTTCTATGCTCATCAGAGTGAGCTGGTAAAATGTCCATCATCTGGTGTCGAATCTAGTGATACTGAGTAATAGCTTGATTCTTTGATGCGTGTATACTGCGTTGCACAGGGGGCTACACCTAAGTTAATACAGCCCTTGAACACATTAATACGGGCTGGCACACATACATGAACATTGAACACCCAAAGTCTATGTATAGGCCTACGCCGCCTACGTATAATAATATTTCAGGTTACACCGCCAATTGTGGCTTGGCCGGGTTGGCCCAGTGGCCTACACTAAAGGCATGTCGTTCAAAGTCCGCGCCATGGAATGCACGGTAGGGAGAATGAGAAGGAGGAGAACGAAGATATCGGGACGAAGACAAAATAATAGAGATATACGTATCCAGGTATCCTGAAGCGTGACCAATGAGAAGCAAGCTATAAGTCACGAGAATTTCTCGTGGAACTGATTGGACTAAAAGCCTTTACTCCTTATTACATACAAGTTTTGGTATTTTCTCTGTCTAATTTTCTACAGGCAAAGCACTGTAGGATTGCCTATACATGTATACAGAGGCGTCTACACCATGTAAACCTTGGATCAAATGCTCCATCCAAGAAACAGGGGGGATCTTATTGAGAAATTAGGGGGAGTTTAAATTTATAAAATATCGTACCATACAGTAAGGCAATAATTAAATAATTATTAAGATGCTTGAAGTTTAAACTTATTGTGGTTGTATCAATAATATTTAAAAAGGTATTAGGCTCCTGGGCATTTGCCCTCTCCCTCCTTTCGGTAGGCCTGGATCCTACGATCCTTCACTGGGAGCAAGTTGGGCTTCTTATCTCTGCATAGTAGAAATATGCTGTGGAGAAATTGGACTTTGACATCCTGCCGACTGATGACCCTGCCGCTGACCTCTTCTCTGCCGACTTCGAGCCCCTGTGCTGCATCTGTCTGTAGCGTTAGGCCGATAAACCCAGCCCTCGGTCGCTGCAGCTACGGAGCTACGGAGGCTTCTAAGATTCTATAATATATATCATCATCATCATCATCATCATCATCAGGATCCATGGGCCGAAAGCCCGTAGGTGTCCAATGCAAAGCTTGACATAATATATATAGATACAATTATAAACTATATATATATATATATACAATTATAAACTAAACAACCCAGCATAACTTTTCAGAAAATTCCAAGGTCCTCCGTATTCCTACCATTCGTCATAGGCTATCGTGCCACAAATGACACGCGTGCCATAGGTTGGATACCACGTACTGGTCTAATTCATCGTTATTGTGAATAGCCTACTGATAGATAATTACAGTATTCTAGTGAAATGCCACGAGAAAAGCGAATTGCGAAGTTGCAATGCTTATAAGTTTGCTGCAACATGTTGGTGCGTGGGGACAAATGGAAGAGCCACTGCAGGGAAAAACATGGTTTCAAATACAAAAGGTAGGCAGCCTATTGTATTATTCATCTTCATACAAGGTGCCAAAATAGACATGACTCATTGTACACTTAGTGTCGTTTCTCCTAGTTTTTGTTCTATTATTGGATGTCGTGTGAGGTTATTGTCATCCAATCTTTTCCCCAGACTCCAGTCAATTATTTGTTTTGGCAAAGTCTCTTTGGTGTATGGCATGTAGTCTACTGCTGATGTGAATTTAGGTGCGAATTACTAGTATTACACTGACAAAAAATACTGTCTGTAGCAGATGTTGTTTGCACAGTGGCAGCCTACTATATTGTGCTCGCAGTTTTCATTTTCAATCACTTATTGCTTTATAGTCTCACGGCTCGACTATTGTAGCGCCATAGGCTATATGATGGACTTCACGCCTGAAAGGCGGACCGGGTGCTGCAGGACCCTATTCAGGGACCCGGTCCCCCAGAATAGGGTCCTGCGCACTGCAGCCCGCCTTGTTGGCCGTATTCTGAGGTTTGGGCGGGTTTTTGAATACATGAGGGACGTGCTCCACTGGCTTCCTTACCCACAGCGTATTATGTATCGAATCTCTGTAGTCTTGGTCCGGCGCTGTATTGAGGGTCCATAGCCCCTCCGTACTTGCGGGAGCTCTGCTGCTCCACCACATGCGTCCAGCGCCGTTGATTTCTCTGCTATTAACTGCTATTGGCACTTATACTGGAAACCCCATCTGCAAACAATATCACGTTGCTTAGTAATTAAGCCTACATAGCTTAGTAGCCTTTTGTTCTTGTAGCCTTTTGTTATTGAACGTCTGTTCTCAGAATAATTGTCTCTCATGACAATTGCGAAAAATAATTGTTGAACATGTTTATCTTTATAATGTAAATTCTTTGCTGAACAACTTTTGAAACAAGTATGCGCCGTTAGACCACTGCGCCGACCACGCCGCCGCCGCCGCCGATTTTGTCGGGTCGGCGGCGCGCCGCCGCCGCCGACCCAAAATGACCGGCGCGCCGCCGCTGGCACTATGACGTCAGCGCAGAGCTCTATCCATATGCATATGCATTATAGCTTGTGTTTGTACGTATACGTGTATTGTGTAATATAATTGAGCATTTATATAGCGCCCCTTCAAGATATCTACTCAGAGGATCTCTGCGCTAGCCTACACGATGTTAATTGTCAGTCCTAACGTATATATTACATCAGTTAACAAAACAATACACAGTAAGCCGAAAGAGTCACCAGTGACGTGCCCACGCACACACGAGGAAGCGGAGGAACCGACCAACGGATTCCCGTCGACAGCTGAAAATGACATGGATGTTCAGAGTCTCTGGACCAAGTTGCCTCGATAGAGTTGAGCGACGACAGGTGATTACGTTCGCAAACACGGTGACGCTGCCGACGAGCAGTCCCCCACTGATGGTAGAAGATGACGCACGCCAGGTTATTCGTCGAAGCAACAAAGAGTACGCAGAAAAGGCATTCGTCGTGTGTCGGTCGGTAGATGGAAGAGCCACCGGTGACTAACCGTCGAGGTCACTTGAACGGCCCGAGTCGGTCGTCCTCACCCAGACGAAAACACTCGGCTACATGCGCCTTACACGGTCCCTATGGCTCAGATTTGACCGTACATCGAAAGTAGGCTACATGTGTGGTCTTGATGCAGTCACATAGCGACAAGGCGACACGAACAAAATACCCGTATGTATGTATTTAGATGTATGCACTTATGTATGTATGCATGCATGTATGTATGTGGACACATGCTGCATGATTAATTGTTTCTGAACATGCTAGCGGGGCTCGGTTTTCTGATTTGAGGCAATGAAGAGACAGTCTTTGATAGAGTTCCAATAATTTTGACAAAATCGTTTTGCGATTAGTAGCATAGCATTTAATTCGGGTCTAATAAGAAGCGGTTTGTCTCAGACTTGTATACGAAATATCAAACTTCGAGACCGAGACCGCGACCGAGACAGTGGGGACCAAGACCGAGACCGAGACACAAGGTCCGAGACAGTTCAAGACAGTTCAAAAGAGTGAAATGCACGTTGGACCTAAATCCCGAAACAATTTTTTTTCAGCGTTTTAAATTTAATACCAGGGACAAGTCACTGAAATCAGCCGATCACCTGAATGGCATAAACTGTAAAGAAATTAAAATATTTCAGCCATTCTGAAATCTTCAAAATGATTCTAAAATTTAAACCAACAACATTCCATAATGGCCTATTAGAGACTTAAAGTCGCATCACTCACCTTGAGAAACTATAGATGCTGTTCCAAGCGTTTCGCTTATGTTGGCTTTACATCATCGGCAAACTGCATGCCATTTACTTTGTTTTTCATTGATTTCAAATGGCTTGAATTCAAATTTAACTATTTCGTGTGCTTTATGAGACATTTCAAGATATTTTCACTGATAGAAATTAGAAAAATGAAATAAAGTAAACACTTAAAACTGCTCTTTTAAGAAAAAAAATTATCTGTTATTACCATAAACACCGCTTTTCTAAACTTCCGGTTTGTTTCGCACTTCAGAATAACTAGTTTTTCGTTCGGCAGAGGACAATTTTATAGCGCGATACTGTCAGAAGCTCAGAACTACAGACAGTTTGCGCGAGAACTATGGAGAGCGCTTCTACAAAAGATAAGACTCTCGCTTCTAGACAGTTTCCAAAAAGTCAAGAAAAATGACCTCGAGACCGAGATAGAGACCGAGACAGTGTGGTCCGAGACTAAGGCATCAAGAAACCTATCTCGAGCCGTCTCGAGACCGAGACAATCCACGTCTGGTTTGTCTACAAATACCCCTCTGTGCATTTGGCCCAAAAAGATGCATTTTTTGCTTCCAGATCAGCTACATGACATCACAGACAGCGTTTAAGGTTAAAAGATTTCGTAGCGTAATAGAAATTTTAATATTCGTTGACTGTACTTTGACTGCTGTAGATATTCACCAGAGGGAAGATTTTGTCTTCTTATAAAAGTAACCTAACGAAGTATTTGTACATTCGCCAGGTGGCAGAACCGTCTGTAAACCTCATAAGATCTCTATCTACCTTTATCAAGGGTAATGAAGCATTGTTCGCTACGTGTCAGAATCCCACACTTTTAACCGATGCCATACATGCAGGGAGTGGTTATTCATCTTTTATTTATAAGGATGACTTTTAATACCAACGATGACAGGTTATTACAACACTGAACATTGAAAACCAACCGAACCTAATTAGCAGAAAATGATTTTAAATTTTTGAAGTTTAACAGCTCTAATATAATATAAAAAAACCAGGCCATCCGGATTTCGTAATGCAGCTGACTATGGTCGCTGTTTCTTTATTTTTGCAAGGGCTTAACTTCAATTCTTTTAACTGGTTTTACTTTGTCATTCACACTGAATCAGGCATAAGATTTAACGTGCAGTGTACGTTTGCACAAAAGAAAGACTCAACGTTCACATCAACGTAGAATAGCTAGGTCTAATTTCCATAAGATGTTGATTCTTTTATGTTTGGCTGCCTGTAAGATCTTCTGTACACTGACCTCAAGTGGACCATTATGCACCTCTTCAGCATAATTTGTGCACATTTCGAGTGAATTCGCTCGACCGATTCGTTTGGCCATAAGCAGACAAAGCAAACACCGAGGAGAGCTGCTTTTCTTCACCCGGCCCAGACTAGGTCGTCTGTGTCAAACAGACTGAGACCTTATCGACGTCTTTTGTGTGCAGTCTCGGCTGTTAAACCATCTCCACTTTTGTGCTGGTCACGATCCGTAAATTTTAGGTGGAATTTTAGTTTGCTGTTTTAAGACCATATTCAGCTGTAGGCCTACTTCCTGTTTAAGCTCAGCGGTGTTTATGCATGAATTTCCCACATTACTCTAACTGAAGTTTAAACTTACTGACGTTAGATTTAAGCATCTTCAATATAAAAATAGTTTGCTTTGAATTACTAAGTCTAACTTCCTCTACCATCAACTGTAGAGGTCAGTCGCTATAGACTACATTGTAAATCCACCAAAAACATCCAATTTGTTTAGACTATCTATTAAAGAAGACTATAGTATTTCAATAATTGTATGCTATTAAATGTAAACTATTAGACTCAATAAAGAGTAGATTCTCACAATTTTGACGATTAAGAAGGGTATGATCGGAACTGACTACTCTTTCTAAAGGATACGGCATATAGTGTACTGAATATACAGCACAGATGAGTACAGTTAATCAGTTACTGTAAGAGAATCAGAACCAGTTCGGAGTTCCCTCACGAATCGCACCTATGTAACAAGGGTCACATTTTTGAAGCAAATGATGAGAGATGTAATTATAGACATCTCTTTCCAAAATTTACGTTATCGGCGCCTTGAAGGTACCATTGATTTATCGAAATCAAAAGGTTGTTCGAAGTGCTTTACTCCCATTTTCCAGTTAGGGCTAATTAAACGGCTGATGAATGATCTGCACCGTTTAAATGTTTCTCAAAAGGTCATCCTCTTTCATTTGCTCTGTCGTTGAGTATTTGCGAATAAGTCAGAACTAAACGCCAATTACGCATAAAAACGTTTTGAACAAATCTAATCTTCTCCTCTTCCGATAGTCAGACTTCTTTTCATCTTTAAATTCAAAGCTCGAAATTGTCACGTGATTGCGACACTTCCACTGTGCAGAATGTATCAATAAACAAAGTACCAACCAATAACAGACCCGGGAGATGACTTAGAATATGCTACAGTTTGCACTTTTCACCTCAAATTCTTTTCCAGAATCATGCTCTAATAATTATTAGAGTTGGACGTACTCATGTTCCAATCCAACTTCTCTCAACTACACAAGCACCGGCATTGTACAACAATTCGATGGAACACATACTCCTAATTTCCTACGCTTTGACTTTAGTAGCTTCTTGGGGGACGGTGAACGGAATAACTTTCGAACACTATTATCATACATTGTTTTGGTTCGCCATAGAAAAATTGATCAAATTTAAGTCAGTTTCATTCGCTAGATGGCAACAGCAAAATTATAGTTTGAACTAACAGTCCTAATCGTATCGACCTGCAACCCATGTTATAGTATTGTCTAGGACATTTCCCTGGATATTTCCCCGGACATTTCCCCGACATTTCCCCGGACATTCCCCCCAAGAGATTAATTTCTCGGATCTTTACTGCGGGTGGCTCGGTCGCAATATAAACGTGGAGTAGCCTACAATACAATACAATACAACACATTACAATACAACTGGGGCGCGGTGGTTTGGAGGTATGTTCGGTGCCTTGCAGCTGGAGGGTGGCGGTTTCGAATCCACCTCAAAGTCGCCGCGTAGGGACCCTGGGCAAGTCCTTCACTCGCAATTGCTCATGCGCTTCGGCGTGAAACTCCGATTCAGCGTCTGCGCAGTAGTCGGGAGCGCCTCTGAATGGACAATCTGGTAGGGGCGCTATAACAAGTGTTCAAATACAAATACAATACAATAGGACAATTCCCCCGGACATTCCCCCCTATTCTCATTTACCCAGCATAAATATTCATGAGAAAGTGCATTTTATTTGCTATCTCAATTAATTATTAATTATTTATATAGCTGTATTAATTATCAAGTAGAGGCATGTGTAGAGGCATTTCATGTGTATCAAGTAGAAGCATTTCAGAATTTTAATACAGTTTCTAATCAGACACCACTACGCATTCAGAACTGCAAGTTATGTGCTATTCCGCGCAAGTACTCCAGACTCGATCGCTGCTTGAACTATATTTAATGGTCGTGGATACAGTCACGCCCGACGTGAGCCTATACACAGTCCTGACTAGAATCACGCCCGCGACGCAATTGGTCAATGCGTGTCACATGTGAAAGGAGCCGACCGAAAAACAATCCCAAATGCGGTAGAAGCTTGTTCGTCATGTTTTTTAATGACGACACTAACCCTAACCCTGACCCTAATCGACCCTCACGACGCCTAACCTGACCCTAACCGACCATCACGACGCCTAACCTGACCTAACCTGACCCTAAACGCTAACGTCCGGGGCATCTTATGCGTGTATAAGAAAAACTCTGAATATTAATGCACGTTAATATTGCATGATAATTAACACAGCTTCTTAGTACAGCCAATAAAATGCACTTTCTCATCAATATTTATGCCGGTAAGTGATCAAATGGGGAATGTTCGGGGGAATTTCCCTAGGGAAAATGTCAGTGGGGGGGTGAAGGCGGGGTGAAACGTCCGGGGAAATGTCCAGCGTGGAATTGTCCGGATATCATTATAGTAACACCATATGCGAAAAACACGAATGACTTTTAATTTAAGAAATCCGCAAAATACTTTTGCCTGTGAAAATGTTTATAATATTTAAAATGGCTCAACAATTTAGGTAGGCCCTAATATTTAGAATACAACTTTGCGGCGAAATATTCCGACGACAATAAAACGAAGCCATAAAGAAAGGGGAAATTTTTTATAAAACCACGGAATTACTAAACATGACTCAACTGCCTGTGGAAATAAACAGTTCGCCATGGTTAATCATGCATTCTGGTCTCATCATACGTTTGCTTCCTTCAGCTTTCCATAATACAGGTAGAAGGAAGCAGGTGTGTTTGAAAACCGTGTTCTCTTCATGATTTATGCAGACCATACAAAGACGACTGACACACAGCAGCAGACGACGCCCTTCTCTTTATTGATCGACCTCATTCAGGCTCAGGACTATCTATAGACCTACAGCATGTGACGTCTACCATTAGGAATCTATGCAACCGTGGTCACGCGCGGTTTAAGTGTACATCAGCCATAAACACTCATCAATTGCAAGGCTGATTCATATTAGTCACGGTTGCCCTAGAAACCACGAGCAGTTCATTCCTAACTTCCTCTTTCTTGCCCACAGACGAACTCAAGTTGTTTGATGTCTACCAAAAGAGCCATGAAATTGCACAGTGTAGACCTATCGAGTAGACAAGGAAGTTGTCGTGTTGGGGGACTTTTATGATCGTGTTTTCACTTCAGATGACAGATCCTTCAAATGAAGGACTGATGATTCTAAGAAGTTTCTATAGGTACATTTCAACTGGTGTGACGCTTCTCCATTTCCATGGTTATACCTAAACACATTCTCAGATATCAATGTTTTTATAGGACACATACGTAGTTACCTGACTAATAGTGGTGTTCTTAAATTTTTCGTTTTGGGCACCACAGGTAAAGACAGTATGTGGGCTATCTGGGGGGGGGGGGTGTGGTGTTATTTTTCCTTATTTGTCCTGTAGACATCATGTCTGGTTATTTGCCTAAGATTCATGACTTGGTATATTTCTGATACGCAAGGCGTCTGTCGTCAGCTAAACACAGGTAAAATACGATCATTATGCACTCAATAAAGCGCAGTGTACCATGCAGACAGAACGATGTCTATGGAAAGCCAGTTGCATCATTTTACAACCATTAAAAGACATGATCTAAGATTCTGAATATTTTCTTCCGAAAGAAGGATCAACCTAAGACCTTTTATACCAAAATCCCAGCCCGTACAGCAGTCACAAGTATAATGTTAACAGGCCTAGTAGAATTGTTTAGCAGCTACTCTGACCCCTCTGATCCTCTGGAAACCGGACTCGGACCTCCCTCGGACTACTCTTTTGGACAACCCTTCTGACTAGACGCAGCGCTCGTGAATAAGCTGGTGCCCTGCGCTTGACTTTCGAGTAGCGCTTTAGAAGTTTGGAGATTACGATTACAATTGTTTGTATTATTTAAGAATAATAAAATCAATCTAATCTCTTTCATCGTAGACTAACTTCTCTACTCTGTCATTTATTGGAATTAAACCTGACTTCAAAGAATGGTGCTTTTTGATTACGATGTCACTTTAAACGGCCATCAGCTGATCACTGATGCCTTAATTGGACATAATAAGTTACGGTACCATAGAAGTTGTTAGATTATATTAAATAGAAGGCAGTCTTTAAACCATTGCCAATTAATGACTATTTTCATTTGTTCCATTTTCACCCGTTTACATTACATGATGGATACTGAAGTTGCAAATGTATACGCATATCAATTGTTGAATGTATCACCAATAATTTATTTACTGTCTTCTGGTGAAAGTTTCTACACATTTACCTCATAGTGGGGACGTCATTGGCATTAGTTAATTGACTTCTGTTACACATTGTCTCCGACTGTTTCTGTTATATTCTACACACCAGTCTCAGTGGTCGTAATAAACACTGCTCCGGCGCTCAATAAGTTGCTGCGAAAGACAGAATATAGAAACAGACTGTATGCAAATACTACACTTTAAATCGTGTACTTCCTGATTCTAGAGAAGAGATTGAAATGTCGTTCTGTAGTTGTGACTGGATTTACAACTGAAAAGCTTTCCTGTTCAGACATGCCTAGATCCTATCATACACACGTATAAATTTCATATAGATGTAACTTAGGAAGACCCTCAGTGACATCAAGTGCGTGAACAAATGTGAGAGTGCACAAGTTAGCAAATATAATCTTCGTGTTTTTGGAGCTAAACAGAAGAACGTCTACGCATTCATATGCACGAAGCAAGGGGTCAAAAGGTCGGTTGAGTCGTGCGTGAAAATCTCTTGCAATTCAAATATTTAAATATCAAAGCAAATATTGTGAAGCAAATATGGCTAAGCTTATATTACCACGAGATCCTAACAATGTTCCATTTCTTTCAGCAAATAGAAAAATGCTCCAGGTATATGGACCTTATTTTTAATTGCCTTTTTCCGTTCATTTAACACTTTAATGTCGAGCATGTAAGCGACTGGGGAGCCAATGCAGATCGTCGTTAAAGTATGAAACTAATGTCTAGGTCGCGAAGAAATGTAATCCTCCAAAACTCATCGGTGGAAATCGAAAACATTATATTTTTATAGCTGTAACCAACACGTTCTTGTTCCGTTGTAGCTCGAGTGGAAGGTGTTGCAAGGAATTAATTAATTTACATTATTATGGTCCCTGGCTGTTTGACACAGGGCGCTGAGAGGCAGAATGAAACAAACGAAGACTGTTCAAAAGTCTCTTTGGGCGTTTGATAAGTCAGCGGACTTCATATCATCATCATCTTTGCAGACTATGGACACATAACTTTATAAATTATATGTAACATATTGTTTCGTAAACCATTTGTGAGATTTCTAGGATCTTCTTTTATTGACATTTTATTGCAACCTTTGAAAGGTTTATTCTGCGCTCTATAAATAGCTGCTCGATGGAAGCCTCGCCAATACGAGGTATTGCAGGCAAGGTACATTTCTTAAATCTATTCTAATCATCATGCATGTTGGCCTAGTGCTAGTGTTCAGCAGAGCAGAGCGTTGTACACAGGTGCGACTCCAATGTTTATACCTGCGTCTGTTATATTAACAATTAGCCTGGTGGCATGTGTCCTACATTCACTGCAGGGCTGAAAATATGAGTAGGCCTATGTGGTTTTCCACTGAAGGCTTATTTTGTATACAACAAAGACTTAGGCTTACGAGCGCCAAAGTCTGTCGTCTGAAGGACGCAAGAAAACAAGGAAGGCTCCAAATTCAAACGAAATAAGTAAACAATTATATTTGCAAAATACATACAATATATTAAAAATTCATTTAAAGAGTTGTGCAATAGGATCATAGGCCTACTATAGGCCTATGTATTGATTAAGTATTACAGGAATATAACTAAAATAAACGAATCAGGTTTCGTAATAATCAGATCATTTTAAAATACAGTACATGAATGCAACATTTTAGCTCATAATGATACATAAGGCAAATACAAGAACATTTTGAAATTCATTAGAAGTAACAAATCAAAAACCATAAGGACTGGTTTTTTCAAGAGGTAATTTAATCAATGGAACAAGTTTTGAGCAAAATAATGCCTAATTCTAGATAGTTGTTCTCGATCGTCCTATAAAAATTTACATCATACTCAGTGCTTCTGAAAGACTCTGATTTGGCGCTAAGACAAATGCTGAGTTCAATCAATCAATCAGCCGTTTTATTGAATCAACAACAGCACAATTAATTAACAATCAGTCATTTAAAAAAGAGTTAATCTGCTGATGCCGTCAACAGGACAGCCCTAAAGGATAAAATAATCCGCTATTGCAGGGCTGCCCTTTTCCACATTACATTTACTGATGGCAAGACGATTTTTATGATCATATACTTATAGAAAAATCAACTTAAATAACAATGTTAGGGCTAAATCATAGCCAAACAACTAAATAAAAAAAACATTGCAGTACAAGATTTAAAACAAACAAACAAATCAAAAACAAAACAGATTATAATGTTCACAGTTGTAGATCTTAAACAATCTTAACTACAGGTACAATCACGGGGGGCCGTGGCGCATTGGATAACATCTGGCACAGTGACTGAGAGGTACCGAGTTCGAGCCCCCGTTGGGCGGATATGCTTTGTAGGCTGCTATTAGCGCCGTTGTATTGCAAGCTGTCTGTTCTGTTAGTAGTTAAGATTTCAATTGCATAACATGTAAATGTACAGCGCAGTGCGTTTGTCAGGCGCTTATTAAAGAAAAGATATTATTATTATTATTATATTATATATATATATAATCTATCGAGTCATATTCTTTTTATGTGTTCAACAGATAATGTTTTAGTTGAGCTTTAAATTGAGCCATGTGTAATATATTTATTAAATTTGGAGGAAGAGAATCCCAAAGTGGTGGACCTGAGCATTTAATTGAGAACTGCTTAGTCCTGGTTCGTGCCCCTGGGGTTCGATATTTACAGGATGCTCTAGTATCATGTCCATGGATAGCTACACCCTTAAGGAAATATTTATCAAACAGTGATGGAAGAAGCCTATAATGAGTTTACAGCTAAAATTACAAATAATTGATTATCGAAAAGGCAGTCATTCCGTACATTTAACCCTCAGATTACCAGAATTTTTTGTTACACTGAGTACCAGTGGGGTCAAAAATTACCCCAACACAATTTTTACAATAAGTTATTTGTTTTTTGCATGTTTATTTATTACCATGAAAACAATTATTAGAAAGTGTTTTTTATTTGAAACATGTATAGGCTGTTGAAATGAATAAATTTTTTATTTAATACTTACAGATTAGTGTTCAAAGTGACCGAGTGTTCAATGTTCAAAACTAATACGGACATTCCTGTTACTGTTTGAAGTTTATACAGGTATACTCGGCAAAAACGACCTCATTGCGCTTACAGGCGGCACAGATTATGTTGGAATTCTTATCACTTTCTAATGATTTTGTCCACTTGTCAAATATTGTTCTAATAGTTGCAAGTCGTTTAGGATATTGACGTTCTCTTCTGCGCACCGCATCGTCAAATCTAAGGGCACGTGATATTTTCTGGAACCGATTTCTAGTCATGCTGTCGCTGAAACATCGTCTAAACTCTGTAGCTGCTGCACTGCTTCATTTCTTGACTTGTCCGAAATATCACTCCATGTTTCACCATAGATGGCATTATCTTTCTTATTTATCCACTCCAGTTTCTTATATGATTGGTTTTCTCATAACTAGTTGGACACCTGTTAGCGGACTGTCAACATTTTTGTAATAAATATATCATGTAAACAATTTATAATAGTTTATCTTTGTTAAAAATACTTCTAAAATAAATGTTAGCTCAATAAAAATGTATTTTGTTATTTTTACATATGTCAGAATCAATCAGTTTACACTTGGGTCAAAAACGACCCCACTGGTACTCAGTGTATAAATAGAATACCTGCTCCACCTGGTGTTAGAAAATGTAAATAAAACTTGGAATTTTGTACAAAACAGGAATACCTATAAAGTCATAAAATTTCGTTGAGATATCTCTTATGGGGGTGAGCAGCACTAATGCAAACTACCTCTGGGGTCATTTTTGACCCCAGCGGTAGTCGCAGGGTTAAATTCAACAAGTCTGTTTCGAGCTAGGTTCATTCCGAAATCGCGAGTAACAGATTTTCTTACTTTATTTCCTGAAACGTAATGTAAAATGAGATGAAAAGGAAAAGAACGAAGCAAGGAAAAACACTAAACGCTCAACATCTGAACTACTTTCGCTCCGCTCAAAGACTGACATATATCCAGGTGATTTGTAATGCAGAATTGACAACTGATTAGTGAAATAAATGAAACCAGGAAACCATCCAATACAAAATATTAAATATGTGTACGACATCCAAATGAAATTTATTCCTTTGGTTGCCATAACTAGAACCACTAAATTCGTGTTGAAGAGTTATTTCTTAGTCAGGCTAAGCAAAACAGCGAAGCCAATCAAAGTAAGCCATTCAAAGTAAAATCATAAAATGCTTTAAAAATGTTTAATTCAGACAAACGTCACAGTACCATCGGCATTTACATTCTGTTTCCGAAAAAGCACTTTTAAAATTGAAAAACAATTGAAATGTAATAACTATACCTGCGTGATTATGCATAACATATAAAACGTTGGACATGAGAAAATTATGGCCTGGATAAAATTTACAAGTAATTGAAAACGTTGATTGGTTTGACAGAATTCAAATGCCAGTTCATTTCTAAATGGTGTAAAAGAATCATACAAAATATATACGAATTTTTACTACAACTAAATACTTTGTAAACTCAACAATTCATTAAACAGACAACGTCGTGTGATGCTTAAGGTCTAAGTGTTCTTTAAAGGTGCGTACTGTGTATCACTCTCCTCAGTCATAAACTGAACAGGTTTTCGGAAATTGGATTGTAAAGCAAAATTCAGTTCTCCATAAAAAGGTGCATTTGGATTCTGAGCAGATGTTTGATGAGGTGGTTTGATCGGTGGCAAAGGAACAGCTCTCTTGTGGGTGACGTCAATGTTGTCTGGATTAGGTATCACGGAATACGGATCACTTTCCTACAACATATCATTTTTTAACTCATAATAGTAACCGAATCAGGCTTACGATCCAAAGCTCTCGTAATTCCAGTTGGCAAATCAATAGCCTTCTTAATCCCCACATTAATGTCAAGCATATACGTGTATTATCATAAATTAATGCATTGAAAAAATGTTAAGGCTGAAAAAGTTATAATTTCATTGCTCATTCATAGAGTACAACACTCCGTCAGAAATTATTTTAAGAGATTTCGTCAATGAGCAGAATGAAGCTGACTACATCACAATAAGAGATTAGTAATCTGACACTGAAGCATTTGAAAAAGTTACGTGAACAGGTCGATAGTGAATATTTGTAAAATTCAAAAGATACAGCAAAATTCAGGAGGTATGCATTGGTGTAAAGCTATCGAGTTGACGCTAAATATTTGGTGCAACAAAAGTTAAATTTAGTTATTCCGTCTAGATTACGAGACAAGTTTGTTCGCTTCGTGCCAACGCCTGCGTTCTCTTCCGTTGCATTGTAGCATCGACTTCGCAGGCACTGCTGTGTCACTATCAGATACTGTCAAAACACTTGGGCAGTTAGCTCACATACCGACCGCACATAGCAAACCGTTGTAAATCTTGTTTACAGCGCAATACGTCACATCAGGTCGGCTCTGACTAAGAATATTTCGCAAACCATAGCCTGTTCACTTGTCTCCTCTCGCCATCATTATGCTAATTGGGTTTTTGTGGGTCTATCGGACCTTAAACTCAAAAGGATGCAACGAATCCAAAACTCCTTAACTCGCGCAGTGGCAGGGCAAGGGGGGAGTCGGGGGCTTAGCCCCCATAACTGCGGCTCAGCCCCTCCTCCAAAAGTGGGAGATCACTGCAAGGGGGGGACAAAAGGGAAGGGCTTGGAGCTTTAGCCCTTCCCCCAAATCTGAAATCCTGGCGCCTCCACTGAGCTCGCGTAGTGCTGCGTGTCCCACTACGAACAAGCTCCTCAGTCCTACTCCATGAGCTGCATTGACTCCTGCTGAGTTCAGCTTAAAATGTAAATTGGCCTGTTTGATCTGCACAGCCCTCAGTACCAGCACACCTACGCACCTTCAATCACTACTAACTCCTTACCTCCCTCCACGTTGCCTGCGAACAGCAAGTACAGGTCTCTTAAGATGAGCCACGAAGCAGAACAGTTATGGGCTCTCATGCATTCCATGCCTCTGCCCCAAGTATCGGAACCGTCTGCCACTCTCTTTTCATATACTTCAAATTCACTCCCTCCTTCAGAAACGGATGAAGACTCACCATTCCTCATTGGCTTTCAAGCACTTGGATATCTAATTGCATCTTCTCCTGGCAGCGCCTCAGATTCACATTTCGATGTAACCATGCGCGCGTTACAACTTTAAATTATAAATAATATATTGAATCGATAAATAAAGAACTCAAATGATTGAGATGCTACAATTGTCAATCACTTCTCTTGTAAGACATAAATTGTCTCTAAGCGAGTGATAACAAAAGCGAATAATGCGATTGTAGAAAGTAGGCGGTGAACTATAATAATAGGACTACTTTGTCTTTCCATATTAGTATTGCACGGCACCGCCTTTGTTAAACATCGCTACATTTTTATGGTTGACGTTGAAAATGTCTGAGAGTCAATTTAACTGAGTCAGAATGATTTACCTGATCATCTGTTCTTTGGTTCGTTTTATTGACCTTCGCGTAATTCGGAATCGTTGACTTTTCTTTCGTCTTCGTTTCTTTAGTTGCTTTTCGGTGCGTTTCTGATCGGGGGGAGGTGGGAATGCTGCACTCTTCGTACGGGATGGGGTCTCTTCTGGATTCCGATGAGGGTTCGGAGTGGTCTCGGGTTGTCCCTCGACTTGTAACGGTTCTTTCGTCTCCTCCGTCGCCTATTTGGCTGCAGAAACATAGTTACCTGGTACCGTGAGATATAACTTAACAGTAAAATGTAAAAACTGGTATAAGTGCGCGGGATTTAAGAGACCTAAGAGGTCTAAGAGACGCTCATATGAAAGCTGGTGGCCCTCTGCGACTATGTCCAGTTCGACAATTGTGATCCATGTTAACTTTAAATGATGGGACGAGAACCCGTGTTGTTGAGGCGAAATGGCGACGCGTTATGCGCTAGAAATATCGAGTCATTGTATTGGTTATAAATGCTTTGAACATTTATATAGTGCCACATCAGATGAAAGAAATCAGAAGCTGACAAAGAATTATGTAAAGGATTTCCAGAAGTGTTAAAATAGTATTTGATTACCGAAAAGTTACGATAGAGTTATAAGTTTACAATTAATCGGATTCCACCATGTTGCATCAGTAGAGCTACATGTAGGCCTAAGCAGTGATTTCAGCTGCAAGTCGGTTTCAGTAATTTACACAAGAAAGCATCAGGCGCAAAGCATCGTAAATAAAAGTGTATGGATTTATAATAATTCAAATAATTCATTCTATTTGGACCAACAAATTTAAAACATTTGTGTGATAACATGAATTCAATGAACATGGATTTATTTACTTTGATAATTCATAAGTTAGTTTTGTTCAGTCGAAATTAAGGTCATTATTATCTTTTATAGATTGTTAGTTGAAATAGCAGTCTTACCTGAACTCGTTTTTCGTTTCTAAAACGCAAACACTTTAATAGTTTAGATCTACACTGCTGTCCTTGTCATGCAAGTACAACATGCTGGGATAAATATCCCAAACAATCCAGGCTTTCTTGTGATCGCCCATAGTTGCTTACTGTTTTTAAGATATTTTAAGAAGTCGATAAATGATTGGAAATATGATGTTCGAAAATCTACTGCACCTTTCACTAATAGAGCCCATTTATGTATTCATCAAAGATGAATATGGGACTGGAATAAATAAATTTATTCTCCAATATAACTATCTCTTGCTAATCATCGTAACAGCTACTTTTCGTTATATAATATGCAATTCTGATGCTTGTAACAGCAGGATTTCCGGTTGCTATAAACCAATCTTTGTAAAATCTCAAAGGGTGATGTTCGTAACTTGAGATGGATATGTTTTATTTTCTGAAACTGTTGCTAACTGGTTAGAAATAGTCAGGACCTGGTTAATGCAAACTTTCGATAAGATAATCTGTTTTTGCGTGTGTTTTATTAATTAAATCAGCAACACAAATAGCATTGCAGGATAAAAATTGTTCTTTTTTTAAATTTAATTGGTGAAGACTTTTCAGGGGATAGGGGACAAAATTCATTACGAGACATGCGGGGATGGGGACGAGATTGTCTCCCGCAAAATTCTCTAGCCCGCACTCTACAGATAACTACGATAATATTCCATTCTATGTGTATAAATCATGGAATATTGTTGTAGTTTTCTCTAAACCTCCAATTTTACTGAGTCATGAGAGAGGATACTCTACTCTGAAAGAGAAGACTTTTCATAAACTTAACATATGGGAATTATGATTCCTCGTTCACCGATGTACATATGATGTAGCCCAGGGGTCTCCAAAGTTTTCCAGCGGGGGGCCACATTGCTGACTTTCTAAAGCTCCACGGTCAAAACTCCGAAGAAAATAATTTCTCTGTGCGCAGCTGTCCAGTGAATTGTGAGTAATGCGATGAATGCTTGGATTCATAATGTCTCCGAATATTGTACTCTTTAAGCACTGCAATGGTGTCATTGCATATCAGGCACAGTGCCTTACAAACAGCGACATGGATTTTGGCAATATGCATGTCAGAGTACAGCGGCGTTAAAATGTTCAATTTTCCCAATTTAGTTAGTTTCTTTAAGGAGAGTTCCGCGGGCCAGATTAAAGGCCTTAGCGGGTCGGATGTGGCCCGCGGGCTGTACTTTGGAGACTCCTGATGTAGCCTATTAGTAAAAGCCTACTAAGTTTGTACTTAGATCAACTTAAAATACGAAACTAAAGCTCGGCATGGCATGCACTGTTAAGGCATTTGCAGAAGAATCGTGATAAAATGTTAACTAGGAAGCCAATATCATTCAATGTCTGTGCTGTCTTAGTAAATAGCCAAAGCCAAACGTGTAGTGCATCGATAATTATTAATTAATCAAATAAATCAGGTAGGACTGCTTCGCTGAAATCAGATAAATGGCCGTGGAAGAAAATTGACTGTAACTCTGGACTTAAAATACGAGTGCATCCGTTTCTGAATTTTTACTGAATACGATAAAGCGTTAAAAACTGTACAAAATGCATTTTGTATCAGATTTTATTTGAATGACCTTACCCAGTTTCAACTATAACCATAGGATCTGGTATTGTTGATACCGGTACGCATTTTATAGTTACACATTGAAGGTACATCGTTTGCTAAAAGGTTATGAGGAAGAAATTTGATAGGAATTATTTTTAAACAAGTAGAAATTGGTCATTTTCTTCGCCCTATTAAAAGCATCGCTAGCCGTTAAGTCAGTTGGTTTCACTGTCTAAACCTGTTTCAGACGTAGGCGAAACAACGATCAACTTGAGTACTAAAAAGTTTTAATCTATGAAAAAAGTTTTTAGGGTAAAACATACATCGAGACTTAAATTTATATTTAAAAATAAACTAAAATATTTAATGTATGCAGAGTGATTTATTCAGAAATGATGTAGAAATACCTTTGGAGGTCGATGTGGAAGTAGACAGTGTGTTGGCGTCTTTTGCACAGCATCTGCAGTTTACTCTGATTAAAAGGATTGGAAAAACAATGAACCCAACTGTGATGGACATTAGAACGAAGAGAAAGCCCCAGAGACATCGACTGCATCCGCCGTCTGTGAAAAGAAGTGACAATAAATGCCAAGAAATATAAACCTTAATAATCAGCTTTTGCACAAATGGTCCTGAATATTAACAAGCATATTTGACATTAACAGATTAAAGGCGAATCTGGGATATATATGCGCACCTGAATTGCAATAAGACATTTATTCTTTTCCGGGTATATAGGCCTATTTACTGTACAGTTGTCTTAATTTATTTAACCCAAGCATTTAAATTTGCGCAGAAAATGTTTTAAGACTACATTTGCATAGAGTTTATTACCACATTCTTAACCAATGACAATTGAAATTTTGGTCCCGCGAGCTCACGCTTCTATTAGACAGCGTCGAGCCTTTTCAATTGTCCGCATATAAGGGACGTCGGTACATGAGGTCCCTAGACACTATGAGGTCCTTAGGCATGTGAGGACCCTACGTGCAATGGATTACGGAGTCGTCCATTGAGGACGTCCACTAAATGTTATCTATTCTATCCCTCGCCCTTTCCTTAATCCTTTGTCCACATTTGTCCGATTTTAATTATCTTGCCACACATTTTACGAATGTCCGCACTCCAACGGAATATTAAGGCTTACATGTAGGGAAACCTGATGATCCTGCAGGGTTAACAGATTGGTGACTTTGATACTGTCGCTTCCAGCAAATAAACTCTTAAATGGATACTACACATAAGAGACTCTGATGTCTGATTGAAGGCGCAGTCGCTATTCAGAAATAACCTTATCTACCAAACTTATTGAAAGAGATCAGAAACAGAAGTGGATGGAATAGAGTTTTCCCTGCCTAAAATACTCAGAAATGCCAACTGGACACTTCCTCAAACTGGGGTTCTGAGTGAGCGCCGTTAAGCTTCCCTATAGAGGGGGTCTGGGGTCATTCACAGATTTACACGGGCGATAAATGCCTCAAGTTCATCCAGTTCATCCAGTGCAGTGCCCCAGCATCAGGGGACATTTCCTGCAAGGCCGAAAGTGAGACAAACTCTTCACCGTCAGGGCTCCAGAAGCCGGCTACTTCTGAACTCTACGAAGCTGTATTTTAGATTGAACTATTTGCAATTAGCTCATAAATTATTTAAAATTTCTCATTATCAAAACATTTATGTTTTACGTTGCTCCGAGTGTTTGTTAAAGTCATAGACCCCTTAAATGATTAACGTTTTCTAAGAAAAGTTAAATTACAGTTAACATAGCCTAATGTGAAATAACAAGGATTTTAAGTGGTTCAGAAGACGTTTAGTCTGTGTTAGAAACACTGCAATTAACCTTGAAGTTATTTGGTAGACTTGTGCAACATCAGCACTGCAGTGCAATATCGGTCACTTCAATCATTCAAGATCTAATCACAATCCAACCACTTCGCTCAACCCTCTACTCTTCCGCCCTAACATTTCTCCGCCATTTTGTCAGCTGATGAATAACATTTGTGAATTGCAGTATATCCATAGTGGTTCCGCCTATCTGTAACAAACTTCTGCAAGAATTACGCCAAATATTTTATCCATCCTACGAACTCGCCAAAAGCTCGCCTCTTGCCATCTCTACACGCTCCACACTGCTCTTTCACAAAAATAATTCTATCCTCTTGTATGTATACATGTACAATGTACATGCAGTGGCGTAACTAGGGGTTCGTGCGCCCGGGGGCAAGAATTTCCTGAAAATTTCTGACCTTTTTTTGCTTTTCCGTCTGTTTTTCAACAAGAAACTTGTCAAATCTCATTTTGCGCCCCCTCGCCCCCACCCAAGTGCAAGACTCACGTACAAAAGTTACTTTTAAAACTATTTTTCTATTTTTACCTGATTTCTTTCACACACAAAATTGTCAGAAGCCTAATTTTGCGCCCCTGTCCTGCTTTGCTCCCCCCCGCCCCTCGTTACGCCACTGTGTACATGTATGTATGTATGTAATGTATGTATGTATGTATGTATGTATATATGTATGTATGTATGTATGTATGTATGCATGCATGTATGTATTAGGTGGTTCCATCCATAATGACAAATTTTCATGTTGGTTCTTTTTTATTCTCCAACCCACCATTTGGTGATATGACTTATAGAGACTCTTTAACCAAAATATTTTCAATATATAAAATTATTTAGGACTTGCCCAAGCCAGTTGAAGTTACGATAATTTCGCATGTTCCCATAATTTCAGTTTCGTTGTTTAAAATTATGAGCTATATTGTTACTGGAATTTTTCCAGCTGTGCCACTGCAAACTCAACAACCTCATCCTTCCATGATGCAATCATGGCTACCAATATCGACACTGGTCTCTGGACATGATGTAATCAAGCTGTTGTCTGTACCAGAACTTGATGATGGAACAGCAGTTACAATGTCACATGCAATGGTTGATAGCATTAATGAATAGGGTTTGCATAATCGTATCAAAGTTTTATAATCTCTCTCTCTCTCTCTCTCTCTCTCTCTCTCTCTCTCTCTCTCTCTCTCTCTCTCTCTCTCTCTTCAACCGTCCTCGATACGAGGGTTGGTCGCATTGTAGACGATTCTTCTCCATCCTCTCCTGTCCTCGGTTTCTCGCAGCAACCTTTCCGTTGATAATTCCAACCATTCGCCCACATTGTCCATCCATCTCTTCCTTGGTTTTCCTCTTGCTCTTGCTCCCGGTACCGTTCCTTGCATAATTTCTTTCTCTAGACATTCACCTTGTTTCCTCATTATATGCCCAAAGTAAGACATCTTTCTTCTTTTGATTGATTCCAGTAAATTCCTTTCCACTCCCGCCGTCTCTAACACCCATTTATTTGTTTTTTCTCTATCCATGATATACCCAGTATTTTTCGTATGCATTTAATTTCAAATGCTTTTATTCTCTCCTCATCCCTCTTTTTGATTGTCCAGCTCTCGCAGCCATACATCATCACTGGCATAAGTGTCCTCATTAATTTAATCTTTGTGTTAATTTTTACGTTATGGCTTTTCCACAGTTTCATCAGATCTGCACCTATTCCAAGTCCTCTTGCAGTTCTTATTCTTTATAATTTGATACTACAGCCTTAAATACTGGAAGAAATGGTAGCGTGTGCGTATTGTTGGAAAGAGAAATAGGTCGAGAACTCCTCAAACTGGCATGCCGCCACCACATTTCTGAAATCATGTTGGAGAAACTTGAGAAAGTCATTAGCCTGTATGATGCATCGAAGTCTCCCAACATTGAGCTATTTGGCCACTTTAAAGATTTACCTAGAGAATAGATCAGGCCTCCTTTTCCAAAACCACAGAGAATGAGCGGCGCGCCGGTCATTTTTGGTCGGCGGCGGCGGCGCGCCGCCGACCCGACAAAATCGGCGGCGGCGGCGGCGCGGCGCGGCGTGGTCGGCGCAGTGGTCTAACGGCGCATACTTGTTTCAAAAGTTGTTCAGCAAAGAATTTACATTATAAAGATAAACATGTTCAACAATTATTTTTCGCAATTGTCATGAGAGACAATTATTCTGAGAACAGACGTTCAATAACAAAAGGCTACAAGAACAAAAGGCTACTAAGCTATGTAGGCTTAATTACTAAGCAACGTGATATTGTTTGCAGATGGGGTTTCCAGTATAAGTGCCAATAGCAGTTAATAGCGGAGAAATCAACGGCGCTGGACGCATGTGGTGGAGCAGCAGAGCTCCCGCAAGTACGGAGGGGCTATGGACCCTCAATACAGCGCCGGACCAAGACTACAGAGATTCGATACATAATACGCTGTGGGTAAGGAAGCCAGTGGAGCACGTCCCTCATGTATTCAAAAACCCGCCCAAACCTCAGAATGCGGCCAACAAGGCGGGCTGCAGTGCGCAGGACCCTATTCAGGGACCCGGTCCGGCAGGCGTGAAGTCCATCATATATGGCGCTACAATAGTCAAGCCGTGAGACTGTAAAGCAATAAGTGATTGAAAATGAAAACTGCGAGCACAATATAGTACCGCTGTGCAAACAACATCTGCTACAGACAGTATTTTTTGTCAGTGTAATACTAGTAATTCGCACCTAAATTCACATCAGCAGTACATGCCATACACCAAAGAGACTTTGCCAAAACAAATAATTGACTGGAGTCTGGGGAAAAGATTGGATGACAATAACCTCACACGACATCCAATAATAGAACAAAAACTAGGAGGAACGAACCTAAGTGTACAATGAGTCATACATGTCTATTTTGGCACCTTGTATTAAGATGAATAATACAATAGGCTGCCTACCTTTTGTATTTGAAACCATGGTTTTCCTTGCAGTGGCTCTTCCATTTGTCCCCACGCACCAACATGTTGCAGCAAACTTATAAGCATTGCAACTTCGCAATTCGCTTTTCTCGTGGCATTTCACTAGAATACTGTAATTATCTATCAGTAGGCTATTCACAATAACGATGACTTAGACTAGTACGTGCACTGGTAGCCAACCTATGGCACGCGTGTCATTTGTGGCACGACAGCCTATGACGAATGGTAGGAATACGGAGGACCTTGGAATTTTCTGAAAAGTTATGCTGGGTTGTTTAGTTTATAATTTTATCTATATAGAATCTTAGACGACACCTCCGTAGATGATGCTTAGAAGCCTCCGTAGCTCCGCAGCGACCGAGGGCTGGGATTATCGGCCTGACGCTACAGACAGATGCAGCACAGGGGCTCGAAGTCGGCAGGGAAGAGGTCAGCGGCAGGGTCATCAGTCGGCAGGATGTCAAAGTCCAATTTCTCCACAGCATATTTCTACTATGCAGAGATAAGAAGCCCAACTTGCTCCCAGTGAAGGATCGTAGGATCCAGGCCTACCGAAAGGAGGGAGAGGGCAAATGCCCAGGAGCCTAATACCTTTTTAAATATTATTGATACAACCACAATAAGTTTAAACTTCAAGCATCTTAATAATTATTTAATTATTACCTTACTGTATGGTACGATATTTTATAAATTTAAACTCCCCCTAATTTCTCAATAAGATCCCCCCCTGTTTCTTGGATGGAGCATTTGCTCCAAGGTTTACATGGTGTAGACGCCTCTGTATACATGTATAGGCAATCCTACAGTGCTTTGCCTGTAGAAAATTAGACAGAGAAAATACCAAAACTTGTATATAATAAGGAGTAAAGGCTTTTAGTCCAATCAGTTCCACGAGAAATTCTCGTGACTTATAGCTTGCTTCTCATTGGTCACGCTTCAGGATACCTGGATACGTATATCTCTATTATTTTGTCTTTGTCCCGATCTCTTCGTTCTCCTCCTTCTCATTCTCCCTACCGTGCATTCCATGGCGCGGACTTTGAACGGCATGCCTTTAGTGTAGGCCACTGGGCCAAGCCAAGCCACAACTGGCGGTGTAACCTGAAATATTATTATACGTATACATAGACTTTGGGTGTTCATGTATGTGTGCAGGGCCGTATTATTGTGTTCAAGGGCTGTATTAACTTAGGTTGAGGCCCCAGTGCACCGCAGTATACACGCATCAAAGAATCAAGCTATTACTCAGTATCACTAGATTCGACACCAGATGATGGACATTTTACCAGCTCACTCTGATGAGCATAGAAGCTGACATTCTGCGTGTTATCAACTTTGAGGATCTAGTGACCGAATTTGCGAAGAAGAAAATATGCAAAGTTTCACTAATTTCACATGACTACTCCGTCTACTCGCCCAACACCAACTCACTTCTGACCTTTTAACTGTTTCTTAGTTTTAGATATTTGTGATAAATTGTGTCTTGCCTTTGTGGTGGAGGCCCCTATGTGGTGGGGCCCCTGTGCACTGACACATGGTGACCATTCCTAAATCCGGGCCTGTACGTGTGATAGTGTGTAAGCAAGCAAGGAAGTAAGTAAGTAATTATTCATGTATGCATGTATTATGTATGTATATATATGTATGTATGTATGTATGTATGTGTATGTATGTACATGTATGTGTGCATGTGCATGTATGTATGTATGTATGTATATATGTAATGTGTATGTAAGACAGAGGACCGTTTCGGCCTTCTCTCGTTCCTATCCATGCTTCTATTACGCATTCAGTTCAAATTCTAACACTTTTGCGCAACTCTCCCTCTCTCTACTCGAGGTAGCTCCTTCATACCTTCAGACCTTATGACTATGTAAGTCGGTCTCTAAACTCCCTGGTCGCTCGGCCGCCATAGGCCTTCTGGCTGTCCTTCGCATGCGTGGTGCAAGTACTCAATCCAGAAGCTTAATTTGCACATGTCGACCCCTCTAGTTGGAACCATCGTCCGCATGAATTGAGTCGTGAGCACCTCAGCCTTTCTCTTCCTCTGCTTCGGAAACGACTGAAGACTATCTTATTTGTAAGTGACCAAAGTGGTCGGGAGCGCCACTGAATCTCTGAGTGGCGCTATGTAAATGTTCAATTACAGTTACAATAACAATTCAATTTATCTGTCATTCAATCCATCCATCATCCATCCATCCATCCATCCATCCATCCATCCATCCATCCATCCATCCATCCATCCATCCATCCATCCATCCATCCATCCATCCATCCATCCATCCATCCATCCATCCATCCATCCATCCATCCATCCATCCATCCATCCTACCATATGTCTGTTGTCTGCCTGTCTGTGCCTGTGTCTGTCTGTCTCTGTATGTCTGTCTATCTCTGTGTGTCTGTCTATCTGCCTCTGTCTGTCTGTCTGTCTCTCTCTGTCTCTTTGTGTCTGTCTGTCTGTCTCTCTGTCTCTGTCTGTCTGTCTCTGTCTGTCTGTCTGTGTCTGTCTCTTTGTGTCTGTCTGTCTGTCTCTGACTGTCTGTCTGTGTCTAATTCTTTTACCCACTGAAGCCTTATTGGCTGAATCGCAAGATTCGGCCATGTCAGTGATTACATGCGGGATGTCTTGCATTGGCTTTCGGATCCTTACCGGATCTCTGCCTTGGTTTGGCGCTGCCTCGCGGGTGTGGCCCCTGTTTACTTACAGGAGCTCTGCTGCTCCACCCTGAGCGTCCAGCGCCGTGGTTCTCTCCGCTCCTCTAAGCAGGCTGAGCTTCTTGTTCCCCGGTCACGGACAACTATTATGCAGCGCCGTGCCTTTTCTGTTGCTGGCCCTGCAATCTGGAATGAGCTCCCTGTGGATCTACGCCTAATGCATAGAGCCCTTGCGGCCACATTCTTCTCTAACCTGAAGACTGTTCTCTTTAGCCGGGGTTGAGTCGGGAGCGCTTCTGAGTAGATAATCTTGAAGGGGCGCTATATAAATCTCTGAAATGAATGAATGAATGAATGAAGCCACAATTTATCAAGAAATCAGGCAAAACATGAAATATGTAACAAAACAATTAAACAAATCAGCGTGGCATCGGCGGCGCGCCGAGGAATTATCGGCGGCGGCGGCGGCGCGCCGATCCACAAAAATCGGCGGCGGCGGCGCGCAAGAAAAGTCGGCGGCGACGGCCCGCGGCGCAAGTCTGGAATCATATGAAGGAAAATTTGCTCTTCATGCTGTCGAAGAGACTCATGGTAAAGACCCATAACGAAAATTCAGGTTCTGTCGAGCCATTAAAACGAATCAGGCCATTCCAAGACTCCACAACTTCTTTACTACATCAACCATGAGATTCTTCCACATTTTGGAACTCTCTGAGGACTTTCTACAGTATGATCCAAGCGAATGGGGTCTCATTCAAACATACCAAAGAAGCCGCGAGGTTGCCCAATCTGTTAAAGAGGTTAACGATCTCGCAGAAAGATGTTTAGTGCAAGAATTTAAGTCTTCTCTAACAAGAAATGAAGAACAAAGGCAGTTCTTGTTACAGGTTGTAGAGGAACATAGGAAGCTGTTCTCAGCGCCAACAAAGACTGCAGCCATACTAAGGTCAAAATCGGATGACTGACCAATTCATCGGCAAAATTAATGTTGATGTTCTCGGCTACATTTTCTGATTATTTTCGAAGTTTTGCAGTCATTATCTTAAGCTGATAATAAAATTAACTCATTCTTACGACTTTGATTCCATTATTCAGCAATTATATTGTAGCTGCACATTAATTGTTTGCTTGTATGCAATTATGTTAAACCCTGCTGAGCGCCGATGTCATGATAAAGTTTGAGGAAACCAGCAGCAAATTATGAAAACTTTGTCAGCTTTGGGCAAGTCCTAAATATTATTATTTTCTTTTAATTTTTTAACTGCGACCTATTAATACCTGACGTCACCATATGCCGGGTTGGAGAACTATTTTTAACAACTTCCATTTTCTAGGACCACCCTAATGTATGTATAATGTAATGTAATTAGTAATTTATATAGCGCAGCTCACAGCCGCTGAGGCCATTCAGTTGCGCTCCCAGTGCGAGAACCCCGAGAAGAAATAGATTTTAAGGAGAGAGAGAGATGAAGACAATGAACCAGAAAGGAAAGTCTCACGCAAAGTGAAGGGAATGGCATTCCATAAAGAGGGCCCAATGATGGCAAAGATCGAGTTTGAGAAATCGTGGTCCTAGTTCGTCGTGGCACAAAGAAGTCAGACCGGTCCAGAGATCGGAGAGGCCGATGAGAAGATGCAGAAAGAGGAGGACGAAAGAGATCCCTGAGATATTTTGGAGCAAGTTCCAGTTTGTATGTATGTATGTATGTATGTATGTATGTATGTATGTATGTATGTATGTATGTATGTATGTATGTATGTACATGTACATGTATGTGCGTACGACCCGTATGTATGTATGTATGTATGTATGTATGTATGATTGTAAGTATGTCGTGTATGCATGTAGGTGCATCTGCATCAGAGCTCATGCATATCGCCCTTTAATTATAACTCACAAGAGCGCTGAGTCACGGTTACCTAGGAATCACCAAACATATACGTCTTAAAGCCCAAGGTTTTAGGTTTGGCGGTTTCCCTCGTAGAATGAAGTGACCAACGACTGTAGGCGGTTCAAGTAAGCATCTGTCGGCCAATGGGCGTTGATTTCATTTTGGTTGACACATCTTACAAGCATAGGCTGCTGAATTTAATTGTATGCATAGCCTAGGCAACATCGTCCGCTTTGTGGAATGGAGAGGAGGCGCAGGGACGGTCGGTCGATCGGTGGTAGCCCCCACCCTAGGCCCTTCACCCTCCCTCTGGCCCTCTAGCGGTCGGACGGATGGATGGAGATGCATCGCTAGGGCAGACTAGACCCGACAGGGCATACCCCGTACAGGCCCTACCTCGATCAATTGACCACTTGTATATATATAACCGAGCTGTGGGTCGAATAATTTGTGTATACGAAAGCCAGCTAAGCTGGCTAGAGGTCATACCTGTACTTCTAGAATGTATACAAGTTGTTCCAATTATCCAAATTTACCCCCCATCCACTCATATTACTATGGAGTTCATTGCTATGAAGATACTTACAGGGTTGAGAAACAAGTCTGTAGTTTCTATATGCGATTAGATTGCCATGAACAAATACGAACTTACTATTGTGGTAGATGGCGATCAAGAGGAAGCCATACGGGCATTTTTTGCTCACAACAACTGGAATTTTGAAAAAATTGGTAATTATGAAGACGATGCGTATATATATATATATATATATATATATATACTGAAATTGTATAAATTGTTTTGTGTGGTGAACCCTATACAAGTAGGCCCTATTGTTCTTCAGGTAGCGCTATACGTGCGCAAATAAGATTGAAATAAGATTTATAAATATTAAATTAAATTGCATTTATTATCCTTGCAAATATTTAGCTCAAACCATGGTATAGAAATACATAGTAATAATAACATCAGCAATGTTAGTATAATGACAACTGATGTGAACAGCAGTAACAGCAGTAATGATAATAAATGGCCAATTAAAAATGTAATTATTAAAATTACCATGATTATTATTATTACGATATGTAATAAGACAATAAACATATGCATAACCCAGCTAAGCTGTCGTTCAAGTCAAGTCGAAAGAGCTAATTGTATGTTGATGACATTATAAATATATCTCCAACCAATCGAAACTGCCTTTGTTCCATTTGCAGAGTTGGAACCACCAAAGAAAAGAAAATCTTGTATGGATGCCGCTTCGAAGGAGGTCTTGGTCGCGTCCAATGGAAATAGTACAGAGTCACAAATTGAGGCTCAAAACAGTCATGACATTCAAGTGTCAGCTGATCATTTGCAGCTGCAGGGTGAAAATCATCAATCGGAAGGCGCCTGTCCTCTTTGCTTTCTCTCTCCGTGCGTGGGTTCTGCATCTCCAGGTTGGCTTGGCGGAGGACAAGCAGCGCATGCAGCTAACAGTCCAATACGAAGAGTAATTTATGGTAAATATTGGAAGATCATTTGCAACTTGGGTGGGTGGACGAGCCCATTATATCTGGCCAAGAAACTAACGGAATCGAACGGTGTACTTCATATGCGGGAAATAATGCCAGATTGCGTAGTGCGAAAAGTGAGATCGTTGTATCCGAATCCAACAGGCACGCCTTACATGGGCCACAAGTGGGAGTAACATTGATACTTTGGATAATTCGCAGGACTTTGCTTAGACAGAGAGATTTTTATTGTACACTTACTTTCTGACATAAAGCAGAATTTTATCGATTGTGAGCTGCTTATGTACACCTGTCATAGCCTTGGTAATAGCATTGGTAGTTATTATTAGACCTAAGCTTATCCACAAGTTCACAACAGCTATGATTCAATGTAACATAACATTCCCCCATTTTCAATTTATATAGCGCCTCTTGAAGATTCCTACTCGCATATGAAGTACACCGTTCGATTCCGTTAGTTTCTTGGCCAGATATAATGGGCTCGTCCACCCACCCAAGTTGCAAATGATCTTCCAATATTTACCATAAATTACTCTTCGTATTGGACTGTTAGCTGCATGCGCTGCTTGTCCTCCGCCAAGCCAACCTGGAGATGCAGAACCCACGCACGGAGAGAGAAAGCAAAGAGGACAGGCGCCTTCCGATTGATGATTTTCACCCTGCAGCTGCAAATGATCAGCTGACACTTGAATGTCATGACTGTTTTGAGCCTCAATTTGTGACTCTGTACTATTTCCATTGGATGCGACCAAGACCTCCTTCGAAGCGGCATCCATACAAGATTTTCTTTTCTTTGGTGGTTCCAACTCTGCAAATGGAACAAAGGCAGTTTCGATTGGTTGGAGATATATTTATAATGTCATCAACATACAATTAGCTCTTTCGACTTGACTTGAACGACAGCTTAGCTGGGTTATGCATATGTTTATTGTCTTATTACATATCGTAATAATAATAATCATGGTAATTTTAATAATTACATTTTTAATTGGCCATTTATTATCATTACTGCTGTTACTGCTGTTCACATCAGTTGTCATTATACTAACATTGCTGATGTTATTATTACTATGTATTTCTATACCATGGTTTGAGCTAAATATTTGCAAGGATAATAAATGCAATTTAATTTAATATTTATAAATCTTATTTCAATCTTATTTGCGCACGTATAGCGCTACCTGAAGAACAATAGGGCCTACTTGTATAGGGTTCACCACACAAAACAATTTATACAATTTCAGTATATATATATATATATATATATATATATATATACGCATCGTCTTCATAATTACCAATTTTTTCAAAATTCCAGTTGTTGTGAGCAAAAAATGCCCGTATGGCTTCCTCTTGATCGCCATCTACCACAATAGTAAGTTCGTATTTGTTCATGGCAATCTAATCGCATATAGAAACTACAGACTTGTTTCTCAACCCTGTAAGTATCTTCATAGCAATGAACTCCATAGTAATATGAGTGGATGGGGGGTAAATTTGGATAATTGGAACAACTTGTATACATTCTAGAAGTACAGGTATGACCTCTAGCCAGCTTAGCTGGCTTTCGTATACACAAATTATTCGACCCACAGCTCGGTTATATATATACAAGTGGTCAATTGATCGAGGTAGGGCCTGTACGGGGTATGCCCTGTCGGGTCTAGTCTGCCCTAGCGATGCATCTCCATCCATCCGTCCGACCGCTAGAGGGCCAGAGGGAGGGTGAAGGGCCTAGGGTGGGGGCTACCACCGATCGACCGACCGTCCCTGCGCCTCCTCTCCATTCCACAAAGCGGACGATGTTGCCTAGGCTATGCATACAATTAAATTCAGCAGCCTATGCTTGTAAGATGTGTCAACCAAAATGAAATCAACGCCCATTGGCCGACAGATGCTTACTTGAACCGCCTACAGTCGTTGGTCACTTCATTCTACGAGGGAAACCGCCAAACCTAAAACCTTGGGCTTTAATTATGTTTCCCTTACCTCCTTCGAGGCTTCAACTCAAAACACCATCCACCGTAACCATCGTAACCATCGGTCTGCCTGACCCTTTGGATCTGGATCTGTAACCGATTTTGATCACTCTGTCAATCAATTTTGTTTTGACTAAGCGCCTGTGAGATAAGCTGGTTCCCACGACTTGGCTCTTTGAGCGCTGTAGTTATCTCGAGATTACGATTACGATAACTGTGGGTTGCAGAAATCGTTGGCATCCCGGTCAAACGGTCCCATTCTGCATTCGACCTTTGAGGAATTGGAACCCGGTGGACCAGATCAGAATATAAATTGGAGAACGCAACACTACTTTTCTTTGTTGTCTGCAAAATAAACTGAAATCAAGATACACAGTTCTGAATGCAAGAACTCTTAAACACATCGTCGCTCTCTTTCGAATCAACTTTATTCACCGACACATAATATTGTCTTCCTATGAAATCGTGAATCGAACTCCAAAATTCAAATGAGTTACAATATGAGTTATATGAGTTATAATAATAATAATTATTATTATTATCTCGAGATTACGATTACGATTACTTAAAAGCTAAACGTCTGACATAAGCTTATGTATGAGCGCTGCATGAAGTCACAGAAGTTAAACAGAGATTCCTTAAGCTTATGGTGTATAGCCTATGCTCAAGATCCGGCTGCCGAGAGAACAGAGACAGAGTGTGACAGAGGAAGGAAGAAAAGAAGAAAAGAAGGAAAGAAGGAAGAAAGAAAGAAAGAAAGAACGAGGGAGGAAGTTAATGAGCCATAGCAAATTCGATTAATTACAAAGACATTGCTGCCTTGTTGTATCCTAACATTTACAGTTAGCTATTTTCAGGTCATTAAAAGTAGCAATATGTAAAGTTTTAATTGACGTAAACTGGAAAAGGTTCCTAATTTCTTTTGTACTCGATAAGAAATTCTGGATAGCACTGTTCTGGGTGATAGACGATAAATTCGCGGAAATGTAAAGGGATGTCAACGTATCGGTGAGTTCCAACGACGGAGTCACACATTGGATGCTTTGTACAGCTATCGCTTTTGCAGCCCATAGTTGAGCAAGGCGCTTTTTTCAAATCTCCTCTGGCTTCCTGACACAAGAACGGCTCTCCCAGCAGCACACGAGCCAGGAACATGTACAGTGGCTGGTCTCCTTCAGTTCGTCGATCTTTTGGATCTGACAGATCCATATGAAATCCTGAGTTGATAATGAGAGACGAATAAGACACAGCAATATTTATTAAACTTTCTATAGAAGAAGAAGAGCAGTCCCTTAAGCTAGCCTTAGAGGCAGCTATGGGTATGAAGTGCTAGCGACTTCAATTTCTTAGCCTCGGCATATGAGGGCGGGTGGCCAATCCTCTTCCTCACCGTCTCATCTTCCCACTTACAGTGTACGGTCAGTGTACTCATTATAGCTGAGTTGGCTAGGGGATGCTGGTGAAACAGAAATCTCGAACCAAATTTTCGACCCTGGCGGGGATTTGAACCCGACCTCTCGATTGACAGTCCGGTGCGCTAACCACTACACTACCGAGCACTCCTAAACTTTCTATAGATCACCTTTAAAAGCACCTATTTAGCAAACGACTACTGAGATATTGATCGAACGATGGCTAACACACTTAAGATTTGCTTAATGGTTAGCACTACAGTGCTATTATTATTATTATTAAATAATAATAATAATAATAATAATAATAATAATATTCGTTTAATGTTGCAAACTGACAAGTAAGCAGGATGATTACAATTCATAGCATGAGCGAATGATAACAAGTTATTACAGGAGTCGAATTTAACTGTTTGGCAGCCATGCAAGGCGCCCATCATGTCCTACTGCTCATTTTTCAACGCCACCTAGTGAATGAAAGGCTGAGTCGACCTTTGGGAGGGTACCGGGAACCGATCCCGGGTCCGTTGCCTCTACGCGCCAGAGTGTTACCATTACCCTAAACCCCCTCTGCATCTTGCCATTAGCTTCCAATGTAGACCTACAGGTCGCACAATGAGGTAAGCCTTGTTTAAGAGTGGGGTGGTGGTTTAGACTGAAGGACCAGACATAATGCAGACGGTCGTCATGCATCTGTGACATTAGGCTATATTAGGTATATAGGCCCTAGCATTATTTGTTTAGGCTGAACACAGCTAGTCCTATACAAATCTCAAACTGAGATAGAAATTTGTAAGATACAAATGTGTTAGTCACTGTGTTCTTTTACGATTAGTCGACCGAATGTCAACCAGGATGACAGCTATATCTGTGACTTGCATTCTGTTGAGCTGATTAAACTGTAATGTAGTCATGTGGGTAGATTACGTAACGTAGTCATCGGGCCCTTCAGAAGTTAAAATTTTCTCGTTCGGTGCAATGTTAATATGACGAGGTGAATATAGCATGTACTTGAAAGTATGTATATTCGTTTAATTGCAAAACCTTGTTGACACACCGCAACAAGTTACACAGTACACATAATAGCAAATAAAGTGAGCAATACAAAAATAAGAGATAAATGAGTAAAACAAGGATCACTAGTCAGTGATGGTTAAACTACCAAAGGTTCCGGCGACAAGTCAGGGATCGTTCACTGGTAAGAGGCTCGTGGAATAACAGTCCGATCGTAGGCCCTATATGGATAGATGTTATAGACGTTCGATCGAGGTTGGAGGCTGTGCAGACTTCTGACAAAGGCGGATAATACTGCTCGGTAGATGGCGCGGACGAAGTCAGTGACGACTTCGAGGCCAGTGGGTTCGACAGTTCGAAGCGTTCTATCATCGACGACGCCGGCCAGGTCGAAGGCGCTCAACAACATCAGCTGAAGAGAATACATCCGCAGTAAACTGAAACTGTGCAGGAACGGGTCACTGGGGTGTGCGATGTTAGCTGCTGTCTCATGTTGCCGAGCGCACTCTTCCTCGAGCCGACTGGCAGCGAACTGTAGATGGCAGCAGTGATAGCAGTAGCGTTGATTGTAGTACTCCATGCTGGCTCTATCCATGTCGTACTGTTCGCCTAGTCACGCTTCAGTGAACCGTGACGGCTACCTTAGCCTCAACGTTCAGCCACTAAACTTTCGAAATTGATGGTTTAAACTCCGAATTTTTCAGCTTCATCAACTATTCCACGAACAGACGAGCGTTAAAGGTATTCAGAAAGGTATTCGTATCCGAACAGAGGTGCGTTTACCAGTAGGCGCACTAGGCGCGCGCCTAGGGCCCCAAATCTGGAAGGGCCCCCAAACGAAAGAAAATATTTTTTCAATTATAAAAAATAACATTTTTAAATTTTGATTGATTTATTTTCTGTAATTACAGTGTCAATAACACGCACACAACGACTCCAAGTTCAATTTCGTGGGTTTTGCAAGTTCAGAAGGGCCCAAAAAATGTTTGCATCTGTTTTCTGTAAACGCGCCTCTGTATCCGATTGGCGTCTAAATTATCTGGAGCGTTTGTTTTAAGAGAAATAAACTAGAGTAGTTAGTTAGTTAAACGATTAACGAAGCGATTATAGCTTAATTTATTACATTAGCGAGTACTCATTAATATATTGACAAATTACCATCACTATGTGAAGCATCAGCAATATTATAATTGGTTACAAATAAAAATTAATCATTACTGATGAAATCACCAGCAATACAATAATTTGTTAACTTATTACAGAAACTATTATTAGTTAAAATAATAGTAATAATTATGATTATATATAGTGGTTGAAATTTTAAATAAACGATGATGTATGGCTTTGCTAATAAGCAACGATTAGCCTACCAATTAGTGATCAGTCTGCTAATTGAGCTATTAGTTCATGTCAGTTATTATGGAAAGATCACGAAATAAAGAATACGAGCTTGACCTACTGTGCTTTACATGTTTGCAAAAGCCCGCCAGTGTCTATTCTTGCAAGTTAACATTTACCATTAACCAGGGCTTAAAGTGTGAATGGACGGTCATGTCATGGACGGCGTCCAGGCACTTATTTTCAAGGCTGGACGCCGTTCTGCCACTTATTAGGCCAGAACAGCCTGGACGCCATCCATGCAGCGCCCATTTTTAAAGATTCCAATGAAATTTCTTATCGTCATTTGAATTCTTAATGTGTTCCACGGTGTAGTAAGTGTAACCTGTGTCTCCACCTCATTCCTTACTTATTTAAGTAGACCTATATGTATAATGGATGTTGGTGGCACTTGGTGCACGTACAAAGAAAAACAAAAGCAAGAAAACAGTAGGCCTACAGATTTAAGTAATGGCTTAAAAAGAGTTGAGAAATAACATAGGCCTACGACAACGAGATATTATAGTGTCACAGTTAGATCTCCACAGGGTGCGCTTTGATCAATCCTCTGAAGATTGTCGAATGTCAATTGGAACTAAGTGAATTGTTTCGTTATACAAAATTCAGCCAGCGCTGCATTATATGCTGGACGACGCCTTTGCCCTACCAGTCACACCTTGTCCTGCAGAACGATCATTTTCTAGGCTTCGTCTCACAGAAAATCATCTGAGGACAATTGTGTCTGCCATACGATTGCAAAGCCTACTGAGAATATCGTCTAACAAGGTTGCAGCATCGGATAGACCTCCGGAAAATGCTTAGCCAATTTACAAAAACCCAACAGAAAATTATTCTTGAAAGTAATTAAGTGAATTAAATTTGGACTGTAAAAATTAATCAGACACTTCTGCAGAGAGCCGAAAGACGAAAGGTAAAGACAAAATCTGTTTCTTTTCAAATAAACTTTGAATCTGTCATGCTGTTAATTTGGAAATCTGGAAAAATAACTTCTTTGAAGCTTTCATGACTTTATCGTTCAGAAACAGCTGGATCACAAGGGGCTATAACGTCACTAACGTGCTCCATTTGACATTAACTGCTACAAACTGCGTTGGCTTCTGGGGCTCCGCTGAGTGAGCTTACGACGCTCTCTCCGACACCCTAGTCGTTAGGCCTTCGTGCCTTCAGCACTCGCAGCTTCACGCCGTCGGCGCCTGCAATATGAGCACCACCAGAAATTTTTTCTAGTTACGCCCATGATTGGAGGGAGAGCGGTTGAGGAGAGGGACTGGGGAAGGGGATAGGTGAGAGGTGGGGAGGGAAAGGTAAGGGGCGTCCAGGCACTTCTTTTTTTACACTTTAAGCACTGCCTATAATTGGTATAAGTAAATTAGGTGTAAGATTCTGCAACAGATAAGAAACTATTACGAATGATTATCTGAAAAGACTATCACGAAATGCGCTTCGCCAAACTCATGCAGGTACGTTGGAAACAAATTGCAACTTGTGTGAAATTGTCTTCTCAATTTGTGTGTGGCATGCACGGCTCCACATGTTCTGCATGCGTGCGTGTGTGTGTATGCGCGTGTGTGTGATAGAGAGCTATATATAGGCCTATAGAGAGAGCTCAGAGCTACATTGGATGTGAGTTCTGAATTAGGACAGTCATTCTGATTGCATAGGCCTACAGCGCTCCAGTTTATCCTGCATGCAGTCTGGTCAAGGCCGTATTTAGGGGGGTGTTTAGGGTGTTTAGGCACCCCCAAATTAAATAATGTATAATATAAATATTGCATTTACTAACATATACGGTGTAAGAATTAAGAGCACTCATGTAAACTTAGACATCAACATCATCTGCTTCCACCTACTCAATCTGGCTTCCGTCGTCATCACTCTACTGAAACCGCAGTGATTAAAGTTTACAACGATATCGTCCTGGCTCTCGACTCCGGTTTCATCACCGCGTTACTCCTATTAGACTTCTCTGCTGCGTTTGATTGCGTGGATCATACCATTCTTCTCAAAATCCTACAAGAACAATTCGGTATTACTGACTTAGCGATTCAATGGATTGCCTCATTCCTTTCCTCAAGATCTCACAGTGTGAAATTTGGTGGACACTCATCAAAAACTTTCAAGGTCCTCTTCGGCGTAACCCAAGGATCCATCCTAGGTCCACTTCTCTTCATCCTATACACCTCCAATATTGTCAACATTGCCTCGCAACATGGTCTTATGATCCATCTATATGCTGACGACACCCAACTCTACGTAAAGCTCTATGGAAGAAACATTGGAAACATCAAAACCAAAATCGCAGCATGCACCCGTGATATTGAATCCTGGTGTGCTTCCATGCGTTTGAAACTAAATACTACTAAAACAGAACTCATTTGGTTCGACCGTCGGATCAGTCAGGATGAAGATAAATCATTGAAAATACTTAACCTCGACTCAAGTTGTTCTATTCCACCTTCAGAAGTGGTTCGCGATCTTGGAGTATTGTTAGACTGCAAACTAAACATGACTCAACACATTTCCGCCATTGCCAGAGCCTGCTATTTCCACATTCGCCGAATCAGACAAGTGAAGCGTTGCCTGGATGAAACCTGCCTCCGTATTCTCACACAAGCCCTTGTCATCTCTCGCATCGACTACTGCAATTCCGTCCTATCTGGCCTCCCAACGTCGACACTTCAACCCCTCACATCTGTTCTGCACACCGCTGCTCGCCTAATAAAAGGTCTTGGCCCTAGAGATCACATCACACAATCTCTTCAACAACTACACTGGCTTCCCATTCGCGCCCGTATCGCTTTCAAAATCTCCCTCCTCATGTATCATATCCATTCTGGAACCTCCCCTTCATATATGACGTCCATGGTCGTACCATGCTCTGCTTCAAATCCTAAAGGACTCAGATCGGCCACGCGAGGAGACTTTACCGTTCTTCGCACCAAGAGGAAGTTTGGAAATCGTTCTTTGCTGTCTCGGGACCCAGAGAATGGAACAGTCTTCCAGCTACAATCCGTCAATGTTCATCTTCAACTCAATTTAAATCAAAATTAAAAACTTATCTATTCTCATTGTACTATGACTAAGAACACAGCGCAACCAGTGGCGGCGCCAGGATTTCCGGTTTGGGGGGCTGTAGCCCTAAGCCCTTCCCTTTCTCCCCTCCCTCTTTTCCCCTTCCTTTACCTGCATCCAGAGGCGCAACAACGGTCCAGAAGTTGGGGGACCTACTAGAATGTCTGAGGGGGGACTGCGAGCGCCGAAGGCGCGAAGCTGCGATTGCCGAAGGCAAGAAGCCCCTAACGACTAGGGGGTATGGGGGAGCGTCGTAAGCTCCCCATCGGGGTCTGGGGCGGAGCCCCAGAAACCGACGCAATTTTGAGCATTTCATGCCAAATGCAGTACATTTTGGGCTCTAATTTACCTCAAATTTTTCACCGATGATTTCGATATAAAAGTACCTAAACCATCTAGATATGTGAAAAAATATGACTTTAGGGTCATTCCAGCTCAACTCAACCAATTTTGAGGAAGGTTCCCACTCGACCATCTCCGAATTGGCTGAAATTTTAACCACTTGTTGCAAGATATATAGGATGGAAAAATCCAAAATATTTCTGCAATATTTAAAATACTTTCCAAGATATCGTGGATTCCGTGACCCCACCCTCCGAAGGCACTTCGCGAAACTTCGAGATGTCCACGTTTTGAAACCTGATATCTCTAGAGCCATTACACCAAATTAGATGATTTTATTTTTACCTGTACAGTTTCTTGCATAGATTACAAAAATATAATCATTTTTATTGTGTGTCCTGTAATTTTAGCTGTAGTAAATGTCAAAGGTGCCTTCATATTCATTTTATATCGAAATTCTGCAATATTCAGTGATCAATATCTCCCTATGTACTAGGCACAATGCATTCAAATTTTCTATGTATACTGTCTATGTTGCTGGCAAGTACTTGGCAAAGTTTGACTTGATTAGTTATTCACATCTGCTGGATATAGGCTGTCAAAGTTGACCAAATCTGACAAGGGGGGTTAAAGAGAAAAAATATTCCCAAAAAGGGACATATAAATTTTATATTTTTATTGCATTTTCTGATAGACCATAGATCGATTGATAAGTGTTCCAAAAATCTTAATGGGGTTTTTTGTTTTAAGGACTTTACAGTGTGTCAAAAATGGTCGTTTTTTGGTATCGCGAGTTGCAATCATGGGTGGTATTTGACAGACTTGTTACCCTAATATATCAATATCAAAACTGTGAAACCAATGTGATCACTTTTCTAATATAAATGAAACATAACCAAGTAATTCTTATTAAAGTTATAGTAAACATAAGCATTTCTTTATCATAATCAAAGTGACTTTATGAACGAAATGTAGTGTTCTTTGGTGGTCTATCAAACTGCATACGATTGTGGAACTGCTGATCATGTAAAAAATATCATTATAACTAATTAATGTCATTTTTGCATACAGCATCATATTTTTAAAGTATTTTTGTGCATAAGATGAAAATTTTGTTGTTTACTGTCTTCCATACAGAATTGTCCAGCTGGTACTGACATGCACTGTTACTGCATGCTTGAGATGCTGACACTAAACAAAGGACAAATTGCAATGGAGCATAGCAAATGTCATCATGTCTTGGCCAAGTCAGATGATAGCTTGCCCTACTTTGTGTATTGTCTTGAATTTGATGAGTATATGAGCAAATACAAGACAATGCATAAAGTAGGTCAGACGAAGGAGAAGATATAATATTCGCTCCATTGTCTGACTGGTCTGTTATGAATAAGTCCCTGTGATGGAATTGGGGAGCTGTGAACCGCCTGACTGCATGTGCTAGTCTGCACGCCGCCATCAAGGATCATATTTGGACTCCAGTTGACATACAAATTTGGAACTAAAAACATTAAAGTTATCCATTTCTTCCGGATAACATGAACATCATGTAAAGGACTCACTGTCAACCCAGACTGTATGTGGCAGCAACATTTGAGAATAAGCGGTACATTGGGTTGATAACAGACCAGTCAGACAAAGGAGCGAATATTATATCTTCTCCTTCGTCTGACCTACTTTATGCATTGTCTTGTATTTGCTCATATACTCATCAAATTCAAGACAATACACAAAGTAGGGCAAGCTATCATCTGACTTGGCCAAGACATGATGACATTTGCTATGCTCCATTGCAATTTGTCCTTTGTTTAGTGTCAGCATCTCAAGCATGCAGTAACAGTGCATGTCAGTACCAGCTGGACAATTCTGTATGGAAGACAGTAAACAACAAAATTTTCATCTTATGCACAAAAATACTTTCAAAATATGATGCTGTATGCAAAAATGACATTAATTAGTTATAATGATATTTTTTACATGATCAGCAGTTCCACAATCGTATGCAGTTTGATAGACCACCAAAGAACACTACATTTCGTTCATAAAGTCACTTTGATTATGATAAAGAAATGCTTATGTTTACTATAACTTTAATAAGAATTACTTGGTTATGTTTCATTTATATTAGAAAAGTGATCACATTGGTTTCACAGTTTTGATATTGATATATTAGGGTAACAAGTCTGTCAAATACCACCCATGATTGCAACTCGCGATACCAAAAAACGACCATTTTTGACCCACTGTAAAGTCCTTAAAACAAAAAACCCCATTGAGATTTTTGGAACACTTATCAATCGATCTATGGTCTATCAGAAAATGCAATAAAAATATAAAATTTATATGTCCCTTTTTGGGAATATTTTTTCTCTTTAACCCCCCTTGTCAGATTTGGTCAACTTTGACAGCCTATATCCAGCAGATGTGAATAACTAATCAAGTCAAACTTTGCCAAGTACTTGCCAGCAACATAGACAGTATACATAGAAAATTTGAATGCATTGTGCCTAGTACATAGGGAGATATTGATCACTGAATATTGCAGAATTTCGATATAAAATGAATATGAAGGCACCTTTGACATTTACTACAGCTAAAATTACAGGACACACAATAAAAATGATTATATTTTTGTAATCTATGCAAGAAACTGTACAGGTAAAAATAAAATCATCTAATTTGGTGTAATGGCTCTAGAGATATCAGGTTTCAAAACGTGGACATCTCGAAGTTTCGCGAAGTGCCTTCGGAGGGTGGGGTCACGGAATCCACGATATCTTGGAAAGTATTTTAAATATTGCAGAAATATTTTGGATTTTTCCATCCTATATATCTTGCAACATGTGGTTAAAATTTCAGCCAATTCAGAGATGGTCGAGTGGGAGGCATTGGTTGAGTTGAGATGGAATGACCCTTTATTATATGAATAAACTGAGATTTCAGGTTTCAGAAGAATACCACTCGCAGGCTCAGAAGTAAAAATTGAAATGTCCTCCTAGGCTTCTACCGCGAACCTTAGTAGAATTTTAAAGCGTGATAAGTAGGCTACAGGTTTAGAGTGAAATTATACAGCAACATCCTGCACTGAATTCTTATAGAAATATAGACTCAGTTGAGTTTAGCGGCTTTAGCCTTACTCTGTATTCTATCGGCCAGGTCCAGCGATTTGTTAGGGGACGGTCCTACTAGAATAGGCTGACCAGACGTCCCGGTTTTTGGGGTCCCGATTTTCTGCTTAGCTGTCCCGGCTGGGAAAGGTAGGCCAAACTCTAAATATGTCCCGGTTTTTAAAACTAGTAACTAGAACGTTCGAGTGGGGGAAATTGCGAGTGCGGAAGGTGCACGTACAGCCGCGATTGCGGAAAGCAAGAAGCCCCATACGACTATAGGGATACGGTGGAGCGTCGTAAGCCGCCAACGGGGTCTGGGGCGGAGCCCCAGACGACGACATAATTTTGAGCATTTAATACCAAATGGAGTGCATTTTGGGCTCTTGTTTACCTCAAAATTTTCAAAAGTTGGGGGCACCGTCCAAGCCTGCCCGAAAGTTGGGGGACGCGTCCTACAGGTCCCATAGGGTGGTTGCACCTATGCCTCCATCCCTTCCCTCTTCTATACCCGACACAAAACCTGCAGACAATGGAATCAATATAGTGTACAGAAGTTTGAGCTCTATCACAAGAAAATCTTTAAGATGTTCCCAAATTACTTCTTTCATAGACCCTTACAGCTGTTACTGGGCATTGATTTGAAACAGGTTCTTGCAAGTTTTACTATTCTCCACTTAGATTGATTGAAAACTATACAATAAACACGTTAAATCCTAATGTTTATTTCCTTGTAAAGCACAAATTTAATGTACATAAGCGACATAAAATCCCTAACAAGTTATTACAGCATTTTGCTACAGGAAAACTTTCAAACATGAATTTATTTGAACTGCAACTATGCCTCCTGTACAAACAACATGATGACAAACTTACATTCCCAATCACACTTTTTGTGTCTGAAATACTTCATGTTGGAATAAAGCCATCATGCAATACTACACCAAACCCATTAAAACATCAACATCATGAAGTTGAAAACACTTTACTTAAGAATTATTATCCATGGCAACACTTCGACATTCTAGAAAAATAAAAATATAACAAAAAGCTAAAGATTAAAATAGGCCCTGTGAGTCTGTGACCCTGTCCATCATAATCAAGTAATATAATTGCCTCACTGCCTGAGATAGTTGATGATTTCGTTGCCGTTGGTCACTGTTCAGTTGGCTTATTATGAAGTAAGCATTGGCAGAGATTTCCCACTTTTTGTTTGGGGGGCTGAGCCGCAGTTAGGGGGGGCTAAGCCCCCTGGCGCCGCCACTGAGCGCAACGCGCTCTCGTGCAAGACTTGTCTTGTTAAAGCGCGTTATAAATGTCTAATTGTATTGTATTGTATTGATGCAGCTCTACAGTATAATATTGTATATTCGTTTAATTAAATCTCCAGCTGACAAACCGCAGCTAGTTACAATCTAAGGAGTTAAGTGTCATTCGTCTGTAAACAAGCAGCTGCCGAACAAAACAACATCGAATCTTATATCCACGACAGATAATCGTTAAGACATTACAGTGCTTTGAGAGCTCACAGCGCTTCTCCAAACCCCTTATAGACGGTTGACTTGGTTGCTTGTCGGCTTGTTCAAGAACTAGTAAACACCCCCGAAACAAAATCCTGGCTACGGCCTTGAGTCTGGTGGAGTGGCCCTATTCAATTGCTTACAATATTGTTTACAACTGTATTTTGGATTCGTCGTATGGAAATGTTACCACCTGTCTTAATGAAATCACAAGTTTTAGTACGACTTGTCACTACTGTAGTATTCTATTATTACTGCAACGAGTAAGAGTCGTAGATTCGACAAAATACTTTTCCCGGGCTTAAAAGACAACACGTGCACCAGAGGTGTGCGCCAAACTCTGAGGCTATGACTGAGCTATAATTTATGCTCTAGGTTTACTTTCTTTTTCTTTCTCACATTTTAGTCGTTTGGTTGCTGTTCTGCCTCTTTGGCATAATAAAGATGTTCATAATTAGATTTAGTTTAATTATGCATAGCATCGTTTGAGGTTCTAAGCGACTTCGAGCGGTTCAGAATGATGCTGTACGTTATTATTACGTTCATTTTAGCCTGCGGGCTGCAGCTCCTGCAACGGAATTTTAAGTAGGCTATCTGTGGTCTCAGAATCACGGAATAATGGCTTACGCATAAGGACCATGGTACTAATAATGGTTAATTAAACTCAGGCTATCAAGGCGAAATTGTCGGCTGAGAAATGCCGATTGCTAGGTATGGAATGCATTGTCTAGGTCAAAGGTATGGGTCGTGATCCTTTACAGGTCAAGGCTAACGTAGACTCGTTCTCGTGCCAATGCACCGAGGAGCCTCGTTCTGGACTCACACACGCACGCAATGACACGAAACCATTAAATTGCACGTGATCGCGTAAGAGTGCTCATCAATAATTGCATTAATTAAAAAACAGAAAAACGATTCTGTAAATGTAAAACTGTTGGTTATAATAACCCCGTAGCTTACACTACAGTGACTTGTACTCAGCAATCTTACGCTACCCGGTGCTACCAAAGACACTATATTACGCAGCGCTCGTCTTTGCACACGACGGCAGCCATTATTTCAAAGTACCTGGAATTATTATTAGTGTTTCTAATGAAGAGTTGGTCGCAAATAAATGGACAACAGCGCTGATAATTCGCTCTCGACATTCTGGATTACCCTGTTGGGATCATCTGTATATCAGGTAGGGTTAGGATGAATTGTCTGAGGTGCGGTTTGCTGAGTAATATTGATCGAATCGAGGCAGATTACCCCTCCGTCCGTCGGCCCGTCCGTCCGTCCGTCCGTGCATCGAGGGTAGGATAGACGGAGAGAGAGCGCTGGTGGTCGGACATGACACTATTATATGTAATGGTCGGACGTTGGGATCGATAGTCCGCTGCTCCACCACGGTCGGTAGGTAGACTGGCGTCGTCTGGGCGGTTTTGTCGAGCCCTGGACGACGAGCGGGCCTGGTTTTCGGGGGTTGGTCTAGGCCATCATCTAGTTGCATTTTGCGTCGTTAAGCGTTGGAAAATATTGGGGCCCGGGGCTCGTAGGTAGGCTCTCCCACGACCGTCTGTCTGTCTGTCTGTCCGCCCTGTCGAATGACGCATTTGGCATAGTTCTATCGGCGTTTGATGTCGATCGGGTCTGGAATGTTGCTGTCTCGGTGCATTTTTAGAATGTTTACGCGTGTTTCGGACTGACGCTTGGCACACCTGTTACCTATGGAAATAGAGTGAGAACCCAGAGGCTGCGAACGGTCTAATCGGACGTAGAATATGTAGACTGGTCCAAGTACCTGGATGATTTGAGGGAGATGAGTCATCGGTGAAGTTAACTGCGACTTGAGTTGGGTACTGCCAGTTGTTGGTAAATACGCTGGACGTAAATAATAGCATTGTTTTGGTTTAATCAGGTTTAATTGGATTGAATATCTTCTGGTGATAGATAGATATTCGTTTTATTTCTGACAGGTTGACAGACCGCAACCAGTTACAATAGAAATATGTTAATGTCAGAAGAATGTAGTGGAAAGGGAAGTGTAGCGTACCAAGTGAGATTTTTAATGATGTTGCCAAATGATTTATAGTTTTATTCAGAAGACAGGTTGGTAATTGGTCCAATATATTTGCATCAGTCATTGAACATCTGTTACATCATAATTTCTAACTATTGTGAATTTATTTGTTTATTTGAACAATTTTGATAACTTTTAAAAATTAGTTTTATATGTGTAAAATCTGCTTGAGCTCCTTCCAATAAGATTTCTGCTCTAAACCTACTTTGTGGAATGCCAAGTGGCCTAGGGTATGTTGTCATGCCTTGGATTGTATTTATTCAAGCTCAAACCCAAAATATGAAATATTAGTGCTTGCAGGCAAAGGGGAAAAAGGTGTTTCGATTTAGAATGCAAGGTATGTGAGTATTGCTTAAATTAAGTTTTGAAAAGATTGAGGTGACGGATGTGAGTTATTATATATAATGGTCTGAGGATGTGAAGAAATCGTTGATTAGGAACTAAGAATGCTGAAAAGAAGGCACCAAGAACAGTGAAGTAGGAAGGAAACTAGTGCATTGACGCCAAAATTAAATGAGTTAGTACTTAGTTAATATCAGTTGTATGGGTTGTTTTGGAAGGTGTATGGTTGCTTTGAAAAGCAGAGAAGAACGATTTGGGAAAGCTTGGCAATGTGGGTAACTTTGAAGATGAGTTTTAAATCAAGTCAAAATGCAATGATAGCCCATTTTACAGAAAGTTTTATAGAAGTAGCTTACTAAAGAAGTGCTAGGTTTCAGTTGAGAAGCTGAGATTCATCGTACTTGATCAAAGCAATTTTGTTCTGTTGAATCTATGAAGTGTTTTTGTGGCTCAGTGTTTTTCTTGAGTGATTTAAGGCATTTCTAAACTTGTGAAGCACTCCATGGTGCTTCATTACCTCTGACAATTTAAAGAGAGAAATGCCCCTTGGGAATTGGTATTTTTTCTGCTTAAGGTTGATAAATTTGTTTATTTATGACTTGACAGTTACAGTCACAGATGCCCCATGGTTTCAGCTGCGCCAAGACCGCTGACTAAGAAGGCAGAAAGTCTGAGAAAGTCTGAGAATTGTGTGATGTCTTCTTCAGTTACAGGTTGAAGGGAAGGGCTGGCCAGAACCTACAGATGAAAGTTCAGAGGGTCATTTTGGAAGAGCATTAGGTACTAGGGTTTGCCTTACCCTGAGTAACGGTGGCAGACTCTGGTTTTGTTATCCTAATTATAGTAAGGCCTGGGGGTTTAACAGGATGTAATTTGTTTAGAAAATAAAATGAATAACAGTCAGAATATATGCTCTTATGTCTGTATAATATTTTGCCTAGAGGCATTTATATAAGCACATGGCATTTATGTAAGGACGTTAAAGGGAAAATTAGGGTAGTTACAAAAGCTGCTAAGTGGTTCTACAGAAGGCATAATGTGAGCTTGCTGCTCATTAAGGTTGGTCACTTATTATATATTCTGTTGGGTAATTAAGGTAAATAATAGTGAATTCCAAAGTGTTAGTTTTCTGGGTTCTATGAAAAAGTTAGAAGTTTTATGTAAAATCTTGTTAGTTTGAGCAAGAGAACATACGAACCAGTGTACCCTCCATGCCAAGTGTGGCATGGGTACTTATTACTAGATATTACGAGATATTTTTGGAGTTTTTGGTCCTTTCACCTGTTAAGGGTAAAAACATTATATATCATCAACCACTGAAGATAGAGTTGAAATGTAGCTGCTTCGAAATGAATCTTGAACAAGCCTATAGATGTCATTTAATTAATTGTTTGTATGTGCTTGTATTTTTTTTACATATGACAGGCGAATGTGATGCTGTTGCATACATGTTCCATCACATTGTCTTTGTACATTCTGCTGATGTTTTAAATAAATATATATTACTAGTAAATATTATATACATAAATATATGTTATTTATGCTGGCGGAGTAGTGTGTATTGGGCTATTTATTAGGTTGCGTTTAAACTATAGTCAGGCGACCATCTTTGTCATTGCTGATTTGGTGTATGAACCATTGTTTTTTAATGCAACATTGAATCTTTCAACACTATCTTCACAACTGGTGTGGTACACAACTCTGCAATGATAATTGATTGGCTAGCAGAAAAAGCACGTAAACTTTGCATAATTATGTAGGGCAGAGATGTGGCTTTGCCATTTAGTTGAAAATGCTTCAAAATTTGTGCACTTGAAGATGCATGATCTCAAGTCAGGTTTCTCCAGGTAGTTTTGTCATTCAGTAACTGTTGCAGAGGCAATTTCAAAGTTCCGTAGCAGAAGAAAAGTAATAAATATGCCTGTCTGCTTTGTTTACATCCGGGTATCGCACGCGTAGTAGTCGTTGCTAAGGAAATAGCAATGTGGTGATCATGTTTGATGACAATCTGAGTCTCCGGTTTGTATTGTAAAACTATGAAACTATATCAGATGCTGACAAATTTTCCTATATATGCAAGCGGGCCAACCCATTTAGTCATATTTTTCACCAGGCATTTATTGGAGGTGGCGAGAAAGTTGATCTTGTTGACGTGGTATTGCCCAACATTGCTGTTGATATCACTTTCAGTACTTATTACTTGAAGCATTCTGTAAGTATAATCATAAACTTCTGACACATTCTACTCTAGCCTTAAAACTGTTCTTTTTAGCCATGCTGGGGTTGGTAGTACCTCTGAGTAGTAACCTTGAAGAGGTGCTATATAAATCTTTGTAATGAATGAATGTATATGTTCTATAAGTATAGTTTTATTAGTTGTAATTCGTAAACTTGTATATGTGCTATGAACAGTACTGTTGGTCCTGCATGTGAAGGTGTGTGAATTTTTCTTAAAGTTAACTCTTCATTTGACTTCAAAGTACTAAAAATGACATAGCAAATTGAGTTTTTGTTTACATATGTTTGTCAAAGGAAACGGGCCTAACATCTCTGAAACTATCCCACAGATGTATGAATTACCAATTGGAAAATTTTACCTTACTTATAGCTTTAACTGAGGGTTAACTAAAACAGAATTTTCTGACAACCTTTACAAATCCAATGATGCTGCACAAGCATCTTTGTTCATGGCCATACTGAGTTCTATTGCTTTACTTTCGCCCAGTACAACCTGCAAATAGATAGAAAATACATGGTCCTCACCATACTACAGTACATGATATGGATCTGAAATCCAATGTTCTAACATGGAGTATTTACATTCATTTGCACATTTCTAGAAATAAAAATTCATGCTTTATTTGCTGAACCCCATGAATCCATGATAGATTTGTGTATAAAGTGGTGTTTATTTTGAACTTTCCATGTTTATTTGAGGCCATGGGGTGATACATGAATGGTCTAGAAGAATTAACCTTGGACAAGTTAAGTAAGCATTAAGCAGTAGTATTTAAAATGCTCTGTCAGCAGTCGACCACTGATGTCATTTGGGATGTGCTGGCCATCCTGTAGTATTTTTGTGTGCACGAGATTGAAAATGCAGAACCTCTCAAGTTGTGTGACCATTCCTTGTATATGGCTGCTGACTGTTAGTGTAGACACTTTGTAAATAAAACTTTTAGCAGTAATGATGTTTTAAAGTAAGTGAGCTTGTTATTCTTATTATTGCTTGATTATTATTTGGACTGTTACTGATCGTATTGCACGATCATTATTATTATGGACTTGAGAGATCATATGCACTTGTGTTTGGTACCTGGATATTTTTATAGCACCTTTTCAGGAACTTTTAAATGCTTTTTATCAAGCAATTTTTACATTCACCCTTGTAGTCAGTAAATTTTTAAAAATGTTTTTCTGCATCTGGGTCTTTGATGCGATGAATTGCAATTTAATCACTGTATGATGCAGAACTGTTAATCAGCGTGGGATTTGAAACTTGTGAATGCTAAGTGTGTCCTGTGACTTTCTGTTATGTTATTCTGACCCCATGCTTTCTGTACTGTGACTTTGTGTGAAATAAACAGTTGTTTATAACTGGTCATAGTCTGTTGTGAATCCAATGTTTTTGCAGACTGCAGAGCCTGGTTTACCTCCAGCCAAACCTCGGCTAAAGTACAATAAGGTCCTGGAGGAGATTCTGTTCTGACACGTCATGCCTAGTCTTGTTATCTGTATTTCTCTTGTTCATGTATAACCTTTCCATGTGACCTTGCAGTGTGTGCTGTTCCTTGTTAGTTCGAATTGACACATCTGTTGCTTATTTCTTGACAGCTTTGACTTTCTGTGAAGTATGGATGTAACTCCATAGCCTTTCACCTCCTGTGAAATTCAGCTGGTAGTAATCATGAAATCTATAGATCCATGCAACTGGTTAGACAAGAATCTTCAGTTCTTGGCTGAAATTCATTCTTAAACTTGTAGTGCTTTGGCCAAGAAACCTGAGACTTTTGTACTTATGTCTCTGGACCATATTTAATTCGGCTTATGATAAATGCATGAGAACTTCAGGCTACTTACCGTCTGGTTTTAGAACTTTGAATGACTGTATAGATTGAAATGTAAGCCCTTATTGAAATGTAAAAACATTTGGCATGGCTGATCTTTATTCAAAAAGATTTAGATTGTTTCTGTGGTTTAAGAGCCTCTAAAGCCTTGTGTGCAGGGCTTAACACTTTGGCTTGCATTAGGTAAACAAGCTGTTATGATACTGCTCATAAGTTTGTTAGCCTGAAGGAATGTATTCAAAATGCGATAGTATTAAACTTGAGTAGTCATGCAAGTAAAAGCTAAACTTGAACCAAAATTTGTGAAGGCCCCTTTAAGAGTGTCTCCGGTATGCCAAGTATGCAGAGTTTAATTCTCAGGTCAGTTAATCATGTTACAGCTATGTCGATAGACTGTAGGGGAATATTATGCTATCCATGTAAATGTTCTGTGCATTAATAGCTACTGCTAGTACTAGCTACTTCTTAGTCTTTAGATTTGGGATTCCATTGAGCAAGCTTCACCCATTTGTCTGTCTATATCCTGTCTGTATCCTAATGCACAGTGAACCGAGCTTTCATATTTTACAATAGGATTTTACTTTTGCTTGGCTCAAGCACGGATCATATTACTGTGTGGGATATTCCAAGTGTTGTGACCTACAGGTTCCTGTGGGTGATCTGGTGATATATATATATTACGTGACAAAGGACCCACTAAGTTTCCAAAATGGTAATAACTGGTCCACTAAGAATCCAAAATGGTAATAACCATTCTGATAAAGTGTCCAACATGGTAATAACCATGCAGTGCGAGCTTTCTGTTCAAATAACCATTTAGTAGTGCTATAAGTTGCACTTTCCATTTTAATGAACGTTTTTGAAGCTGGCTAATCGTGAAAAGGGCAGCGTCTTGTAATCAGCCAGAGTTTTAGTTGCTGGCTTTTGACTTGTGGGCATTGAGACTTTTTCCAATGGTTACTATTACTGACCAGAGGTGTGGGTTTCAAATGCTGATTAAGACCAAAAGATATTAAATAGTACTATTCCTCTCTACCAGTCTATTGAACCAGAGTGTAAAATTAGTACAATTACACTGTCATCATGACCTTTAGCCTTCAAGAAACAGCTCTCATGCCGTGAGGCTAAGAAAATAAAGTTGGGTGCACATAATCATATCGGTGGCTGCTACTTAGGATTAGCTTATCAGATTGATGTCCTGTTCCTAAGTCAATGCATTCACTTTCAGTTGTGTTTTGCTGAAAATTTTATGAAGGCTCTATCAAGTAAACGTTTGGGATATAATTTGATGTTAATGGACACATTAATTAGTTTGTTGAATGAGTCTTACAAGTTTCTGGATTAAATTATACAAGATTTTTTTGTGAGCATTAAGACTTTATTTCCATTTCTATCAAATCTTTTTCAAATTGTCGCCCCTTTATCGGCATGCATCATGCAAAATTAATTAATTACAAGAGACACATTACCTAAAATCCAGACTGTTCTGCTGTTAGATACTTTTCCTTCCGGTGCTTCTCTATGAGATCGGTGTGATGACCAAAATTAAGGATGTGTCTTTCTGACCTCAATCTTTGGCCCATAATGAACGTGGACTAATCTTTTTTGCTTACACTGGAACTGGATAAGTGCATTGCTACCTGCTTTGGCATTCAGCCAGCTGCTGTCTGTGTCCCAGGTTAGGCAGGTCTGTCTCATAGCCTATGTTTAAACTGTGGGGCATATCTGTGAATATTGGAGAAAGAAGGAAGCACTGTTTTCCATTACCTCAGTCAGCTGAGCTCTAAGTGTGTGGGCTTATCAGTGGCACCCTGCATTCTCAGAATACCAATTGCATTATCTCAAATGCATGTGCAACTAATTTGTGTTGATCAGGCCAGAATGGAGTATACTTTTACTGGGCTGATAAGGAATGAACAGATACAGTTGAAGATGCACATTTGTACCTAGATGAATTACTTCTTTGATCATGCTTGAGTGCATATCAGATGAATGGTTGAAAGGACCATGTGTGGCTGCACATGGATGAATGATTTGAAAAATTAGTCTCAACTGTATGTTAATGAATGGTTTAAAGGACCATGCATTATTGTACATACATGGTGAATGTTTTGAACGACCATGAATGGTGAAACATGTACCTGCATTGAAGAACCATGCATGATTATGTCTGGAGTAACAGGTTGTTTGACCATGCTTAAGTGTGCATGGATGATTGGTTTGGGGATCATGCATAACTCTCCTAGGAAGTTTCTTTCCTGAATTTTACTAAGTTACATTGTCTACATGCAGAGCTGTGTAACTTTGAATTCTTTTATGTATATTTAGAATGAACAGTTACATAATGCCTTTAAAAAAGGCAATTAAATTTTAGGTGCTATTGCACTTACTGGTGCTGAACTGTCTAGGTAATGAGCAAGCCTCACAGTGAGTGAATAGTATGCTCTGATTGAAAGGCTTTCTATTGGAATTAGATTAAACAGAAAATTACTTATATTTTTGATGCTGAAGCAGATTGCAGAAGAAATTTGCATTGCATAAATTAGCCTTTCACTTTCACGTCTCAAGATGGAACGGAATGTAGGCACTTCATGAAAGTGAAATGATCAATTTTTTCTAGCTACGTAAAATTTTTGTACGGAAAGGTAACCCTATTTTAAAATTATTTTTGGCACAGGACAATAAGTCTGAGGACTACTGTTGAAGAAGCCTTTTTATAAATTTGTTCTTACCTTTCTGATACTTACGTTAACTCTGAAATTATACTTAACCAACAACTGTGAGGACCGCTGTTAAAATAACTTTGTAAGAAATTAGCTATTACATTACCTTATCTGAACTTTGAAACTATTAACCAAAAACTCTGACTACTGTTAAGAGGCTTGCAAGAAATTAGTTACTACCCTACCTTATGTGACCTCTGAAGGAAAATTGACCAATGATTGTGAACACTTACAGCAGTGATGTTGGAAGTGCTGAAAGATACCTATAGGTTTTTTGTGGGTGTTATGAAATGCTCTGACCAGAGTTGGTTTGTCATGTAACTTGTACAGATTTTCGCATTGTTATCAGCACGATACTGACAGACCTGTATATTTTTTACTTTTCAGGTTTAAGGAGTGTTTGACTGTGTGACTGAAGATCCGTTGCTTTGTTTTTCTTGACAAGATGACTACTGTCTAAGATCAAGAGTTGTACACAAGTGGGTCATATTTCTGATTTTGAGACGCCAGCCTTGGAGAATTGCTGCATAAAGTCTGAAGATTCCTACAAACAATCTCACAGCTACTGTAGTCTCCTGTCGTTGGACTCTGTCTGCTAGCTGGACCTGCGTAGGTCTGGTGTGTCTGCCTCTTGTGGCATGGCGTCTTCAGACGGTGAACAGGCAGCAGTGGGAGTGGACAACATTTCAGCTCCATACAACCTGGCAGATATGTCTGGACTGGATGAACGAATACAGGATGCTGGGCCGTTTCACCCGAAAGACTCTAAACCTGATCACACATCAAAGGTTTGGTTCTTGGAATTTCGATGGATTTACAAGTGTGCACTTAGAATAAGGATGTGCCAAGGATGAGAAGAAGAACCACTAAATAACCATCACCTGCCATCTTTTCGTTAATTTAAACAAAGTTTGTCAGTCTTTTTGTATAATTTAGCTTAAGAGTTTTTAATGCCAATCATCGACAGTTTGCAGGGGTGATGACAGTTTCATTAAGCAGCTCATTGAGAATGCAAACTAGAGACCATTTAAGGGATGTAAGATGAAGTAAAATGTTGGTGGAATTTTAAAATTTCAGACTGAAGAGAGTTTGCACCTTGAACATTGATGATGTAATAGTGCATTACTATATTTTTTGTTTTGACTCAGTTGTATAAGTTTGGCGCTTTTTAAGTTGTTTCAGAAGAGTGCCTGGGGAATTATATTCTACGATGATGAAAGGATTGAAATACTATACACTTGAAATTTCATTCTCCTCTTCGAGTGGGATTGTTAAAAACTCTGTAAAACCCTGAATCAGTCAGATATACTGAAAAGTGTCTTGGATTTGATATACATGAGTGCTGGTAATGGAGCTGAGGATAAGGGATTGTTGTGCATGTTGTTAATATATGCATGGTTGATCTGTTGCACATGCGGAATGGGTATAGCTGTAGAATTTTCATATATCCTAAATTTCCTTTTATGTACAGCTGAATGCTTATTGTTTACAAATCACCCACTGTTAATCTCCAGAATAGACTCAGGATATAAATGTCTAGGACCTCATTAGCAAGAGCGCTGAGCAGTGACTAGTTTTATAGAAAGTAGATGCTGATTTTGGTGGAGTTCTGTGACAGCTGTGACTAAGGTGACTAGGGCCTTTGAGTCTCATAATTACTTTCTGTAGAGGTCCTGTGACCAGTACTTGAATGGGTCATTATTTGCTCAAGTCCTTTGAAATTGATAAGATACTGTCATACCTTGCCTGTTAAAGCTGATGATATCATTCATATTTATATTGAAAACTCTAAATGAAGTTGGACATCAAGTTAGATCGATTTCAGTGATGAGTTTTTTCATTCTCTAGTATAAGCATTTTGCTATGCTACCCTTTGGGCCAGCCATTGGGAACAAACCATCACTCAATTTGTGACCCTTTGGGTGAAGGGCTCACACACTGCAACAGGCTGGATTCTGGTATGCTGCAATGGTACAGATGGAGTAGCAGGAGGGTTATAAAGAAACTATGCAGATCATAAATAACTTCAGTGACTGTAAAGTGTTTTCATTTTCAATTTTTCATCTATAGGCTAATTTTATGCAGAATGGCCTCAAAACTGTAACCTGTTATGTAATATGCAGCATGTGTGACCATGTTGGAGCACCTCTGAATGGGAAATCTGGTTGGGGCGCTATAACAAGTGTTCAAATACAATACAATACAATACAATACAATGTATCAGCCGATCTGTGATGTTGTTTTTGAGGACATATGTGTAAAACCATTGCATCTGTCAGCCAGTCATTGCACAGTGGCCCAAAGAACACATAACAAATGTCTCTAGATTTATTTCTCCATTAGAAGAAATTACAGATAAGTTCCCAGTTGTCACAGTTTTAAGTATATTGAAACAAATTAAACTGCATGTACCGTAAGTACTACATCTAATGTACGAACTCTGCTATTTTGTGGATTTGTCAAGACCCACTCTACTCTGACATTTCCATGACTTGTGAACATACAACCAGATTTACTGATGTAACCTGTGGAATAAGTGTTTAAATAGTAGAAATAAATTTAAGTTTTGAGCTAGCATGGGGAAACGGCGGTGAACATTAATTGTACATTGTGCTATGCAGTCAAGTGTGTGTGTAAGATTTCCATACTCACCTATTTTTTAAGACCAGTTTTTCCAAATAAAGTCTCAGGCTTAAATACAAATATTTTGTACTATGCATAACATGTCCAGTAGCTGAAATACCAGCACTATGGACCAGAAAGTATTATGGCCTATATTTAGTCACTTCAAGAGTTACACAGGTGCTTTTTAAGTGTTATTTTATGACCGTTTTACTAGAGTGCTTCACACTGTTTTTGCATTGAGGATATTCATGTTTTACGTGGCTTAAACTTTTAAGGGCTCGTGGCCACTGTTATGTTATGCCACAGTTCATATGGAACACAAATTCCATGTGTGTGTACTTTTGATATTAAATAGTTTACCCTTATTTTCTGATACACACTGCTCTTCACAACTTAGTTCACATCACTGGTTAAGGCAGTAATTGTATGACTGTGCAGGTAATGTGTGTGAAGAACTAAACTTCAGTGACCTGAATCATCAGTTTCCCTGACTTAAATTAGAAAGCTCAGTGTTTTTGGATTGCTAAGTTATGCTAATCTAAATGATGATCAGAAAATGGTGTTTTTAAGGTCAAACTTTCTTTTTGCTTTGACACTTCTCCGTTCTTCTTACAAGCATTATTTCAATGTGTGCTCATTGTGTCTTTATTTTCTTGTTTTCTTATAGACTGTTGTGTCTTTCTTTCTTTGCAGATGCCACTGAATGACACTTTACAATATGTTGTTAATGGTTATACTGCATATCATTCAAGTTTATATATCAAAGTGTATTGAATCTTTCTCCAGATGTGACTTGTTGGTGTTTGGGAGTGTATCTGTATGTATTTACTGGCTGCTTATATAGTTGTGCAACAGCTGATTGACCATATTTTCTTTTTATGTTTAGTCAAAGGTAATGGTTTCGGAGGGAGGGCAAAAGCATGTGGCTATCATGGAACAGAAGGGAACAACGATACGTAAGCCGAACCGGAAGAAGAAGCCGGATGTGGTGAGTTCTCCTTTTTTTTCCAAGTCACCAAGCGGCGACTTGAGTTTCCCTCTTTTATCAAGTCCAATCCCTTCTCTTTTCCAATGATGCGTATAAAACCAAGCCATGAAAAAAGCCAAATGTGTCAAGTTTCCCTCTTTTTCTCAGATCCTCTTTCTCGGATCCTCTTTAATTTTTATCTGTGTTAAACTTACCATTCTTTGTTTTATTTCTAATATTAGACCACAGCATTGCATTTACATGTGCTACGTCATGTTTGAATGACTCTAAAAAGGCTCTGAACTCCACATCTCTTCCATTTCAACATTGCCTTGTAAGTTTTTCTTGTCTGCTTTCAACGAGCTTCTTGTCATCTGTCTGTGAATCCTATATGACTTCATTAAACCATACAAAGCAACATTTAGTTTATAGGTTGTGTTTTCTAGTGTGTGACCCCGTGGTCATGGCTGTAGCTGGATTGCCTGATGTCCCAGTCATTGCTGTATGAGCCTAAAAACTACTGATGATGCCATATTGCAAATTGCAGTGTGTTTCGGTCACCTTGCTAGTTTTTACAGATAGCAGATGTAATTTTTGATTTGGGAAGTACACAGCATAGACAGTGACCAGAACTGAATGTGGTTGCAGGTCTGCATATATTCTAGGAAAATGATATGGTGCATCCCTAGACTGCCTAATTGATGGCTTAATTTGTAATGGTCCTTGTGATGCATGCATAAAACTGTCTACATGGTAAATACATCTGTTGTTGATATCCTTATATTTCTTGTAATATTATACTTGGTGTAATATTTAGTTCCCCCATGCCAGTCACTGATCATCCTCTGATGCTGGATTTAAATTGGTTATTCGTAGAAAAAGTACTCACGTGTGCCTCAGCATGTGATGTTCACTGGCTAATGCGCTGATTTTTAGTTGACTGGATTACGGGTACTCATTTTCTCTGGTATCACTAAGACGGATTGCAAATTGACAAATGGTCCAGAATTCTCTGTCCAAAATCATAACTTTCAAAATATCAGGATATTAACCATGTATTTCAATCACTATCCTAGATCTCTACTGATTCCTATTGAAGACCACCTTGATTGATGCCTAATGCAGTATGATAATGGCTTTTAAATTTAAGTTGATTAGATCATAGGAGTGGGTGTTTTGCACAGCTTGCTTGTACTTTGATTGAGAATGTGTCAAAGACTATTTTGGCCATCTCTGGCTTGGTTTGAGGGATGAGCATTTGCTCATGATTGTCTCTGTGTTTTCAGGATCTGTCAAAAGTTCTAAATAAGTGTCGTGAGGAAGGAAACATACGTCTGGACCTTTGCAGACTCCAGGTAAGTTTCTATTTCACTTGGTCATTCTTAGGAAACTATTGCGGGTGCTTATTTCCAGTGCAGTCTGTTGTTTTCATCCTAGTTGCATTCTTTGGAGCTTACATTTTCAGTAGATTCTTATTTTCAGTATTTAGGGAAATAGTTATTTTATTCAGTTAGTATTATATATTGTTATCTCTTAAGATTTTTCTAGGAATAGACATATCTGTTGTTTAAATTTATAAAGCAGTGTTGCTCCAAAGTTGCAGGGAATATGTAGAATTGTTTTCTTTTTTTTCTTTTTCCTTGTTAGTGCTTGTAAAAGAAAGAAAAGATAAATCTTTGAATTTATTTGTCAACAGTGTACTGTAGTGACACTTTGTACATATGACTTTTAGTTAGACAGGTATTTTGATTACTGTGTTTACTTTTCAGATAAGCACCTTACCTCCATCTATCAAAGAGGTAATTTTCTGTTTTACACATATTTCAGTTCAATGTTGTTGAAGAGATGGTTTACAGTTTAATGTCGTGCTGTCCAACATGCGGCTCGTGGGCTGATTTGAAGTGGCCTGTCCAAGCTCACTACTTTATGGCATTTGTGTAAAAATGAAGTAAAAGACAAAGTCACTGGCCTGCTTGCATAGCTATTCGTTCGTAACTGGGCTTATCATTTGACAATGTGAACACAAAATCCAGTTCCCGTGATGCATTCATTATGATTATTCCTTAATAAATTTTAATACAGATAATAAACTTATTTCAATAAACTTTAGTCATTGATTTTGAGCTTACTGGTGTAGCCCTCGGCTTCAAGAATTATTTCTTTGGTGTCCTCGCCCCTCGTTGTCAAAAAGGTTGAACAGCACTGGTTTAGTGTCTTTTTCAACAACTTCTTGGCTTGAACTTGAATTGTAAATGATTATCTTTGACCACTAGCCTGTGCTTGAGTATCGTGCATTCATAAGATGTAATGTTGCCTTTTTTAACATATCAAGCTAAGAAACTGATGTGCAAGTAGCTATTTATGGTTGATATTCTTTCCGACCATTTGTACTTAATTCCGAAAAATCTTAGTCATAAACTTTCGTGGACCTTGTTCTCGGTCTGTGATTGTGCGTTGGTCTCGAGTTTTAATTCTTCCATACAACACTGGTTGAACACTGAGGCTTTGTTGTCCTACTCTCAGATGGTTTATGTCTTACTTATGCCTTCATAATCATCTTTGTTTATGAATGCACCTGGGCACTGGCTCGTTTGAGCTGTGATACACAGCAAGGCTCTGCGCTTGGTCTCATCCGTATACTATATAATGATCCACTTGCTGCGCTACTTGCTGAGTGACCACAGATCTATGATGACATTCGATGTTTTAGATTGTTTTTGACAGTTTCTGATCTACTTCTCCTCTCCAAACTACTTGTATCTGTTTTCAGAGGCATGCAGTCTTGGGGAAATTTATATTTATTACAAGTTTCTTCCAAATTCATCTAAGGCTAAATTCCTTATTTTGGCATAAGCCAATGGCTGTACAAAATCAGCTGGCTTACTTCCATTGTTATGTGTCTATCTGTTGTCATTTACACTGGGTCACCACATAATTTGAGCATCATATTTAATTCAATATTTAAGGTTCAGGCTATTTCTAAATCGGTTCACCTTTGCCTCTGTTATCTCAGCATGCTGTTTCAGTTAGCAGAGACTAACGGTTGATGCGTTATTTATGATGACAGTGTCTTTATAGAAGTTTCCAGCTTTGATCAGATTCGTGGGACTTACATAGAGTTTCATAGATGATGAGCACTGTATAAGGTTGAGTTTTTAATTTTTATGAAACAGAGAAGGGTATGTTACCATCTTTTATTCGGTGTTGCTGTTATATTTTGCAGCTGACGCAGTTGGTCGAGTTCTACATGTATGGCAACAAACTTATATCGCTGCCAGCCGAGATAGGTCACCTGACGAGCCTTGAGCAGCTGGCACTGAGCGAAAACTCTCTGACTAGTTTGCCAGAATCTCTTGAAAAGCTTTCAAAGCTGCGTGTGCTTGACCTTAGGCACAACAAACTCAATGATGTTAGTATAAAATATATAAACTAACCAGTACTTATTAGTTATATTGAGTAATTTAACAGTTTGATTAGAAGAGATTATTTTATTGTTTATTTAGTTAACAATATCAATAATTAGAAAGAATAATGAAAACATGTTGTTACTAATTGTTTAATATGTTAAAATGTTGGTTAGTTTTTATTGCATGTGAACTTTCCATTGCATACTCATATCTGCATCATCGTTGTGTGATTTCATCCCACTTCAGTGCATCAGTTTTATTGTACAACAGTGGGACACAACCTGTAATGCCACATGTGGCTGCGAGCACATACATTTTCAATTGCCTATAGCATTTTTTCCCATTATTTTAGGGAATTGTTAACCCCTTTAGCATGGAAATAAATTTTTCTCAACTCTACCACCATGGATTTTTTTTCATAAATTTTCCATAGATATTGTTATAATGATCGTATGATTTTTTTGAAGTAATCCTGTAAGTTTTTTGCATTTTACCGTCGCCCCAAATTTGGGGACGACATTTTACTTGAAAATTAATTTCTTTCAAATTCTTTTCCCAGATGTTGTTGTGATGATACTATGATTTTTCTGGAAATAATCCTATAAGCTTTTGCTTTTTGCCATCACCCCACAAATTTGGGGATGGGGTTTTGAAAATTAATTCTTTGCATTTTTGGCCGATATACAATACAAGCACACCTGTCATGCACCATGGCATGGAAAAATTGTGGCCAGCACCACAAATAATATAGAGTTATCATCTGAAAGTTACTGTCACAACGTATGTCAATAATTGAACTTGGTGTGATATATTTCAAAGCACGGGGCAGGAGGATACACCATGCAAAAGGAGATGTAATAGTAATCCACAGTTTTCTGGCTTCATCGCTATCATAATGACTATTCTCAATAGTACTTGAACTATTATGAGTGTCACTGTCAGCAAACTCAGACATGCTTTCACTTTCTTCTTCTAACAAACATGCTATTTTCTCGATAGACAAACCACATTTATGACCTGCCACTTTGGCCTATAATAGGGTGCTGGGTTGTGGCCAGCTAGCAGCCGCCAAGTGACAACATAACTAGGCCCAGGCTGATACTGCATGTGCTGTGACTTGCTCTGCACAACAGCCATGGCCTTCTGATGTTTTCCTGAGTTTATAAGAGCTTCACACCTACTGGCTGGTGAATGCTATCGGAGCCCGAGTTAACTCGGTCTCCACGCTAAAGGGGTTTAAGAAATTTGAAATGACTGTCTGCTTCATATTCAGTATATGATATTGTCTTTATACTGGTGACGTTGTTTCCGCCACTTGCAAAGAAAGAAATAAGTTGGAGTGGCCCTTTGACAGAAAAAAGTAGTTTGCCACAGTCATGCACTAGCTATAGTGACCAGTTACCATGGTCACAGAAGCTTGCCGTAAGAGCTGCCAGGTGGTGGGTACTCTTCTGGATTTTAAATAGACTGCTTGTGGACTGCATTGTTTTGCACTGACCAGTGATTGATGCACAGTTTAGTACTGCTGTAGCACTATGGGAGTTTGTATTAGGCTATGTTAGACTCTCAGAGTGAGTTTAAATCAATTGGCTTGATGTCAAGGTCTGATGAATGATAATAACCAAAGAAGAGGCAGAGAACGGCAGCCCTTTAAGCCAGCCCCTAGAGACAGCCGTGGCTATGAAGTGCTAGCCACTTAATTTTCTTAGCCTTGATATATTAGGTCATCTCTTCACCACCTCATCTTTCCACTGACAGTACAGTCAGTGGGAAGCCAAGAATCATACAAGAAACCATGCATACATATACGGTAGTTAAGTCCGATAGAGGATTTAACGGGAAGCGAAATCTTGCAACAAAACCCTAGCAGGGTTTGAACTGCTGAGCTCACATTTGACAATCCAGCACACTGATTACTTAAGTTAACCAGAATTATTGCACACCTCCTGTTTACTTGGAAAACCTGCATGGAAGAAGCTACCAGTATTCGTGTTCTTTTTGATACTGTAGTGAATTAAAAGATGGACTAATCTTTGTCTTTCTTACCTGTTTTCAGATTCCAGGTGTAGTCTATAAACTGACGTCGTTAACACACCTTTTTCTCAGATTCAACCGGATACGTGTCGTTGATGATGACATTAGGAAATTGAAGGTTAACACTGCTCTCAAATGGATTGGTCTTTTTTGAGTTTTCCTTACTGCATCAGCTTTTCTTTAACCTCCTTGGCGTTAACCCCGAACGTTACTCGGGCCGGGAATTCTATGCAAAAGCGGTTAACCCCGAGTCACGTTCGGGCTCATACATACATACATACATACATACATACATACATATACATATATAAATACATATATACCTACATAATTATATATAATTATACCTACACATGTATATATTTACACACATAGATGTATATGTACATATATATATATATACATACATACATACATACATACATACATACATACATACATACATACATACATATACATATATAAATACATATATATATATACATAATTATATATAATTATACCTACACATGTATATTTTTACACACATAGATGTATATGTACATATATATATATATATACATACATACATACATACATACATACATACATACATACATACATACATATACATATACATATATAAATACATATATACCTACATAGGTATAATGTGTAGGTATAATATATATAATTATACCTACACATGTATATATTTACACACATAGATGTATATGTACATATATACATACATACATACATACATACATACATACATACATACATACATACATACATACATATACATATATAAATACATATATACCTACATAATTATATATAATTATACCTACACATGTATATATTTACACACATAGATGTATATATGTACATATATATATACATATATATATATATACATATATATATATATGTAAATCTATACATGTATTTGTACATATATACATATGTATATATGTAAATGTATGCATATATGGCTATGCATGTTTACATATACACATATATACCTACACATGTATATTCATGCATATACATGCATACGTAAAACAATGCAACGTTTTTGGCTCGTTTTTCTGGGAGAAAATGAAACGCTAAGGAGGTTAATGTCACTTCAGTCTCATTGAGAAGCTAATTTTCTGCATTTCTGTAAATAGCACTTGTAAATGTCGGTATAAGTCTAAAAAATTTCTCAGTTCCATACAAATGCCGCAATTTTATGCTGTGTTTGTTTAGTGTGGGGGTCAGGGAGACAAGCTTATACACCGGCATTGAGAGTGTTTGTAGACAATTATTTATTGTAAGGAATTGGAAGCTTTGGAATGCAGATCTGTTTACCGGTAAATGTTTTTCTCTTGAAGCAGTAGTTGGTTTTTAAACTTTTCTTGTGTAGATGATTATCAGAAGTTTCTTTTGTTTTCTTCAGAATTTAACAATGCTTAGTCTGCGTGAGAATAAGATCCGTGAATTGCCACAGGGAATAGGTGACCTAGTCAACCTGACTACGTTTGATGTCTCCCACAACCACCTGGAGCACCTGCCAGAAGGTATCGAATTCTCAGATTTTGTTTTTTAGCTTCCTTAAAACTGAACTTCCTGCTGAGTTTATACTGCCAATAGAATATGATTCACTTCCAAATTGCTGGAAATGTTGAAGTAGCTTAGTTTTAGAATGCATACAGATACCAGACAGGTGGTTTTAGAGATAATGTTAGTGTATGAGGCAACTTGTAGAACATTTTGCAAGAGGTTCTGTAGTGTTTGTTAGATGACTCTTAGACATGTAAATTATTTGAGAGCATCTGACCACTTTTTATTTACCATTAACCGCTTAACCGCCATAATGCCGGATATATCTGGCGCCATTAACTACAGGTAAATAATATGCTTTTTCTGCAAACCTATTAGACTGAGAAATTGGTCTTATCTGGATTCTCCATTTGTTTGCCTTGTGGTAACTTGTTACAGATAGTGGATCTCCCCTGTTTTAACCCAAAGACTAATGCTAGCTAGCCTCTACATACATTTTCAAACTACCTTAAGTTGCATAGACTGTTTGTGAATTTGCCATGTATGTGGATTCTCCATTTGTTTGTTTGGTAACTTGAGATAGTGACCCTGTTTTAACCCAAAGACTAATGCTAGCTAGTAAGTTGCATCTGTTTGTGAATTTGCCATGTATGTGGCAGTTTTATATACGGTACATGCTTTGCACATACAATGTCATACATACTGTGAGAGGTTCTGAAAGGTGCTATATGAATGTTCGCATACATGTATAGATATCTGCAGGCACACATGCATGCATACATACATACATCTGTGCTTGCATATGTACATACATGCATAAATACTTGCAGACAAACATGTGCAATGTGCATGCATGCATGAGTGAATCAGGCTAACAATGGAATCAATCTATAAACGTTTTTCTTTGGACATTTAACTCTTACTTTCTGGAAGTGTTTGATTTCATAGTGCAGTTGTTTCTTACTTTGTACAGAAATTGGAAACTGCATTCAGATGAATTCCCTAGACCTTCAGCACAATGAACTGCTGGACTTGCCCGAATCCCTTGGCAATCTGCGGTCACTTACTCGTTTAGGCCTACGGTCTGCACTTGTTTCCTCATGGCTTTTAACATGGCTATAAATAGTAAAGTTTTTTAAAATTGTATTTTAAAAGCAGAATGTGATATTTTAATCAATTGTACTAATAATATACAGAAGCTTGTTTTTTAGATTAGTTCAGCACTAAGACCAGAGAATTTATTCACCAGCATAATTGGCTCATCAAACAAGTTTTGCGTGGATTGCTTAGCTTATTTAATCCTTTAACGAAAAGGAGGCACTAACAGCTAATGGGAAATTTGTATACAATTTGTATTCAAACAATACAGCTCATCAGTAAAGTGTTAAAGCACAGTATGTTAAGTTAAATCTATATAATGGTTGATGTACAAGAGCTATTCTAGTGAGATTTTTACGCAAGGGACAATCATATCTTGTTGCTATTCAAAGTGAAAAGTTGTGAGATGAGTCTGATTAGTGTAACTAGTCTAACTTCCATTATGCAAATGACCTCCAGTAAATCTTTATCAGGTTCATTGATCAGCCTAATGGCAACAGGTGTTTACCATCCTTTTGGTTTCGTAATATGTTTATTGTTTAACTGGGACAAACTCTACTTTCTGTTTCTGTTTTCTGTTGCTGGTAATAAATATTTCTGCGAGTTTCAGCCAAGCAGTAATTATTCAGTTTTCTTCGCATCTGTTAAACAGATACAACAGACTGAGTCATATTCCGAGGTCACTCAGCAACTGCATAGCAATGGATGAATTTAACGTCGAGGGAAATAACATTTCACAGCTTCCAGTGAGTTGTGAATCTTGGTCTCTACTCCATTTCAGTTGATGTAGATCATGACTCTGGTATTTGTGTAGCAGAAGTTTATAAATATGTCATTGTTAGGAACAGTTTGGAATGCTTTAGAAGTTAAGGATGTAAGTTAGAATGGTTTTGCATTATGAACTTACAAGTGAACACAGATTTAGGAATTTGGGATTGGGATAAGAATGATTTTAAGGATCAAGAGGGAGATTGGTTTTGTAAATTGAGGTTTAGGTTAAAGCTACCTTTACAGGTTAAGGATAATTAAAACTTAAGGATTAAAGTGAACATGGTTTCAGAAGTTAAATTTGAAAAAATATGGCTAAGTTTTGTGCAGTATTCATGTTTTGATTATGTGGTTTGTGGTTAATAGGAAGGCCTGCTTTCCAGCCTGACTTCGCTTCAGAGTATCACGCTATCAAGGAATGCATTTGCATCTTATCCAGCTGGTGGCCCAGCTCAGTTCTGTTCAGTCAATGTGAGCAAATCTCTCATGATTACTTTAATATTATTTAGTTTTTCTTGGCTGTTGGAGTTCTCAGTGTTGTTGGAATTTGTGTAGCAAGGCAAGAAAATGTAATTTGAACATATTGAAAAATATACATTTTGTGTGGGTTTAAGCACATGATGTTTAACTGTCATGAAATTTCTAACTCTCTAATGCATTACAAGTCAGTGTTCAAATCCATGTTTGTTAGGAGGTTCTCTGTTTCATTGAAATTCTGTGATTCTGTTGTTTAACACTTTAACGATGAGCTGCATTGGTTCCCAGTTGCTTTTAGTGCACTCACGTCGTTAAAGTGTTAACTCCTGACTCTAGTTATAAATATTTTAGCTTTTATGTTATTTTTCCTTCATTATTTCTCTTTTTTAATTTTTTTCATTTTTTCTCATTCCTCTATTTGATGAAAAATAAATTTAAAGACAAGCATATGTGACTGGCAGCATTTTAATTTATGTAGTTACAGTTATGGGATTTAATCTTGTATGTATTGTTTCTGTACATTAGTGAGATTAGATTAAGTCAGTTGCTCATTGTACTGATCTTATGCAAATAGCAAATATTCAGTGATCTGTAAAGTCATTATCTCTCGTAAAACATTGTACATCACAAAAGTAAATATGTTATATTAATGTGATACAATGAACGTGTCTTTAAAACTATTTTAAGAGGTATTGTGTTGCACTATGGCAAAATGTGTTATGTCTGTCTGCTTTTGTAGTCCATCAACATGGAGCATAACCAGATCAACAAAATACCTTATGGTATATTCTCACAGGCACATTACCTCACTAAGCTGAACATGAAGGACAATCAGCTGACTTCCTTACCTCTTGGTATATTTGAAATATTTATATCTCTAAAATAAATTTCGCATAATTTTTATGGATGTTGTCTCATGAAGACTATTGTTCCTTGTTTCCTTTCGATAACTTTGCAGTTGTTGTGGATCCTTCTTCGTGGAATAACCTCCCCCACAAAATTTGGGCTGAGATTTGGCAGATGGTTTATCCACTTGGGTCTGTTGCTTGAAAACGTTTGTTTCCTCGGAGTTCTCACGCTGGGAGCGCATCTGAATAGTCACTACTGCTAGAGGTGCTTTGTAAATGCCCAATACAATAGAACAGATATACAACATTTGGGATGTTGTAAGCAAGAAATTTGTACAGATTAAAAGAGATTTTAATAGTTCTTAAGAATTGCAATTGTTAGTGTTAAAGTAATAAACTGCACAACCTAGTTTAATGCTGACAAAACTAAGGCATTTTAACAAATGTTGTATGGTGTTGCTGGTTGCTTCCAGATACTGGAAGCTGGGTGAACATGGTGGAGTTGAATCTTGGTACAAATCAGCTGGCTAGGATACCTGATGACATAGACAAACTGGAGAAGCTGGAGATCCTTATACTGAGCAACAATCTTCTAAAGGTTCTCTTCTTGTCTCTTTGATGTCACTTTTAATTTTGCAACTGAGCAATAATTCTATGAGTTCTCCGACTGTAGCTCATATAATTATTAATTTTACTATTGTTATTTCTGTATTATTAAGTGCCACGAACTAATGATAAAGCATTAGCAATGATGATGAGCAGTTGTGTGTGAAGGTGAAGGACTTGCTAAAGATTCTTGAACACTTTTGGTTGAGCCTCTTTGGAGGGCTCCAACTTGCTCACTCCTCATCACAAGATGAGCACTTCAAACCAGTCAGCTGCCATTTTGCATGTAGCCTCTGCATTTTTTACACAGCTTGCCAAGGAATTTTCAACTGCACATACAGCTCTAGGATCTTAGCTGCCCAATTGGAAGTGAAAGGAATGTTTGTTAGTTATCTTCCGCCATACATCTTTATTCAACTTCTTAATACAGTTGTAGTGGGATTTAAACGACTCTCCATAATGAACTGTATAACTAAAAAGTTACTTGTGATATATCACTTGAGTGATGACATGAGTGCCAAATTCAGATTTAACAGATTAAACTTGAATAAACTTGGTTTAGTCGTGTACAATTTTTAAAATGCCTTTGTACTGTAATCATTTCAGAGACTTCCTGCTACAATCAGCAACTTGAAGAAACTTCGTGTTCTTGACGTGGAGGAGAACAAGCTGGACATGTTGCCACCAGAAATTGGCAAGTCATTTCATTCATTGTCTTTTGTTAAGAGTAGTTGAGCTAAACGTTGATGCATGCTTGAGCCTTTAATGAGTCAAGAGGCTCAACCACTAGCTGAGTCAGTTTAACAGAGACCCATTTAGAAGGTTTTTGTATGATTTTGCATAAATTATTACATTTATTTACAAGTTGTCATTAAAACAGTTTAGATAAATGTTACTATCTAGCAGTGATGCTTTAATGTTAAGTAGGTATTTGCATTTTATTATTTGTTAATTTTAAGATGTCTCGTTTAATATAATTTCTCAATTCATGAGATAATTTATGCACTGCTCAGTTAAACTTTGCGTTCAGAAGCACTCCCAGTTCAGCTTTGGCACAAGAGAAGTTCTCAAGCATTTCATTTCCTTGGTTAGCTGAAGATGTAAGTGTAGAGGAAGGCCATTCCTAGTGCAGTATATGATCAAAGGCCATTCCTAGTGAAGTATGTGATCGAAGGCCATTTACTAGTGCAGTAATGATCGACGGCCATTCCAAGTGCAATAGATGATCAAAGGCTATTCCATGTGCAGTAGATATCAAAAGCCATGCCAAGTACAGTATATGATCGAAGAACAGAAAAAACCACTCTGCTGAACATCAGTCAGTGCAAAGTACAAGCAATTCATCTCAAGTATGGTAATGAGACTGATGGTTTTCAATATGTAGAAATGTAAATACTTTTTTTACATCAAAGTAATGAGTGAAGTAAGAGATGATGCGGAATTGATTATGGGGTGATTGATTTGCAGTGAAAGTATGCAGCTGTTATGTTTGATTTGATCAAAGTTATTTTTTTAACTATTTCAGTTTATAATTTTTTTATTATATTGCTGTATACTGGACCATGAGATTACTGGGCCAGTTGAATCTTGTTTGTTTGATTTGTAACTTGTGACTTTTATGTTTTATTTCAGGTTATCTGAGTGATCTAACTAAGCTTGTAGTACAGTCAAATCAACTGACAAGTCTGCCTCGACAGATAGGGTAAATGTATTTGCCTCACTGTCTGGCCATGAGAATGCTGACATGGGCAGATCTTATGGTGCACTGTTCTACTTATTTGCGGCAATTCAGTTTGTTTTGTTGCGCTTTTAAATATAGTTTTTAGGGCTGGTACTGATAAAAAAATTTTAATGTTCGTGTAGTCTCCAAAATTTAACTTTGATTACTCGATTAAATTCAATTTATGTGGTATATGTTACATAAAGCATGAAGAACTGTTAAAAGTGTAGTCACAGTTAGTTACTACTATCTTTCTACAAATAAACTTGATTTTATTTTTTGTGATTTTGTGCTGTGTATGTTTTATATGGATCATCAGTCACAGAGCATGCAGTCCTTGTATCATATACACTGGAGTGATACATTGTAGTGGCTGACTAAATAGAAACTGTATGGCAAGTGGTTTGTTTATTGGCTGCTGGATTTGCTATGCAGTGGTATGCGAGATATGATGTCTGACCCAGGCACATCATTTATTATTGTTACAGGCTGCTTAACAACTTGACTTACCTCGGTGCTGGAGAAAACAACCTAACATTTGTGCCAAGAGAAATAGGTATGTGCTACTTTGATTTCTTTATTTGACATCAGATGATGGACTTGCATTGGAATCATGCTTCAAACATGTAAATAAAGGTTTCTTCAAAACCAGTTTTCATTGAGCAATGCTTAATTTTTCAGGTATATCTTCTTTTCAGGAAGGAGAAAGAAGGAGAGTCCCTTAAACAAGCCTGAGAGGCGGCCATGGGTATGAAGTGTTTGCGGCTTCATTTTCTTAGCCTTGGCATACAAGGCTGGGTGGCCAGTTCTTTCCATCACCATCTGATCTTCCCACCAACATTATAGTTGAGTTGGCTAGGGGAGGGGGGGCGTGTGGAGCAAAAATCTCAAAACAAATGTTCTGCCGTGTGGGGATTTGAACTCCCAGCCTCTTGGTTGAAAGTCCAGCACGCTAACAATTAGACTGCTGAGCACCCAATCTTCTTTTCTTGAACAAATTTTTAATTAGTAAGCACTGGCTGGAATCAGTCTTCCTTCAGCAGTGCTTAATTTTTCAAATGTTTCATCTCTTCATCAGCAAATTCAGTCTCCTAATGTTATTTATTTAAAAAATTATTAAGTATTCTACTTCACACTATAATAGAAGTTAAGTTGCTTGCACTCATTATATATATTACAAATTGCATTTTGGGTGCTAATTCTGTCTTGTTGCATATAGGCATAATGAGGAGGATGTTCTAACGAATGTAGGAGATGTTCTAACTGGCCTTGCCTGTTGTCAGCATTTGCTTCTGTTTGGCTTAGTTTACATCACTGTGATCTTCGGATGAGTTTTCGTTGACCCTGTGTTAGAGTTTCTGGTGGTAGAGCCTTTTTGCATTTCTTTGAGCATTGCTGGTCCATGAATACTGATGCTGAACTGTAGATTCAGCAGCTGACATTGTTTAAGATGTTTTAGTAAATGTGAGAACTATTACATTGTATTAGCCGTCGGGTTAAAAGATCTATTGGACTTTGTATTTTGCGTTTTAGGTTCTCTTGAGAATCTGGAATCACTGTACATCAATGACAACCCCAACCTGCACAATCTACCCTATGAGCTGGCCCTCTGCTCTAACCTACAGATCATGAGCATTGAGAACTGTCCACTGAGTCAGATTCCTCAAGAGATTGTGGCTGAAGGACCATCTCTTGTTATTCAGGTTAGCCATCACGTTTCTTATTCTCTCATGATCCAGTTTGGTGGTACACCCACCAGATACTTAGTTAGATGTGCGCATCTTTATAACATGAGTTTGGCATAATTTGGTGGCAGACATAGATCCTAAAACTTATTAACCTATAATGAAGAAACTAGTTACAACATGACCTGAGACCTCGTTATACTGTGGTTGTTGATATGGACCCTCAAAGTGCATTGTATAACAAGTTCTGGGGTAGTGTTTATTTGTTTCTTGCACTGTTCTGGTTAGTTGCCAGTGCTTTATTGACCTGGTTAAGGTGTGTTAAAAACATTAAATGTGAATGTATAAATATGTACCTTATGCTGCATTTGTTAATCAGTTCTCAAAGGTACTTATACATAGCTGAAATGCACCCTTGAGATTTGAGTTGATGAACAATGACGATTTGAGGAGGATTGATAAGTTTGAGCAGGTCTTGGGCTCCGGTCTTTGCTGTTTAGCCAGATGGTTAGTGTGGCATGTGTAAGCCATCATAGGTTGTGCTGTAATGGAGCAGTAGATTTAAACACAGTCTATGTCAGCAGTATTTGCTGATTATCATTTTGTTGACACTTGTTGGCCGTGGGCTGTTCCATGGATGTACGTGTGTATGTAGGTAGTATGTGTTTGTGTACGTATAATTATATGCGTGTTCTTGTGTCTGGTATGCCCACACAGGACAGCTTCTGGCAATTTTTGCAGGTGTCTTGTGGCAATTTTTGCTGATATACACATATCTGTAGAATATCTTAAGTAGTGTTGTGAGGCGGAAAAATTGTCCGGAAAATTTCATATTTTTCCGGAAAATTTCGGAAAATTTCCAGTGTTTTTTTCGGAAAATTTTCCGATATTTTTCCATCAATATAATATTACTAAATAACAATTTAAATGCATACTTTAAGCATCACTCACTCTATACTGTCTTATGTAGTTATAACTGACATAGAAGAAGAAGAAATATTCTTTATTGAAACCAATTGCATACCGCATTTGGTGTACAAAAACTCGAGCATATCAATAGCATTAAAGATGATTAAGCTATACAGTTTGTCATTATGTCCCATATTATAGGCCCCAAATAGATTATCTAACCCATGACCCACTACCCATAAAAATTATGTTTATTCAATAGATGGAACTGTTCAGTGTGTTCACAAGGCTCAACAACGACAATACATTTAAGAATTAATTGGCATTAAACTTCACTGGTAATTTAGAGAAAATATTTTTTCTGCTTTAGTCTCCTTAATATTTTGTAGTTATGAAAATATTAGGCAAAAACAGCAATTGATGCAGCAATTGTACTACAGACACAATTTTAATACACAATCATAATTCTTCTGAGCCCTATTATGCTATTATTTTATGTCTTGAAATATAATGTTATTGGCATTGCCATTGCAGTCTGTCACTAATCTATTTTCAAATCTGCTTTTCTTGGTAAGTAGCAAGAGATACGATAAGATAAGAATATTCTTTAATTGACCAATTGCTACCCGCATTTTTGTGTACAGACATGGTCATAAACATACATTAATACTTAAAAAGATCAAGACAGTCAAATATTCTAAATTACACATATTATCCTAAATCCAAGATCCCATATATCATCATAATGATGAAATTTTTTCTCGCAAAAGAATGTCTTTTAGTTTAATTGTTTGTCTATGAGCTGTTGCCTTCAGTGAGCGGTGTATGGACTAAGGGCAAAGCTGACTAATAGCTGAGCAGCTGACAAAATGTCAAATTGCCAGACAGTATATACTGATAGTTTATAACACTACCAACTTGTCAAACTAGGCTACTCTAGCCTGAACTGCTAATGAACAGTCCTTAATGTTTATTTTAATTCTTTTAAGGTGAACTTTGCCCACATTGACAGAAATACTGTAAATAAAAGGAACTTTAAAAAAATTAAATTTTCTAGTGTCGTCTCATACCGAAAACCTGACATTATGAGTAAAATGTATTTTTCCGGTTCTGCGGAAAATTTCCGAAAATTTCTGAAAATTCCGAGAAAATTTTCAGCAAAAATATTTTTCCGGAAAAGCTACATCACTAATCTTAAGCACTATATAGTCATTGAAACAATGTAATGAAATAGATGGAATGAGGTAAGCCAACCATGGTTCTAATGTATCGTATTTGTGTGTTGCTTTTAGTATCTTAAGATGAAGGGAACCTACGGAACGATTTGACCGTTGTCGCGCTATGCAACATGCTGGCTGTCGTCTATGGAACACGCCTAGCAATTTGCATTTCCAAATGTCTCTGTCATCTTTCGCTTCCTTTTCCCAACCATTGCTGGACATCTATTTATTCCTGAAATTCCTACATTGCCTTTTAGTTCCAGAATGAACGCCAGGACTGAATCGGAATGGTTCTCGGTGTTCATGTGGCAACTGGAAAAACGATTATTAGCCTAGAATGCATGCGATGTGAATAATTCAGACAAGACTCTGTAAACGAACGATGATAATGGAACCAAGGCTAGCAATGCGTAGCTAGATGATCTAAATTAAGACATATGAGTAACTTTCATTTGTTCTAATTTGACCGGCCAAAGCTCTGATTGGCTGACATTGTGCTTTCTGTATTCAGACGTGACGGCCAATTTGGTTGTAGTCCTACAGACTTCCGTTATTGCCCAATGACATCGGCA